>LS907631.1:2767-36890 GCA_900490955.1 Micoletzkya japonica
CGGATCTGGGATGCGAGAAGAGAGGGATCGACACGAGGATCGGACTTGGAACGAGACTCGTCAGACACAGGATCAGAGCCAGGAGGGGGACGCTTGCGAGGGGGAGCAGAAGACTTGGGGGAGAATAGGGAGGAGAAGGGACGGAAAGACATGGGAAGAAGAGGTGATAAGGGGGGAGAACGAAGCAAAGAATATTACAGGATTACAAGAGTAAGAAAATGAAAAGAGTAAAAAGAATATGAAAATTAAAATATAATATAGAGAGAAAGAAAGCAACAACGAGCTAGCGAGAGGGGAAGAGGGGAGAGTGAGGAAATAGGGCGGGTATTTGAAGTGCGTGTTGAAGAGGGTATGGTAGGATTTGGATGAATGTTTGGCATAAAGATTAACCGTTTTGACAGTTGCTTAAAGGAAGGCCATTGGGACCGTAATTTATTCAAATTCCTGACGTATTCTATTAGTTTCCCTTCTATACACTCCGTTCTCGCTATGCAAATTTAACATGATTACGGTACCGAATAGTCCTCGTTTAACAAAATTTATGCCAATGTTCACAGTACAATACTAATATTCTGCAGCCAACCAGCGATTCGTGGGCGTTTCGAGTCGAAAGGATGATGTGTGTAGGGAATGGAGGAGTGGCGATTAGAAGAGAAAAAGGTAGTGAGGAGAACGATTAATTATGTAAATCTGAATAAAGACTGCGGCTGATTGATATGTGGAGAAACAGGTAGGTGGGGCAGACCCAGGCTGAGTCCCATTTCCTCCCCCATCCTTCTATTCCCTACCGTGATAGTTAGAACTAATGAGTAATGTCCAGACCATGGCAAAACACTTCATGTTTTGAATCGTTTTAGCTTCAATATCGCCTACCTTGTACTCTTACAACGCGCGAGCGAGCATCAAATCGTGATTGAGCATGTGATTGGTGTCTTTTTGACGGTTGTGCGCCACACTCCACAGCATAACCATGAAAAAGACACGAATCACATGCTCTACAAATATTCCTTTACAAAGTAAGAAAGGTTTTCTAAATCGGTTTTCGCTCAATATTTCGCCCTTTGATTCAACCCCTCCTAATATTAATGTAAAGAGAGTAAATGATTTGTCTTTATGAGCCTGGGCTGCCCCAATTTATTTCCTTTCTATTTTACAGAGTATCGGGAAGCTGGTAGGGCCGGAGATAGGGATTACTGTTGTGGTCATGCTCACTTTTCCTTCCTATTTCCGGTCCTATGATATGATTTATGGGATACGGGTCATGCCCGATTTTCGAGTTTGTACGAACAATTGTATATTTGCAGGCCCGTCCTGACAATGAGCTTTCGTTCTTGATGACTTCGAGGCAACTAGGGACGCTCAACTTCACCAGATTCTCCCTCAGGTTGGTTATTGATTTATACCTTTACAAGGAGAGAAAATTGGTTATTTTGAAAAGGGATACAAGGATTGAAGGGGGTACGACACCAGTGCCTATTTGGGCAAGGATATGAGGAGAGCAGGATATTCTCTGGAATAATCATTGTATTTGGAGACGGAATTAAGGAGTGATTGGACTGCCAGGGAAAAGCGCGTATATTTGCCGAGAGGATTGTTTCACAATAGGCTTGATCGGAATTGCCCTATTTACCACAAAAGTCCACAGCCAAAAGTAGGGAGACGCTTTTAGCCCAAAAGTGGAAATGTGAACATGCGAAACAACGAAAATCAGATGTATTACTGTCGGAAGGCAAATTTATTTGAATGGAAGGATAGGAAATAGATGTATAAGGAGCCCTAGGAAGGTGATAGAAGAGGGTAGGGTAAGACTGGAATGATTGAATTGTTAGGTATTTGAGAACGATAATTATTTGGGAAGAATGCAAATTCGGCTACCGTACTCCGCACTCAATTTATTCAATCATATCAAGCAAGAACTTCCGGGGACTCGTTGTGAATCATTCGCAAGGTCCTTGCACTAGATCACTTTTGTGAATCTGACATGGGTGTCACATGATATAACAATGTAATTAAATAATAATTCTAACGTGAATCTTCCATTCCCATCGCACTATGAACTATTTCAGCAGATGTTGTTGCGACGTCTTGATTGGACCTCAGGAATAAAGTCCGACCAACGAATTGCTGGGGGTATGTTTTATTAATAACATGAAGAAAGTATTAATTCGATTAAATGGACGCGATTCAGGAGGTCTAGTCCTGATCGCAAGTGACGGGCGTGTGATCGATATAATGGAACAAGACTACATCAGAATGGACGGACGAACTAGACGAGTCCTCCATCCTGGGGTTGGAGCCACAGATTAGACAGGTTGGATCACTAATAGTCGCATAGCGTTATTAAGAATGAAATGAATGTGCAGTTGGGAAAGGCCTAGTTATCAAGCGATAATTTTCATTCGGCACACCCGTGGAAGTGGAAGTTGTATGAGAACGCTTTATAGGAGATGGGTCATGCCCGACTGTCGATTTTGAACGAACAATTGTATGTTTGCAGGCCCGTCCCGAGCTTCCATTCTTGAAGAATTTATGAGAGCAAGGGTCGATCATCTTCACCCGGAGCTCAAGGTTGGAAATTATGCATTTCTTTGATAGAGCGGATTACAGTAGGATTGGGGTGAATGGACTAACAAAATGAGAGAAGGGTGTTTATTCAGATATTGAAAGGAAATGACGGTTACAGTAGGCTGGAGAACAGTTGTTTAAATATAGTGTATCTTGTTAGCCATAAAGGAAATGGTTGATGCTCGATATTATAGTGCAACTAACGGATGTCATTTCACAGCCGTATGACCCTACTGGTCGCTTGAAATGGACTTTTGATTTGGCCATTTGCCAAATTTCAAAAATAGGGCCAAAAAATGTTATAGTCCAGCAAAATTTGCTTTCCGTTCAAGACATTAATCGGAACTCTCCTACTGTTTTTGTCCGGCTGTGCATTTATATATTACCCACTCTCTTTCTTGGTAACACTACTCGCTGTGTTCAGAATGCCAATACCTAAACATTGTATTATTGACTTCTTTTTTTAGATCGATTTGGCGCTTGCTTGAAGGAGGAGACTCTGGAAATAGAAGAAAATGCGAAGACAGAGGATGGGAACACCTCTTTGAGAAGAATGAGAACATCCCCTCGGAGCAAGGGAATATTTGAATTTCTAGGATGTGTCTCATTGATAAATATGTTGCGTTGCGTGTTCAAAGTGGGGCTTCCCCTGCTTTGGACACTGTGTTTCGTTCTATTGGGGTGGAAATGTTTTTCTGGCGACGTTCCTTTGGCTCTCCTTGGGTGAGAAATATGAAAAGAGAGGTCATGCCGAAATTTTCGCGCTTTAGCTAGGGCTGAAAAGTGCCATAGGAGAGGGGTCATGCCGAAATTTTCGCGCTTTAGCTAGGGCTGAAAAGTGCCATAGGAGAGGGGTCATGCCGAAATTTTCTTTTAGATCGCGCCTTGCCTAGGGTGGAAATACCGCATATAGCGGGGCTAGTGAAATGAATAGATTTATCAAGACAGATTTATGATTGCAGGTACGGTAAGGACTGCTACCGTAAGAACCCGCAACTCCGCAAGGAGTTCTCGCATCCCAAGTAGTTATGGGATTATGACGTCGTTTTGACAACATTCCTCCTCGATCTTATTATGCCTTGTTACTTGTATTGTTCTGTTCTTGTTAGATAACGGGAAACGGACCATCTCGTGAAAATTGGCAAATTGAAATTGGCCGTAACCTAAGGATCGTTTCCCATTATCTAGCCCAGTTACTATACATACATACTCGATAAGCTTTAGTTGTAAACTAGGTCATTTCAAGTTTTGACGGTTTCGTGGATAGATAAAAAAAGGGTAGAATGTAAATGCGCGAATCGTGGCAAACACCAACTGAAAACTCAGGAAATATTTACTATTACCCTTGTAATATATAAGAATAGAACAGCTGAGACAACATTAAAGGGACTAAAAAATGGAAATGACGGAATCTGACAGAGGTAATGGATTACTTGTGAACGGTCTGTAGACTAAAAAGGATGCGAAAGCAGCAAACGAACAATCGCATCGCTAGCCCTTACGGCTTGGCAAGACTAGACTGCGATTCGGAGGATATCGAACGGGCGGTAATGGGGGTCGAATGGGAGGAGACGACGTCGACGGGGTTGCCTACGGGGCCCGAGGGAACAGAGAGTTTGGGAGAGCCGACGACAGGAATCGGGAGAGGGACAGCAGAAGGAGAAGGGAACGATGGAGAAGGGACGAGGGAAGGGATGGGGAGGGTTGGGAGGGCGGAAGGAAAGGACGAGAAGGGAGAGTCGTCCGAGGAAGCAGGGGGCATGGAATGCGTAGTGGTGGGCTGCAAACGGCTGCTGTATTCTAGGGTTTGAAAACCAAACCTTTTAATTGCATTATGAGACCGAGAGAGTGATGAATAGAATGGAAGAATGAAGAGAATCAGGCGATAAATACGCTAATCGCGCTTGGTTTTCAAACCCTAGTGTATACGGCGGGTTAATGGCGCAATAGGTATTTGGCAATCAGCCAACACTTTCTAAATCGTTTCTTTTTCTTATTTCAAGAAAACTGTAGCCGATCTTGTGATTGGTCCGGAGACTAAAAGGGAGAAGAAGGAAAGACACAAACCACAGGAGGCACTGTTGTCGCAATGGCGGTGCGTTCCGATTGCGATTGAGAACGAGTGATCGATATCTGAATAATCAATAATGTATCGAGGGCAACCAGTGCAGATTACTACTGCAGATATAATGTGCATAATATTTACAAGCTACCGCCAATGCATCATAGTAACGTAGAATAAACCGATCCGTCAGTTTCTTCCGTTCCAAAATGAGTCTAATTCTCTCACTTTTGCACACTCTCTCGCCCTATATTCGGAATGATTTTCCGACGGATCTTTTTAATCCACTATATATGTGCGACGAAGTTTTTCCATTTTAGCCATAAATCGGCTCAAAACAGTCGTACAGAGCTCTAGTTGGCCGCACTTTTGATTAAAGGATCCGTACCACGAGTTTCTGGCTATATTCGCACTTACGTCATACAATTGATCTATGATCCTGATCGGGTATTCCGAATTTTATGCGATTTCAAAGGGGGTGTAAAGAGCAACGCGCTTTTGACAAAATCGAATATATTAGCTGTCTGAGATGAGATACAGCTCCGATTCATCGTCAGAACGATTTTTCACATTGTTCCGATCATTTTAACAACTAGAACGATACGGAAAGATGAGCGGAAAGGCCAAAATTGCAATATCAGGGTAGCGCGCGTATTCAAATGCTACCGTACTCGTGGGCCAGCTCCTTTAATCGCTAAGAGATCTATATGTCTACCAAATTTGCATAACATAAATATGCCGGTTTTACAATCATCACTATCATGAAAAGGACTATCACGCATATGGCTGCTCGGAAGACAACAAGATCGCCTACCGTATTCTCCTCCTCCTTTCGCCATTTACTCCCCTTCTCTGAAGTCTTCTCCTTTCGCGACGACTTCTCCACATCTTTCGATAAACTGCAGGGCGTCCCAATTAGATAACGTACTCTACCCGCTGGACAGCTACAGGGCGACGCTTAGTTTCAAAGTTTTTGTTTTTAGTATAAAAAAACCGGCTGGGCTGCTACCATTTCCGACGTACCCGCAAAAGTTGATCGATGTTTCAGAAAGACGGTCCCAACCTCCCCATTAACTATTCATACATAGTATAGTGGAATAAACGGCGATCCGTCAGTTTCTTTCGTTCCAAAACGAGTCTAATTCTCTCACCTTTGCACACTCTCTCGCCTTATATTCGGAATGATTTTCCGACGGATCTTTTCATTCCACTATATATATTCATGCATACCCGACTCGCCGCATCTTCGACATCTTCATGGCCAAAAGACAGGAACAGCCGAGAAGGAGGCCGACCAGAATGCCGACCGCACAGATCATCCACAGCGGGATGGAGGCGAAGCGGTCCGACACATGTAAAGTAGCGGGTAGGGTTTGAAAACCAAGCGCGATTAGCGTATTTATCGTCTGACTCTCTTCATTCTTCCACGCTCATCACCACTCTCTCGGTCTCATAATGCATAATTAAAAGGCTTGGTTTTCAAACCCTAATAGCGGGAACGAGTGAAGAGAACGCGAGACGGCAGATTATGCACATTTGCAGTCTTCCCCCCCCCACCTAGCGAAAAGCCTCTGAGGAAGCTTTTCATTCGACTCATATATGGGCAGTGTTATCGACAATTTTTTTCGACTAGGGCCTACCAAAGCATAGATTTACGTCGTGGCCAGCCTACCAATAAGGGTTTTTGTACACCAAGTTATGGGGGCCTACCAAGTTATAGTTTTGGCAAAATTAGGAGCCTACCACCCGACCGTCGGGTTCGTGCCCATGTATGATTCGACGCTAGCCCCAATCATATGGTTGGCGAAAATGTTCCGTCAGTCGTCTCGTCCCTACTTTCGATCAGAGAGAGAGAGAGAGAGCGAAGCGGTAAGAAGAAAATTCAGACGAAGTAGGCATGACGTTTACTGATGAACGGTTTCGTCAATCATACTTACATCCGCCGGTCTCTTAGCCAGAGCCTCGGCCACCCGCTTGTCCAGAAAGGCACCGATGCTCCCCTCTGTGAGTCTTTCATCGACTATCGTGAGCGACGCAGATCCGAACTAAACGATAATCATGATCGCATGCCGGAAAATTTCGACTTCTTCGTGGTTTGCACAAAGCATGCTTCTCCCACGAATTGTTGCAAAATCAGCAGGCCATTTGCCTCTTACTAGACTACCTTCATTTCGCGGTAATTTGATTAAAGAAAAAATGAGAGAAGATTTCAACTAACCTGAATTGAGCTGTTTCCAAAGACGGAGATAGAGGCAACAACAGCCTTTGAAGAGGCGTACACCGAGGACGAACAAGTGTGATCTCTGAATAAGTGTGATCAAGTGTGAACAAAGACATTAACCTCTAGAACGCCCAGTCGACCACTAAGGTTTGTAGCGAAACGGAGAACTATTAAAAGATGATCTCTGAATAAGTGTGATCAAGTGTGAACAAAGACATTAACCTCTACAACGCCCAGTCGACGACTAAGGCTTGTAGCGAAACGGAGAACTATTAAAAGATATAAAAGAGTAAAGAAACGAATGAAACAAAATCTAACCTGGTAATCGCCACGAAGACCTCGCCCACGGCAGTCTTCTGGGCGGCATGGACGAAGCAGGGGTCGGAGGTCTCGTTGACGGCGGGTTGGTATCGGACATCCCCTCGCACGGCGGCTAGTGCCAGAATCTGCAATACGACCGTGTAAGACGAGAGAAAAACAAAGATTAATCTTAAGATTGGTTTCCAAAATCAATACCCTGGTGAAAAACACCACAACCGAATCGCTGTGGGAGCCTCGAAGCTTTGAATGCCTACAGTATCTTAGGATTTTTTTTAAGATTTTGCTAATTTCAAATACTAAACATACTTTTTTTTACTTCTCTCGGGATTGCCCGCCCTTACCTTTCTCGCGATTTCATCATTGTGACAAGTCACAACGAAAATGTCCACTGGTCTTTTCTCCGCACATCTCACGTGACCGATCATGAGTGCTCCCAAGACGAGGGAATAGACGAGACTTCTGAAATCATCCCACAATTAAAGGGCCCCTCCAGGCAATATCTACCATATCCATTTTTTATTTCATTCCACTTTTTATTACTACATCTTTGTAGACTAGCACCATTAAATCGAGAAGCGACTTACCTATCCTGAGCCATTGCTGACCGAACCGACCACTCGCCGCTAAGGAAATGAAGCGAATGAAATGACGAGTGCGCATGCTTCACGTAGGCTAATGCATGATAATTGCATTACCGTATTCAAATTACTCCATCAAATGATCTTGTTTGTGTTTTGATTCGATCTGCATATTTTCCAGCTCGGTCTTTGCCCAAAACACGCACAGCATAGATCACATACCCGACACTTTCACAATTCCATCTGTTAGATAACTAGTGCTTTGCCTAAGCCATACATCCAATAAAATCGGTGACTTTATTATGCTCTCCACCGGTCTTTACTAAACTTTACAGCGTAAAAAACAGATAGAGTATCTCTGTAAACAATCTGGGTAAAACTGGGCAAAATAGTACAACATCAAAGGAACAGCATAATAATACAGTAATTAATATAATTATAACGTATTGTTAAATATAGTTGTTAGTCGACATGCAAAAGGCACCAAGTATTAGAACGTGTAGAATATGAGGGTTACACAAATTATATAGGCACGCGAATCCTCAACAAACGCTCACAACACATCAGCAAATATAACAGATGGACCGTCGAGGTATTAATTATGCATAGCCGTAAGCACTATATAAGTATATATATGAAAACATCGTAGATAGTCGTTCGATCACAGTTGTTCTAGTATACAAGAGATTCCAAGTACGCGATGGTAGTGCCGAACAGTTGGTTGCTTTTCATGCATTACATAAATCCACCAATATTCGGTGATAATATTAGACGAATCAATTTAGAGATAATCACAAAAAAACCCTCTTCCACGGCACTACTCGAAATCGCGGGGAAACATCCAGCTCGCCAACTCGATAGTTTCATCAATACTCATAAATTAAAAGGTTGGTTGACCGAGTTGATGAAATGGTCGCTTCCCGATATCTCCAACGGGGGGGGAGGTATGGGGTTTACTGTCTGACTTGCGGCTCGCAAAAGTACTTGCCAGCGAGGATCTTGCGTCGCGCCATCGACAAGTGGTACGTATCCGATGAGCGGAGGGACACCCGCGCACCCGAGACACTACTGTCGTTCATCTCAACATTACCAATACTATTTGCGAGTAATCCCGGCCCTTTGATACTCCACGCTAACTAATTGCACGTAATGCCACCTTCTCATCTTCCCTTGGTCCTATCCCCATCCCCAGCTTCTCTCTCCGCCCTCATAGCTACCGTACCCCTACCTGGATCTATGCTATCCCAACCCTATCCCTGATCCCCCTACACCGCTACCGTACCCCCTCCCTACCTGGAACTGTACAGTAGTCTGGGTGGGGGCGGGGGCGGGCGAGCTCTCGTTCAGGTAGACCCTCGCCTTCAGACTCCCTCCCATCGTCTCGCCACCCGCACGACTCAACTCGGACAGACGCCAACTGAGCGTCGACGACGAAGCGTCCCTGAACGACGACGAGGAGGATTACGGTAGGCAAGACGGCACACGGTAGATGTGCATTATACACACAAGATTATTTAGACAAGATATTTCCTGCGGTTACGGTAGACAGCATACGGTCGGTACTTTTATGATATAGCCAAACGAGTACCGTCGGCTATAATAACAATATCATCGAAAAGGCAATCAACGGGAAGAAGATTTAGCATTCAAACCATGATTGCCCGATAGCTCACCATGTGGAGCGTGAAGCGTACCCGTAAAAAGGCACGAATCTAATTGTAAAGTAAAATAGGCTTACCATTCGGCCATGGGGTCTGAGACGACGTTGGACACGGAGGCCGGACCGTGCAGCTTCGTGGCAAAGTGGATGTTGATCAGGGGGCCGAGAATGGTCGAGAGAGGGTTGAGACGGAAGTCGATACGCAGGTCGACGTGTGAACGACCCTGGGGCTGCAAAGGTAGGAATAGGATAGACGGGAGTCAGCCAATTCCCGCATAATTATAACTTGTAAATCTTTCGCAAATACGTTAACGTAGTCGTAGAAAACCTCCGTGGACAAAATTTGCTGCTACGCTACCGTACCCTCATCTCCCCCCCCCCCCCGCCCCCTCCCCTCCCCTTGCCCACTCACATTGCTCATACTAAACGGCTCCTCGCTTCCGGTTGCCTCGAGCATCGTCGTCTTCCAGTACGAATTGAAGAGGAGCGGGGGCTCCGTGGGCGCCGAACCCTCGCTCAGTTCGTAGCGAACCACCTGTGAACGACACGCATGAACAGGTATCGGGTATCTCTGACGAAAACGTCCCGTGTCAGTACACTTATTCCTGTGCTGTCTGGAATCTCCTTAAAAATGGCAAAATATTTACCTCAACTATGGTTGGGATCTCACTGTGAGAAAAAAAGTGAGCCGCACTTCTCTAATAGCGTTGGCGAAATCGGGAGAGAATGCCTCGTTTTCATGTTGTTTTTATCCCTGCGTCTCTTCATTCGTCACCGCTCTTCCACGAGCACAAATGCAAACCTCTCCCGATTTTGCCAACACATGCTACACATGTGATACCGTAAATTACATAAAACCGTGATCATATATTGCATGAAAGCATAGTAAAACCGACCTCAACATTGAAGAAGGCCGCAGAGGGCTTCTCCCTTCGCTGTGCCTGCAGCCACGTCGACAAAGCAGGACGATCGAAGGCGAACTCGTACGACGCACCCCCCTCGCCATTGCCATTAGTAGTCCCTCGCTCCACCGCGTGCAGCAGCTGAAAAACATTTTTTTTTAATTTCTTTGTTTCCTTACGCCCGGGACGGCGTGGTCGGGCCCAAAGGGGGGAAGGATGCCCTTTTGCCGATTTAGCAAAGTTTTTTTTTATTATTTAGAATCATAAGCTTGTAGACAAATATGGACCTAGAAATACTATGATAGGCACTCTTACAGTATCCCCCAGCCCACCTGCTTATTCGGCACGACCGTCTTGATGGCGGGGTGCGGGGTTACGGTAGGTGGGCCGTCTGTAGGAGGGGGCGTGGGTTGGTCGAGGACAAAGTGGAGGGGTTCGATGTCCGCGTCTGAATCGGTCAGGAGGCCAACCGAGGAGGCCGCAAAGGAGATGAGAACCGTGCCGAAAATGCGGGTGGTACGGCTGGAAATGTATTATTTATTTACCCATTTATTTGTTTACTTATTCAAATGCTCCATGAAGTGTACGGCAGGGAAATAAGGAGCAGGAGGAGAAGTAAATGAGAAGTTGGACGCTAAGCACTAGTACTGTTGATCGGGAATTATTTCACGCATTTCACCGATACTCGCATCAATTCTCGCGCCAATTACTGCATTACGGACGACCTAATGATTTTAAAAAGCGTTTAGCGGGAAGCATTCGTTTCAGCAAATCGGTCATTTCATGAGCCTAAATCAGCACAACAATAGGTTTTGATGAAACGACCGAAAATTGATCGAATGATTGATTTATCCACACATCAATAGCAAGGCAATGTTAATATCAGGATGGACGTTTCCCGCCTTTTTCTAGCCCACCTCTCCTCCTTCATCCACACGTGCAGGTACTCGTTGAGAGCAGCAGCGATCGGCACGCGTTGCTCCGCTATCGGCGCCTGCGCATCAACACGGTCGATATAGTCAGTTCGCGATACTATATCAACAGCTACCGTAACCCTGGCTTACAATACGTAAGCCATCTGGATAG
This sequence comes from Micoletzkya japonica, assembly GCA_900490955.1. Lineage (NCBI taxonomy): Eukaryota > Metazoa > Nematoda > Chromadorea > Rhabditida > Diplogasteridae > Micoletzkya > Micoletzkya japonica. The sequence goes on from LS907631.1 coordinate 14,163, forward strand.
ACTCCCTATCTCATCCTACCGTAACCCTTCCTCTTCCCACAGTAACCCTCACCTTTTTCCTACAGTAAGCCTCCCCTCGCCCCTACCGTAACCCTCCCTCTCCTACCGTACCTGCATGAGGTTGCTCGTACTGCCCGACAGACTGGCGGCGTTCGTCTCAGCAGCCAACATCGACTGCGAGCCCCAGTCTGAGCTGCCCAGATCCTGCAAGGTAATATCAAATATATTTTCGCCCGACCGAGACATTCTACTCTAATTCATTCTAAATCACAGTCATTTCCTTCTCAAACTCCGCGAGTCAAGCACTGTCTCTGTATGCTACTTTCCGATGTCCAGTTCTACCGCATACCCACCGCATGCCTCTGCAGTCGTCCATCGCCCGTGAGCGACGGAGTAAGCTGTCCCATGCTTCCCTCAAAAAAGACAAACTTCACTTGTGCACTCTAGACTACACTCTAGTAAGGATAGCCAACCTCCATTCAGGACTATCGTATCCCGTCTAATCTCTACCGTATACCTACCGTACCCCGTCCCCCGTCTCACCATCGTCCCTCCCGTGTTCGTCGTCGAGTTGCCCCGCGGCCTCGCTCGGGCCATTCCCTGTCCGAAGGAAAGCGACGCGGAGAAGTTGAGCGGGACGTTCGATCGCGTGAAATCGGCCTCTGCAAGAGAACTAAATAATAGATGGCAAACAACTTCCAGCAAATTACCTCTGCCAAAGCTCCTCAATCTATTCCCCTATGCAGTTTGAGTAGGGGGTGAATGGCTACAGACTTATTCCTACTCCCCTACCGTACTCCCCCATCTACCGTAACCCCTACCATACCATTAAAGTTCGCCCTCCTCTCATCGCCCCCGGTATACGACGGACGCAGCGTGGCCATGGCCGATCCCCCGAGCGATTGGGAGAAGGGCGACCGGGTAGATGTCGAGGCAGACCACGGGTCCTGAACGGAAACCGAATCTACCGTAACCTACCGTAATCCTCATGGATCCCCCCCAGTGAAGTAATGCCTCGGGAAAGCACCACATCACCAAATCGGCTATTTCATCAACCATAATAAACATATGTACAATTAGTATTGATGCGGTGACCGAAATGGTGGTTTCCCAATTCACTCTTACACGTTTTCCTGTAGAATTTCTCTGACAAACCTCCCCCACCCCAATTATCATAGGCTACAGTACTCCAAGTCTACCGTAATCCCTCCCCACCAACCTTGTCAAAGGTGCTGCTCCGGGCGATCAATAAGTGCCCTACGGCATCCCTCAGCTCGTCGACACTCGCGTTGATCTTAGGCGCGCTCTCGGCCGGTCGAATGTGAAGGGCCCGTATGCGCGACCGCTGCATGTCCGTGTCCTGCAACGATTGGTACCCGTACTCAAAGCTACCGTAACCCCAATCACCCCCAACCCCCCAACCCCCCAAGACAGTCCACCTATCCAACTTCCAGCACCGATTACAGACCAACGTTGAAGAGAGGCAGAAGTAGCGAATAGTGAAACTTCAGTGACAAAATAATCGTTTATCTGTACATACAAGCTTCGTGCAACGTCATTACAAGCCTACCCGAGCTATTTATAATACAGTACAATGCAACGCATATCACGCTAGTCACAATTCAAAGAGCTCAACCACATCATTATTCCCTCCAACCCCACACTCCGCACTTTCCTCCCACCCGTACTCCCTCCGCACCCTCGCCCACTCCTCCTCCACCCCATCCATGCTCAGTACCCCCACAATCCCCACATTTCCCCTCTGTCCCACTCCCTCGGCCATCTTTCTCCTACTCAACTCCACCACTGCCACCCTCACGCCCGCCCTCTCTATCCTCTCCCATACCCCGTCCTGATCCTCTCGTCGCCTCTTCTCCTCCCCCTCCCTACCGTAACCCTCTACCGTACCCCTTCCCACGATCCTATCCCATCCCTTGTCTCGCATAAACTCTTGATGTACCTCGTTCGATACTACAATCAGTCTACACTCCCCCGCCCTCCTCGCCACCTCCCTCAGCCCCTTCTCAAACCTCCGATTGGCCCGGCCCCTCTGGGGGTTGTCCCTAATCGCCCGCTTTTGCAGAAAAGTCAGCCGCTTCAACAGCGCAACCACCGCTTCTCTGCGGGCGTCCGCGTTTTCCGCCGCTTTCCATCCGCTAAAACCCGGACGCGGTTCGGGCGCTCCGGACGCGGCTATGGCCTTCTTGATCCGAGAGTATCTGTGGATCTTGGCTCCTTTTCTTCGGGGTTCCCTCTCCTTTTCATCTGCTTCTTCGCCTTCTTCATCATCATTCGCACCACGACCCTCCTGCAGAACAGGGTTGACCAACCGATTCACAAACAGCATATCGCTTTCAGCAGCACAGTATCAATCGTCCTCATTGTCTGACAATGAGGTGTGTACGGTAGTTCGAAACGCATGCTACGAATCGGTCAGCCAACCCTATTCCACGGACTATCCGCTTCTAATGGAATGAAAGACGTGTCGGGGAAAGCGTGTACACCGCATACGTCGACGAAGAGAAGACAATAACCCCAACGAATTAATCAAGCTCCTAAGAAAGCGTAAACAGGCAATTATTATAGCGACCGCTCAAGCAATAAGACTAATGTGTGGGGAAATATATCCCCCCTGCTATGTTTAAATACCACGACGTCTCAGTATACAGTATCCTACAGTATCCTATGTACCGTACCCCTTTTCCCTCCAAATCAACTTACATCTTCCTCCTCCGAACTACTGCAGCTCGCCCATTCTGCCGTGTCCTTGTCCTTGCGATTTCCCTGAAAACCCAAGGATATTGTCTTGTAATTGCAAAAAATTAAAATAGGTAAATTACTTATCACAAGTTCCACAGAAGCGTTATAACACTACTAGCCATCTACAGCTGTATGCCGTAAAAAGTTGGCTATGTGACCTAGGAGATGAAAGTGTTGGCTCACTAGGTCCATTCCATAGATTATTCTACTGTCCTCTACCCCCCCCCCCACCTCCGTTCCCTCCTCATCCCTCCGTATCGTGTAGCCCTCCTCGTCCACCGTTGGCTGCGAGGGCTCCAGTGAGTGGGACAGGAGACACGTCTATAAGCGGGAATAGAGATCAAAGATCAATTCCTAAAGGCCAAAGATCAGCGGAAAGAGACCAAAGACCAAAGATCACGCCACTCACGGGCTTGTCGTCGCTCTTCGAGCTGCTCGCCGTACTGTAGGTGTCCTCGATTCTGCAAAGGGCGTGACTTCGAAAGAGTACACACACACAAACACACTTTTACAGGCAATTCTGCCCTCGTTCTCCACAGACGGTAATCTCTTCGTCTTACTCAATTTTCCGTTCCGCCTTTGCTACTACGCAGAAAAAGTGCACACCGCCAAAGGTGTTATTAACGTCTAAACAAGATTGAATACAAGTATACGTAGTTCCCGCCCTTCTCTCCAAACCATCCCCCCACTCATACCCGGGCAACCTTACCATTCAATATTTTGAACTAGAGCCTACCAGTGAATAACTTGAACAGCTTTTGGTTAGCCTACCAATAAGGCACCTGGAATACTAAGGAGCGCCTACCAGGTTAAGTTGCTGACAAATTGAGGGGGGCCTACCACCCGACCGTCGGGTTCGTGCCCATGTAAGCCCCCCCCCCCCCCTCACTCACCCATGTCCCCCTCCTCCTCCTCCTCCTCCTCCAATGCCCATGCCCCCGCTTTCAGCAGCAATCGCACCCGGAATGTCCGTCTTCGACTTGTTGTTCGATCGGCGCGACCGGCCAAACTTGTTCAGGAAACCTCAAGAAGGGGAGTACGGTAGGCGGACGAATGAATGCGTACCCTTATTCTATTACCACGTCTACCCTCTCTTCGTATTAATTTGCAAAAAAAACAATTACAATATGGTGTTCAACCGCCTCAACACCCCATCCGTGTGGACTAGTGTTATCGGAATGCTTTTAACAGACTCCCTTACGGAATTAGTGAAAATCTGTACTATATGAAAAATTGATTGATTGACTGATTCATTGACTAATGAATAGAGGATACGAATCGTGTACTTTTGATGGTTTTGATGTTTCGGCCATCCGAAGATAATAAGACCCAGCCAGGTTCATTATGAATTGACCGTGAAACATAACCATCACAAGTACCCGCTTCGTATCCTCTACTAACTACTCGATACGGTACCTCCCCCTCCGCCGCCCGTCTCCTCAGCTCCTCCTCCCTCGATCGTTCCACTACTAACCGACGTCGTCTTCTTGCGCTTTCCTGAAATTAGCACATTGTCCCAATTCGGGTTCTAAATGATTAAAACGCTCGATTATTCCAAAACTGTTCATACATATATCTTAAAGTGAGTACTAAATGGCGATTAAACGGGTCTACCATTGCATATATGCCGCCTGAAACACAACTTCACCTCTACAAAGTGAATTGCATGTGCTCTAAAGAGCGGTACTACGCAGGACTAATCGTAAGAGCTAGCCGTGCACCTCTCTGATCCTCGTTATCTCTCAAATCCTCCCCCTCTACCCCATCACTATCACAATTGCCCCCATCCCCCTCCCTTCACACTTTCTCTCGGTCTTCTCAGCTTATCTTTATTTTTTTAGGTACTCTCGCTTTCTACGAAACTTTTCCATGAACCAAAAATGAAAAAAAAACGCTGGCAGGTGATTTCCCGTCCCACAGCCATTATCAAACCACCGAAATTCCGCTTTGAAACAATAGACGTGGTACAAGTAAGGTTGTTGTCCTAAACATTGACAAGTCGTACGCTCCGCATAAGGATCGTTAGACAAACTACTGATTAAAAATCTGTACTAAACGAAAAACAGCTAAATAAGCTTTTTTTCGTTTAGTACATAATTATTTCCAAAAAACAAAGATAAAAAATAAATATGGAACTGACCGGGCAGCCACATGGCCAGCTTCTGGCGACTGCCTCCCAGGGAGGCGGAGAACGAGGCACTCATCGAGTGCGGAATGTACTCCTTCTCATCCTGCAAAGCACAGCTAGGGCATAGTAAGCAAAGCGGCCGTCATGGAGCACCTATGTGTATTAGACAAATGTTCGGTTAGCTAGTTAACATCATTTCATTCTTTCCCCTTCCCGTGTCTTTCACGAGCGCAGAGGACATTCCGTATGCGATAAATAAATAAACAAATAGAGCACTCCTCATTACCGTAATACCCTTATATTATTGAGAGACCACCTTAAAGTAGCTTGGTCACAAGTAGTCTCTTGTTTTAAAGCGCACATTATTTTTTATGAATTTAATACAATCACTGCAGTTCTGTGCAACTCTACTCAAAGTACTTTGTACATCACAGAGCACCGAGCGGGCGACATTACAACTTATGTAGAAGAAGAAGAAGAAGAAGAAGAAGAAGGAGAAGGAGAAGCTACGCAGAAACAGAAGCAGACGGGGATACGCAGTGGTACAGAAAAGGGGGCCGTTTCTCGCCGCTTTTTTCCCCTCTAATTGTAAGGTCCCTCGTGGCGGCGCAAAACCCGGCCAATCTCACTGATAATAACCGGCCTGCTGACACATGGCAACTAACTATCTCTCTTGAAGATGAGAGAAAGACTACAAATGACAAGTCAAAATGATTGGCACCGTTAGAATTATGGTGACTAATTGCGGTCATCTTTGCACCTCTCAAAACGTCACCATGATCTTACTAAAATGGCGCAAAGGAAGCAGCGCAAAGTTTTATCTGTATACAGCGAGAATATACGCACAAGATGAGATCTGATTCACCGCTCTAAGAATTGCAAGAATCTACAGACAACGCTGCCAAAATAAGGAGAATTGAAACCATGCGCTGAGAACTAAACCTTATCATTTTTACATGGGCCCGGTTGTCAGATCGCCGTTAGGATGGGTGCCTGCACCAGAAAATCAACGCTTATATATACCAATTGCTAGAGCAAGCTTAGCCTACGTATGAACAATTTGCTCGGGGGGACAAGATTTGCGGTGTAAAATACATCTATATATTTATAGACATGTAGGGGCATGAAACGACAAGTGTGATTATTTGTGAACTTCCAAACTACATAAAACTACAGACGTTTCCCAAATCCCTAACAATAAGCTATTCCCCCCACAAATTGCTAGAACTCTAGTCCGTCCCAAATGCATAGAAAGAGAGCGCGCACTGAACCGCCCCTAATGGCTGCTGCAAAATTAATGCATCCAGACTATGAAAGAAAGGCCAATGCATGGTCCTATTTTCTCTCTCAACAAAGCCTACTGGAGAAACCATCGCCTTCTGCAAAGCGACCTCGCATTACAAAAGGAAAAGAAATCAGTGTGATTGGTAAAACTACATATGTTCATAATCAGCCGATTACCATACAACCAGCGAATAGCGCATTATCACATAAAGCCTGAAACGCACAAACTATAATAATAATAATACAAGAATGTCCTCACAACCCTACCGGAATTCGCTAAAGAGTCAGATAGCGCACAGCAGACGGAGAACAGCACGTCTTTAGAGATTAGCCCGGTCTCTCGCTCGCTGCTCTTTCTAAGCATGGACATGTTGCTCTTTCACTCCTCCCCGTCCTTCCTCTTTCCCTCCCTTCCTCCCTTGTCCCTCTTCTCTCCCTCGCCTTCCCTCCCTGTTCCACCCTCACTAATCTTCCTCTACTCTCTCAATATCTCCCTCCCTCTGCCTCTTAGTATTCCTCTCCCTCCCCTCCCCTTCCCCCGCATAATCTATCCTCGCGTAAGCGTGCGCGTTGCATACAAAATTCGACGCGATGCATTCCCCCCCTCCATCCCTTTCCTCTAAATTCTCTAGTAGGCTTCTCCTTTTGAGTCTTTTTTCCGGCTCTGTCTCACGCTTCTACAAATACCGGAATACCACCTGCAGGCCAATGAAAAAAAAACAGAAATGTATTTGTGAAAAGGCTCAAAAAGAGAACCCTATTCTCTACTCGCCCTCCCCCCCAAAACATTCGGTTTTTACTCACTCAAAAGCTAAGGCAACCCCGAGGCCGTGCATTCTCCAAGGCAGGATGCGGAGCTTCAGAGGAATTAGCAGTAACGAGCAGCATAAGACCTAGCACCTATTTACTAATTAATATAAAATTTACTAATTAATATGACTTTCGCGGACACAAATTACGGTGCACGGCCAACCTATAAGGAGCGCTTGAAACCTAACCCGTCCCCACAGCGGAGCGATAACCATAGGGCCGGACCGATTACTGTGTCTTGAATGGAAGGAAGGCCAATTTCGCTGGATACTGGTAACCTTTTTGGCGTATTCTTGCGCGAAATTCGGCAATTTGGCAAAAGTGCCAAATTTCAAAATTGCATTTCCCCCCGTCTCACCTTGGCCCCGCTATTCGTCTCCTCCTGCATCGCCTCCAGGTGGTCATCGTCCATCGAGAGCAGGTCCACAACCTGCTGATTGTGAGGATTACGGTAGATTACGGCATAGTCAATGCCGTCGTACATGGGCGCGGACCCGACGGTCGGGTGGTAGGCCGCCCATTTTACCAGAAATTTAACTTGGTAGGCACCACATTGTTAATGATGATATCTAATTGGAAGGCTAACAAAAACCTCCGTTCACACATTGATAGGCCCCGGTCTAAAACAATTGTCGGTAAAGCTGCCCACGTGTGAATGCCGTACATACTATCTCATAATTAATCTGGCACCCAGTAAATCTTCTCCTCTTCTATCCCGCATCACAGTAGGCTCCCTTTGTAACCTCTCAAGCCTCCAACCGCTATGCCTTCCCTACCACATCCTACAGTACCCCCCTTCCCTCCTACCGTATACCTGTGGCTGTCCCCCAGTCATGGTCGCGGTTTGGGGTCCTCCACTGTCCATGCTGACGCTATCCGAGTGACCTCCTCCTCCCCCTCCTCCCCCCGTCGATTCCCCGATCGACAGCGTCGCCGTCCGAGAAGGAGGACTACTGGTGATGGTGGACGAAGACTCAAGCGACTCGAAGATCACCGGCACTTAAATGAGGAGGTGATTAGATATAGCTGATGAGCAAAATGTTCCGCAAGTTGTCTCATTCCGATGAGAGAGCGCAGTGCTACGAAGAGAGTAGGAATGATGACGTTTACTGCTAAATACAGCTTTTTCGTCAATAATGGATTATTATTGTCCATCCCCAAATCAGATTTGCATTCCGTATATACCTGACCAAGGATAAAGCTGAATGCAAAAAAGTGCAAATATGCGTAACAAACAACCAGAGTCGGACTCGCTATGTCAGAGCGCAAGCGTAAATGCGAGGGTAGACAATAGTAATGCAATAATCGATTCTTGAAGCACCACACATTATTTACGGAAAAAGATAAGTGATCAGAAGCCTCCGTTCGAAGGATTTCCATAAAAGACGAAAAAGTCTTTTCTCGCGTCTTTCCCGTGAAAAGGTCCATTAATTGGCTTCCGAAGCCTCACCGGCTGCAGCCCAAGAAAAAGGCTCTCTAATCCCATTTATGGTGCTCTGATACAACGCTATTCAAGGCTACCCATAAGCGACGACCGAACAAAGGAAAAGCTCACGGCTACAATGCTATTTATATGCACACGGCTGCATTGTAGGCTAATGCATGAAGGTACTGAGAAATACGGGGAGTACAATGGCATGGACCTCCATACTCTCTATGCTGCAATGCATATCCTGCTGACGAATGGGAGCCATTCAAGACTATGCATCCGTTTTCCTCTCCATTACATTTCAAGCATTTCGCACCACGAACAAGATGCTCACGCGAAACTTCAGCGCTTTAGGCATAATGAAAACGTAGAAATGATAATAGCACGCTTGGAAGAGCACGAGATACGAGGAACTAAGAGAATCGCAAGATGAGACCTAGGTTCCGCACGGTAGCTATCTTCATGGTTATGCTTCATAACGAGTATAAAAAAATAGCCGCCATAAAGCATAATGACTAAAGGAACTCGCATGCGCACATCTCAAATGAGAACCCTCCGATTTCTCCCCCCCCCCCACTCTTCTCGCCATTCCCCTCCTCCTTCTCCATTAGATTATCTCGTTGACGCGGCTCTATGCTCCTAACTCTCCTTTTTCCCCTTTAACACGCATTTTCGCGGTGAGAAAACGAAACTAAATTGAGTGACCAAACGGGGCGCGTAAAATGCTTTAATGAGATTTGCTCGACCAGATTGTAAAGGCCTTTGGTAGCCTAGATCAAAAGAATGGGGGAAAAGGAGGAGGATCCAGTGGGACCAAGCTATCCAATGCCTCCACCATCGGGAGGCACTAATGAGAAACGGGGGGGGGGGGAAATGAAGGACTGGCAGCGATTCCCGGGAAAAGCGCGCGTTATCCACTCAAGGATGCGGCACGCGAATTGGGGAAGAAGAAGGGCATAGAAAGAAAACAGCATTTTCATCGCAAAGGGAAAATGAAAACAGGGCTTGCTTTCTACATTGCTTTTGTGCGCATTTAGTTGTGATATTCTTGACGAAAACGTTCAGTCGGCAAAACTCATTTCTATTTTGCCGGACTCTCGTCATACCGCTTCACTTTCTTGTCGGAAGTAGGAATGAAATAATTGGCCGAACATTTCCCTCAACCAAAGTAAAACGCTTGAAATACACTCCCCCAAAAAAGAAAAAAAACTCACTCGGCCGCTCCATGCCCGTGCCTCGGTCCTCCACAAACTTGTCCAGGAGAGCGTCGACGTCGATCGACTGTAGCGATTCGAGCAGTTGAGAGTGCACCTCAACCGGGTATGCTGTAGGCGTATTGTAGATGATACTGACGAAGGAGTTCCGTCAGTTTCTACTTCGTCTGCACCCTCTTCATGTCGCTTTGCTCTCTATAGTCATAAAGAGGAACACCCGATGGGCATTGTTTTCCTCTCAACTACAGCATGACGATTAGAACATTCCATTCCGGTCCTTCTGATTGCTCTTTTTCATGATCAAAGTATACTGAGCCAATAGCTGGTCATTTCGTAGCGGGAGACGCATAAAAAGGCGCGAATGGCATGACGATACGGCGGGAGTACGGTAATATTGGGTCGTTGTGCCTACTGTACCTGCATGGAGGCGCCGCTCGCCTCCTGCTGGTGGTTCGCGAAGACGAGCAGCTGGTTCTTGAGCGTTGTCAGATGGGCACGGTCGTGGGCCTGTGCCATAAGAGATAAATCACTTATTAACAAACCATATTTTGCTATTCGTAACTCGTTAATCAACGTTTCCTAGCACATAAAACATGGTGAAGCCCCCCCATCCCCTTTCCTCGTACCTGGAATGCATCGGCAGTCTTCTCCATCTTCGCCTCAAAGTCCACCCGAACGGTCTCGTACTTGTCGACGTACGAGTGGTACTCCTCCCGGGCCCGGACCAGCTTGTGCTCCGCCTGAGGGCATACTATACCGTATCCTGTTGCCACACGCGAGAACGCACACAAAGTTCCAGCTTGGTAGTACTCCGTACTACTCACGACCTCTCATTGGTAGGCTCATCAAAAGCCGAAGGTATGTAGCTCCTCCTCCTCCTCCTACCTTCCATACATCCGTCGGGTGGTAGTCCCCTCTTTTTGTCAGAATTACTTAACTTGGTAGGCATCACACATTATATAAGAAACATTATTGGTAGGCTATGAAAAACCACAATTTTTGCTATGGTATGCCCCATATTTAAATAGTTGTCGGTAACCCTGCCCACGTATGCTACCTTCGTGTGCTCCTTCGCACTCGCGGTCGGATCGCTGCGCAGCTTCTCCAGCTCCATGAACCGGGCCGTGTACGTCTCCTTGGCCTGCAATAACATTCATCTTTTTCTTCACCGACTAAATACGACATCATAGGGTTATCTGACTCGTGTCAGCCTTCACGACTCTGTAGCCGTCCTGTGATATTCACTCGAACGCAAAACATAATCAGGAAAAAAAGCGTCGTGAAGAGAGGCCCTACTTTACTTCGCACAAGCTCAACAGCCGCTCAGGAATTTTTTTTATATGAAACACATGTGAAACATAACCGAACATCGTTTCTCGTTCCCCCACCTTCTGCAGGCACGTCGTCGTAGTCTGCATCAACGACACGGCCTCCACGATGTCTCCCTCCTTCACTCGCTTCTTCGAATGGGCCAGATCCGTCCGGTACTTGGTCAGTTCCTTCGCCAGCTCCTGCAACGAAAGTATGAGGTATACGGTAGGGCAAGACTGTAGCCATCAACAGGTGATTTCCTGTTGCAGAGGCCGCATAAGAACGCGTGAGATTGGTATAGAACAGTACGTTATCTTTAAAAGTATAACGTATAATGTCCATATACCAACAATAGACCCTCTTCGCTCTCCTTAGTCGTAAATACGAACTCACGGTCCCCACATTTTCCTGCTACTCACGTGAAGATTGCGTACGTAAGCCGTCTGAATCTCGTGGAGCACCTCGAGGGTTCCCTTCATCAGTAGCCATGCAGGCGCGATCTGAGAGGACCCCGACGAGAAGTGAGACACCTGACGAGGGAGGGGTTTTCCCCCCGGAATACACCCACTTCATCAAATCGGTCATTTCATCAATACTAATTCTATGCCAATCCAGGTCGACCGAGGTGATGAAATGGAGGTTTCCCGCTTTTTCCCCACCCCCCCCTTTAACTCTCTCAACCTATACGCTAAATATGCCTACATTTCACGTTTCGTTCACATTCTCCATTGCACGAACGATAGGTAACTGCCTGTCGTAATCAATTTCAACACTTATCCAGCTCTCGGGGGTCCGTTCTGCTCTCGACCATTCCATTCCCAAACGGGGTTATCTCTCGCCCGCGCGTTCCCCATCATTGCACTGCGACCTTCAATGTTATACCTCCCCCCTCCCCTCCCTAGACTACCATCTACAATCTCTCTCCTACTCTTAACTACAACATAATCCAACCCATATTTTCATACAATTTGAAGAAAAGACCATTCACCCTAATCATCTGCCGTTCAATTCACTACTAGTTGCGCTGAAACCTGAAAAAAAAACAACAAAATTCTAGTAAGTGACCACGTATGTAACCTACACCTCTTTCCTACATAGGTGGGCACGGTTGCAGGTAACATGGTTGGGTGACTTACTGCAAAAAAAATTCCTGCATTGGTTAGCTCACTGCAAAATAATATCTTAGCAAAATTGTGCGATATCTGTGTATCAGGGAGAACCACTGCAGTCAGTTACCGGCAGACCCTGCCCACGTATGGTTCCCTACTTTCCATGACCATCAGGTCAAAGTGCAAAATTGAACAAGGATCCCCTCACTCCATCATCAGTCTTTGAACAGTCTTCTCTCACCCGATTTTCATCCACTCGTAATCTCCGTTCACGGTTTATTTCACTCTCCTTCTCTCGCTGCATAAGCAAAACAGTGCGTCGTAAACGAAACTGCGTGAATCACTCTCCTCTCATTGCCAGCCATGACCGTATCGTAAAATCAGTTGAACAAAAGCAAACAGTATATTCAAACAGAATTCTCTTCCACACCCGCTTTTTATACCTCATGAGAAACCTAGCTAGATCTTAGCTATTTATCTAGCATATCACTTTGCAAGAAAAAACTAGCAGAAAAGTGAGCACAAGCAGTGCTCACAGCTCTGCTCTTATTTAGGGCTTCCCTCCAACTCCTCCAAAAGACTCATCTACACCTAACGGAAATCCTCCGCATGCCTCACCCCCTCGCCGGTTTTTTCGCTGCTATATTTTACACGTTCTTTCATAATCGACGATTCGCCGTTGACCGCTACGAAACATGTCCATCGACACACCTCTACAGCTGACTAGAGTATACGATTCGCGTCTTTTTTTAAAAGATTAAAATGAATAAGTTTCGCCCAAATCCATATAACCGAAGAGTCTACCCCCTTAAACACAGCCTGAAACACAACTACTTCTACAACGCGAATCATATGCTCTACAGCTAACCCCAATCCCCCGCCCTCCCCCTAACTCACCCTCTGCGTACTCTTGTGTATCATCCGTCCGACGTCCTCCTGCATGGTCGCCGTCTCCTTCACAAACTGTTCCAACTCCCCGGCCGCCTCCTCTCCTGCCTTGAAGTGCTCGTACAGAACGGCATAGCCCACGTGCTTGTCGCCCTGCAAATCATCATCATCTTATTGTTAGCGAACATCATAATCACACTGCAATACTAGGCACCCATACCTGCGCAGCCGTATTAGATTCTAAGCCGGACCCCCGTGCTTTTTTTAAAGTTAAAACTCACTTCATCAACCATAAATGAACAAAATATAGCAAAAAAACGAAGTATTTTGAACCGGAAACACGTGGAGTTTCCCATAATATTCCTCCCGGACACCCGTTCAAAAGTGTTTTCGTCGAATATCTAAATCAGGCTGCTTACGTATGTAAGCACCGGTAAACCGACCACTTTCATGGTTATGTTTCAGGAGCCTATAAAGGCGACAACTTGTTATAACGGAAGATGAACCGTAGTCGCGGAAAACGTGGTGGGCAGGATTTGTAGGTAGCCTACTGCACTATTCCTTACATAACTTCAGCCTTTTTCCCTACTTTTCAACACTAAGCTTCAGCACCCGTCTATGAATCACACAATAACTAAACCATGATGATAACAGTAACAATCTATGCTAGGTTAAGCTCAAAGCCTCAACTCACCCAAAAGTACTCGGTGTACTTCCTGGGAGTGGCCGTGGTCATCTCGCCCCCTTCAGCTATCCTCCTCCTCTTCCCTCTCGACCAGTCTTCCCCTCTTCGAATAGACGTATAGGGCGGGGCTCAGTCGTCCCCTCCCCTGTTCCTTCTCCTCTTCTCTGTCCACCGTACGGGATCACACCTTATCGATCCGGTGCTTACTTTACTCAACGAGACATCGCACACCATCCCCCACCACTCGTTGCACTCTCATCACTATAAGAGAAGGTAAACATCGCCCGATGCAAACTACAGAAAAAGGAACGCGTTCGCCATAACCATTTTAGAGCAACACTTTCCAAGCCACAATACATATGCATCACCTTCCCCAATGTATTCGCAACCGTTGCAACAGTACCGCAGTGTGCTCGCCTCTTCGGTCATATGCAATAGGATTTATTCAATCCCGATAACAAACACAACAAATGAACAAGTAGCCAGTCGAGAGAGTCGTCCCCCTCCATGCCTACTCCTGGGGTTCGCTGTGCTTGCCCTTGAGGATGCCGGTAACCTGGGCTCGGCCCGCAGCCTTGCGCTCGACGATGGCACGACGGCCATTGTCCAGCTTCAGCTTGGTGATCGCAACCTGCAGATCAAACATTGTCGAGAACCACCGACCCCAGAGTATTGCCTATGAATTGTACGTGGGTCAGGGCATTACAATATATTGTCAAATCACATGGATTCATTGAGATTCCCACATAATGCAGTACATCATACCCAACGGTCTGAAGGTCATTGTTGTAGCAAAAACGTTGATAGCTGTGCAGCGTCTTTCGTAAAACATAAAAAGCCGGCTAGTAACATAGCCTCAGCTGTACAGCGTTATCAACGTTCATTTCGCTCCAGCAATAATCGAGAAGGCAGTGCAAGAGATTGCAACTCACGTTGGAGGGGTGGATTCCGATGTGGACGGTGGATCCGTTGGACTTCTCGCGGGTGATCTTGTCGATGTGGACGACGAACTTCTTACGGTAGACGCGCATGACGCGGCCAGAGTTGCCCTTGTAGTGGCCGCGGGTGACGGTCACCTCATCGTCAATTCTGCAATCAGCTAACTTGGTTTAGTAAATTTAACAAGTGTGATTTGTTGTTCATGGTTTTTGAGAGCAACTCTTGACACATTATAAACTGAGTAGTCTAATGATTCATTTTAATATTATTGAAATTGAATTAGGGTCATACTTGGGCAACCTTCCCCGCAATATTTTGAGAAACGGGACTACCAGTGTACGAAATCAAGTCTAAATTTTGTAGAAAATATAGGCCTACCAAAGTAAAATTCTGAAGAAATTTGGGCCTACCACCCATACTTCGGGTCGGTGCCCACGTATGATTAGGGTTTGTCAAGAGTGGCTGCTAGACGTTCGCTTATACAGTCACGTTCGGCATGTATGATGAAACTAATCTTACAGGTCATTTTTACAGTAAAGCGGCATCAAGAATACTTCAGAGGTTGAATCCAATAACACTACTATGTCAGAAACAATTTTTTGCTTGCAAAAACTTGGTCTAATAAGAAGTATGCAAGAGCAGTATGCAAAGCCGCGAAACTTTACAGTTTGTTATTTACAGGCTAAAAAACGGAGATTTAATAATTCGTGTACGCATAACAAATAGTTCCAAATATTTCCTCAAAAGCTCCTTGAGACTGTTGGTCGATCCTTCCAACCAACAGTCTCCTTTCACTAAATTTCTTCATTCTCAGACAACCATATGAAAAAATTGCGCATAACTTTCCCACTACACTTGTTACGCCACAACTAAACACACGTGCCAAAACCGCAATCTCAGAGCTAAAGAAGTATTATAAGAATTAGAATAAAATTAAGGGCCAACTTCTCAAATGTTAACCTGATGGGGATGGAGCGGATTCCGTGCTTGGTGCGGAGATCCTTGATGAGGGGAGCGGACATGAGCTTCCTCCTGATGTGGGAGGGCGCCTGGAAGTGGCGCTTGCGGGACTTGCTCCTGTCAGAGGACACGAAGACGTTCTGCTTCATTTTACCCTGAAATTACCAACTTTTCGCATCTTGCAGAAAATTTTAACGTTGCAAATAAGGACCGCGATACTTTTTACAAAGTAAAAATCATGATAACAACGCAAATCACGGGGAAAACGGCGAAACAAAAATAATAAAAATTCAACGACAAAAGAGAGTCGGACTACGGTAGTTGAGCACCACAGGATTGTCGTGGTGGGACGCCTTGGAACATAAAGCTACAAACTTCAAACTACAACTTTTCAAACACGATCTCTCTTGAAATTTAATTATTTTCTTTAGTTTCTCGTTATAATATGCTTTTTCTTTGACTTATTGCTTTTCAGAACATGAAGCCGGACATAAAGGACCGCGACTTCATGTACCGGCTGATCATCGGGTTCGTGCGTTTGTGAATCTTTCGCAAAATGTACTTTTGAGAACAATTTTCTGAATATGATTTGTAGACAGCTGTACTACGACGGTCACAAGCAGCTAGCGCTGGATCTGTCGAATGCGATAGGAACCAAGCCTCCTCCTCCGCCGTCCGACAAGCTTTTCCGTCTGGTCTCCGTGGCTCGGCAGTTTGTGGACGATCCCGAGGCCAAGGAGAACGAATCCGTGCTGCAGGTTAGCTCTAAATATTACTCTGGATATAAATATAACCGTAAACTTGACGTACAAACCATTAAACAATGGGCCTTCCGACCAAGATCCTATGAATGTCGCCTTCTTCACAAGGCATTAATACACATTTTTTGGGTATATCCTATTATTTTCAGATGGACAACGTCTCCGCGGGCATCGATCTCGAGTTCGACGCGGACGTCGTTCCGTGTTCCCCCGAACCCTGTCAGTACGAGACCATCTACCTGTCCGCCCACAAGGCACCCGTACGCGCGGCCGCCTTCAACAATGACGGTATCTTTTTAGTGCAATCCTGGTCTTATTTATCCCTTTGGAAAGCCATCGAAATTACCACAGATGCGTACTTATTCTATTTTTCGTTTTAAATCTAAAAGTTCAAACGAATAGTTACCGTATTCAGGTACGATGTGTGCAACCGGGTCGGTCGACTGTTCCATCAAGATTCTCGACGTGGAGAGGGTCATCGCGCGTGAGGTACGTACTCTAATCTTGTCATACAATATGCAATATTTTAAAGAAGTGCTGTAAACTACTCAACTACAGTATGCCGTGTTTTAATGCTTTGTTTGCAGTCAGGCGGGGATGTCTCCGAAAATGGTCCCGACGCTTCCAATCCCTGCATAAGGACACTCTACGACCACATGGATGTGAGCACGGGTTTCCTCATTGGTTAGGATTAATCAGTGTCAAGGATCGTGCCAGAGATGGTATTGTTTGGTCATGCTGCATACCGCGGCCTGACCATATTTTGAGAAACAGGCGTACAAGCGTAAATTATTCGGCCTATCAATGGAAAATGTTAGCTAATATGGACCTACGAAGGCAAGGATTTTGCCGAAAACTGCTTCACGTGTATTGGCTTACCACCCACAGTTCTGGTCTGTGCCCACGTATGAATCTGGCCATCCTCTCAGGAAGTGACGGCCCTGGCCTTCCACCCGCGTGAGCCCATTCTCATCTCCGGGTCGCGAGATCACACGATCAAGATGTTCGACTACTCGAAGATGGCCGTCAAGAGGGCAATGAAGACTATCCAGGTAGCGCTATATCTTTTGGCTACCACCTTTTTAAGCTTAGTCATACCTGCGCAGCCGTATTAGATTCTAAGCCGGACACCCGTGCTTTTTTAAAAATTAAAACTCACTTCATCGTCGGAAACGCGTTCTTTTTTAACCATACATGAGCAAGATACAGCAGAAATGATGTATTTTGAACCGGAAAAACGTGGAGTTTACCATAATTTTCCCCCGGACACCCGTTCAAAAGTGTTTTCGTGGGATATCTAAATCAGGCAGCTCACGTATGAGCTTCGTCTCTAGATATTATCGATTACTTCATGACTCAAAGAACTAGGACTTCATAATTGATACTGTTCTCTGCAGGAAGTGGGCACGATATCAGCGATGTCCTTCCATCCTGGAGGAGAGTTTCTGCTCGTGACTACGGAGCATCCGACGATCAGGTTGAGTAGCTGGGACAATGTTTTGACAACTTTAAAGGCCTTCCAGTTTACCAAACCTAACAACCTTTAGTGTGGTGAAGTTGGTTTGGAAACCTGTTTTTTTATCATAAATAAATTGGTCACGTCGTTCACGTCGGTCGGTTAAGTGTCTTGATTCTTTCATAAATAAGCAGGTAAAAGTGCCTTGACTAGCACTGAAATAACAAAAAAATAGCATAATTTGAGTTAAATTGATAGAATTTGAAGTAGAAGTGCCGTGGTTCTCAAAATTTTCAAGGAAAGAAGTGCCTTGATTACGTCGTACTACTGACGTACTACTTTATCTATGTTTTTTTTTTTATATTTATCACTTCTTTGTAGGTTGTACAACGTGGAGACGGGCTCGTGTTTCGTGGGAGCTATGCCCTCCGACCAGCACAACGCGCGCGTTGTCGATGTTAGTCCTCTTTTTTGTTTTTTTTTTGTTTTAAATAGAAATATGTAATTTCCATAAATCATTAAATTATCAAAGCATCAAAACAGGGGAAAATACTGTATTTTTCGGGGTGAGACCCCTCCCGCCCGCAAACCGCCCTTTACTATGAAATGCCCGCTCCATACCGCACCTCAAAATTATCCACACCGCTCTTCTAATTGTAAGCTCGTGATTTACATGCCCACCCTACCGCCGCTAGAAAATTATCCCTACGGCAAAATAAATTTGGAATACGACTATTTATCCCCTGCATCAAAATCAGGTGAACTACTCGGAGAACGCGCGGCTGTACGTTACGGGCTCGGAGGACGGAGACGTCAAGGTGGGCTTGTTTTTCGGAATGGAGCTATGCAAAAAAATAACTCGTTACATTTCGGGTTAGCTATGTGCAAATGCAATAAAAAAAAGTAAAGCCGCAGTGATATCGTTTCCCCATTTCTGGAAGAATGGTACGAACCAGCACTAGATCAGTAAATATTTTTGCATCAAGGTGTGGGACGGTATCTCCAACCGGTGCATCGAAACCTTCTCTCGAGCGCACGACGGAGCCAAGATCTGCTCCGCGAGGTTTACGAGGAATGGAAAAGTAAGAGCTATTTTTTCGCATAGAAAATATGGTAACCATAAATCGTGATTATATGATGTATAAAGTTCAGGCTTTTTTAAATGCAAGTAATCTCATAGCGTGCGCCTAGTCCTCGTTTTCAGTACATTCTGACGTCGGGTCTGGATTCGATAGTCAAGCTGTGGGAGCTAACCACGAATAGGCGAGTCCTGATTTATTGCTTTACTTTTTCATTTATTATAATTATCGCCGCGTAAGATTCCTAATAAGTCCAGAGTTCAGATGTCTCATAGCCTACACGGGTGCGGGCGCAACAGGGCACCAGGAGCACCCGATCCAAGCCAGCTTCAACCACAACGAGGATTACGGTAGGTCGGCTTGCCATGGGCAGGAATTATTATTTGATACGAAATGAGCGCATTTGAAGCAAAAGTGCCTTGATTCTCCAAAATTTCGAATTATCCGACAATCACGCCTATGTATGGATGAAATCCGGAAGAGGATTGCCTATTTTGCAGTCATGTTCCCGGACGAGCAGTCGGGTTCTCTATGCTCGTGGGATGCGAGGAATACGGACAGGAAACGATTACTAGCCCTTGGTACGGTATTTATTGTAATACTATTCTTATTGGTAGAAGAATTGTCTTTCTAGATCTACACAATACGAACTGAAACCCATAGTGAAACCTATTACAAATCAAAATATATCATGGTTTCGTGCTCTCATCTCTAGTTACAGTACAAAAGTGATTAACTTACTGTAGCAAATAACCTGGATGTATTTCTCAATTTCTATGTATGGGTTGACTACTACTGCCGTAAGACCTTATGCACGTCTGGATCCCGTAATCCCCCACCATTCCTGATTCAGGGCACACAGCCGCCACGCGAGTCTTCGTCCACTCTCCCACCATGCCAGCCTTTATGACCGGCTCCGACGACTTCCGGTCCCGATTCTGGTACAAGAAGCCTAATTAACGGACTCGAGTAAATAGCGGAACCCGGCTCTGTTATGTTTCAAGTAGTGCTGATTCCGGTTAGGCCCCACTACAGTAGTCCTTCGTGGTGTTGTAATAAGTCTGTAAGGTATTGCACCGTTGTCTTGTTGTTCGTTATGCTACCATTAACAGTCGTTTATAGCACTTTATTCCGTGTAACACATTGTTTCGACTAGAAATGGTCAGACCAGAAGAGGGTTTACGGTCTGTTTTACAAAATAAAAAGCGACCGTAAACTCCCCATCCTCTCTGACTCTAGTACATTGGTTGATCTCTCAAAGTTAAGCACGTATTAATCTGGGCGCGAATAAAACTATACTATAGTATGGACTGTGTGTACGTGGAAGGAGGAACGTTGATGCCTAACGTTGTCGATACCGTTGAACCGTATTTGACCGGATATGTGGAATAAGTTACGATTACCAGAAGTCTTAGGATTAGGATTAGTTAGATAAGCGGGTCTATTTACATTGGCAGATCTCGCTCTTGCTGGCATTCAATATTCTCTGGTTATGCTGCTGCTGGGGAATAGTTTAGTAGGCATTGCATGCGAATGTTCTGGGGGGGAGGGGGGGGGGTGACTCGTTCAATTGTGGGAATAACGGTAGAGCTGGGCTAGGACTAGGACTGGACCCAGCGTTTCACGGGTCGCAGCCCAGAGTTCCGCCTATCTCCAATTAGATCTCCAATTAGGGGGGGGTTCGTTAAATTAGCGCTAGCACTAAGCATTGGTCTGCCCTAATCTACAGCAGAAGCTCGGCCAGTCTGCGCAGTCTGACCCTCCTCCTCGTCGACCCCGTACCGTCTCCCATACGACTCGGCTCGCTGTTCAGCTCCGAAACCTTAAATTAGGGAAAAAATTAAATTTTTGTCTTATTTCATCCTACTTGTTAGCTTTGCCTCTATACCCTTCCCCCGCTTGCTGCGGCATATTGCTGCTCTCATTTTCTCTAAAATTTCCCTTTTCCCCCGCAGTTTACTGTCGATTGCGCTGACCATTTCGTCCATCTTCGTACTCCTCTCCTTCACGTCGTCCTGTATGGTGACGCCCTCGGCTTCGACCACCGAGTTTCCCTCAGCTTCGTTGACGAACATCGAGGAGAAGGCCGTGGGCCACAGCAGACTGTCGTCCTCCTCGATCCCGTTTCCCTCCATGACCAACTTCTCAGCCTTGGCAAAGTCCGCCTCGTTGATCGGGCCGAACGGCTCGTTGGGCACCTTCTGAAATGGAACGGGGCAGAATGCGCAAAAACCATTGCCACCTGCAGGAATCGAACCTGCGACCTTCGCTTTACGAGAGCGACGCTCTGCCCCTAAGCCAAGGTGGCTGACGGAGGAGGGTGCCCCAGTCGCGATCAAGAAGCGCGCGCGTACCTCGCTCTCGTTGATCGACTGTTCCTCTGACTCAGGCTTCTTTCCGGCCATTTCCATGAACTCGGGAAGGACCAGTTCTGGAACATAGCTACGGTAGTGGGTCTACAGTAATGTGTCCAGTGTATTGTCTCGTACTAGTAGCATGCATGTAATTGGGCAATCTGGTATATCGTAGGATTACTGTAGGTAGTTTAGATAGAGGGGTAATCCAATTATGCCTAATCTGCATGGCGATCTGTCGTAATCTATTTCTCTCAAAATGAGCTGTCTTTCTAGCAATATTTTGCCAGCTTGTCACACTACGGATAGATTCGCTTGCAAATTGACAGAGTGGAGGTGAGAGAGCATGGAAATTGGAGAGACGCATAGACTACCGTACCCTATGCTACCGTACCCCGTGTGCTTACCCTTGGGGAAGAGGGGCTCGCCGTGGAGGGCCTCCTCGTCGAGGGGAACGGCCACGACGTCGACTGGCTCCGGAATGTGCATAGGGAGGGGACGGGCTCTGGAATGGGGAGGGGAGTTAACGGAGATGATCATCGTATGCTAATTGTAGAGATAGGTAGGTTGGCATTTATCCGTGTTGCGGATGGGAAACACGGTGATAGGAAGGTTAGTATAGCTCTTCTACTACTATAGTTCTGGAAGAAGTTAAGACGAGTCATGACTGCTAGAAGAAGTTGTACGCGCTTCTTTGGCAAGATGGGATATGTATCTTTCTTTCTGAACGTACAAACATGGAGTATGTTGTTGACTAGTGTTCGCCCATGGGGGAGATTGCTCGCTTTCCGATCTCTAACCCCCCTAGGGCTTATCCGTAACTGCGTCCTGTGGTCTTATGACGATGACGGCCCCTCTTGGCTTTGCATACCATACCGAAACCGGATAGAGCGAGGGCCGAGGGTGAAGGAGAGGTTGAGAGGGAGAGTTTATGAGGGATAAGGAAGGGAAAGGGGACCATGTAGGGGCACGTACAAGGTGGCAGTCACCAATGTTCATAGCATCCCATGCACAACTCGTAAACTCGTTGAACGTTGATAGTATTGTCGGTCTTCGTATTCAAATTTCAATTCCGCGCATTCTCATCTAGAGTTGCGCTTTAGCGGAAAGTGCACGGCCAAAAGAAAATGAACGCGAGGATCAGCAATAGAAATATTTCTCAGATTGGGAAAGCTTAGGCGTCTGGGGGAAAACTGACTGACCTGTACATGGGCGGTATCGGGTTAGAGGGGTTGCCGTTGGGCGGGTAGAAGGGGGAGATGCCCAGACGAGAGGCCGTACCCTCCTGAAGAGAACGACTGAATAGGTAAAGAAGCTGGGCAGGGTATACTGGTGTGCCTTCAGCAGGGGTCTGCAGATTGTGCAAGATGTAAGAGGCAACAGGAATGCCGAGTTCCTAGGATTCTAACATATAATTTTTTTTGTTTGTTCACCTTTACTTATGTGTGATAATTATACTAACTCCAATCGAATGGTGCTACTGTAGGCAGTGATCAAGGCCTTCTCGGGCAGTAAAGCCCTTCATCAGCGTTGAGAACAGGTCTATCAACATCCCCGACAC
>LS907631.1:46478-59684 GCA_900490955.1 Micoletzkya japonica
ATCTCATATACCTTCTTGAGATCACATACCCTCCTCCTATATTCCAATGAATGCAAGTTCAAAAAACGATTCCTTTCTGCATAAGATGGTTTGGTTTCATAATTATGCCCTAAACATTTATAGAATATTCTCCTAGTCATTAAGTTCTGCACCTTCTCTATTTTATCCCGGTCCCTAAGGTTCACAGGCCTTGTGACAGGGTATAGAACTCTAGCAAAGGGCGAATATAGGTCTTATAAGCATATCATTTGATATGCTTATAAGACCTATATTCATAATTATATCATTTGATAGTAGCATTCTAGTGTAGGGTAGATAGGCTGAGATTACTTATACATTACTTTGGACGTAATCTATCTTTCAAATTGAGGTGTGCAGTTTGCAGGGCAAGATCATCAACGGTGCTTCGCAGTACGACATGCATGCGATGATTGCCGGTATACTAATCGCGGGAATGGTGAGGGAGGGAGGGGGGGCATAGGATAGCCACAATCACACTCTGATTATCAGGGTCAGGGATGCTATGGTAGCTCCGCGTATACTGATGGGACTAATCTTACTTTTGAACCACATACGGTATTGCTACCATTTACGGGCAAATACACATATCGATTAACTCATTCGTAAGCAACGCCTCACAGCACTACATTCAGACTCTCCTCTACCTCCTCCGATCGCTTTTCCATTCCTCCTACCGTACCCTCTCTTCCATTCCCCTCTCCACCCAACTCCTTCCCCTCCACCTCCTGTCCTTCCTCTCGTCAAGTTTCGTTGAAGAAGAGCACGAGTACTGGTCAGTAGTTGAGGCTAGGCTCATTTGCGTAAATTTGAATAAATATTTATTAATTTAAAGCTTGAATAAATATCTATAAATTTAACGCTTGAATAAAGTTTTCTATAAATTTACGTTCGTCTTGTAGGTACTACATGCTGTCCACCTGCCTGGTGGCTACCGTAATCCAGGGAATTCGAAGGAAGCATACGGTAGATGGATCGATAGTGGCTAGTCTGGTCCTGCATCGAACGGCCATCGCGTTTACTGTGGGAGGGAGACGACGGTGGACGATGGAGGAAGGTGGGCATTTTTTTCTCCTGCAAACTGACCGGATCAAAATGAAGTTTTGAGCAGCCTACCAATTAGCTTTATTGTATTTTGCGGGCCTACCAAAGCTAAATTTCCGGAAAATGTGGGGCCTACCACCCGGCGGTCGGGCCCGTGCTCGTGTACGGTACGGGTACTGTATGTGTGAACAGTCCAGATACGGTAGAAGTGGTGCTACTGACGGAGCTTTTTCTGGTCACTAATATCCCTGTTAATTTACTCTTCATTATCAGGTCTGCTGCCCCCTCCCCTCGTGGGAGACGTTCTTCCATCGATTACACTACCTCCCTCCGCCCTCCACTCGCTCCAGTCAGTTTGCAGTTTCACCTACCGTACTTAATCCGTAATTCGGCCTTCCGCAGTTATATTCAGCCTTCAGTTAGTTGTTAGTAGAAGTTTATTGGTTTTGGAGACCACCACACATGCAATTAGTGTTGATGAAATGAACGATTTGATTAAATGCTGCTTTCCCCATTATTGGTCCCGTCCATGCTCCTATATTACGGTAGCCCATAGCAGATCGCTCGGTGCCCTTCTCGCCTTCCTCCCCTTCCTGTATCCCCTCCTCTCCCCCTTCCGTGCCCTTCCCTCGCTCATCACGATGGTTGGCTTGCTCGCAGCCGGCAGCCGGCATCTAGCCGTCGCCGTTTCGGAAACGTCGGCCGGCGCCGTCGTATGGGCGACCGCCGTGGTGGGAGTGCTCACGCGAAGGTACGGTAGGGTTACGGTAAAGCATTGAGTTTAGTCACCTTTGGTGAGCGCACAGGAAGGCTAATAGAAGCAAGGGAATTTCCTCGTTCTTATATCCATCGCGAAACATAGCCATATCAAACGAACTATTCTAGCCATAACGATGCAGATTCTGTGTATAGCCAGTAGCCTAGCCGTACGATTCGTATGAGAAGACGTTTGGTGGAAGGCCAGTATATTCATCTTTGCAGCCCCTTGGCGTCCTCTATCGCTCCTCTCCTCTTGTTCCTGTCTCGCTTCGAACTCCTTCCCATTCTGGCGCTATGCAAGCTGATGGGAGAGATATTGGCTGCGAGAAGAGAAGGTGGGGGAATGGTATTAGGAAATCTTTGTTGCAAATGTTTTATTTTCCGTGGAAATATGTTAATCTTCCTAAGGTGACCGTGTCCTCTATGTTTACGATCGTGTTCTTATGGCTCTTATTATTTTTTTAATGGAATGCTCTAGTGAGGTAGTGAAAGAACAAGTACAAAAGAAGGGTGAGCTGTATGAGGAACGGAAAGGGAGAGATGAAAAAGAAATGAAGCAGACGTGGGGAGAAGTATTTAGGACGTCGGGACAACCTAGCTGGAAGTATAGAGGCAAGATTACTGTATGGGATTACGGTAGACAGTGAAGAGGGTTCGATGGGTCGTAATGGTCACTCTACCGTAGTCTGGATGCATTTTCCTGTGTTTCATATACGTGCCTTATAATGGAGGGGTTAGAAGTAGGGGATACGAATGTGTACTTTTGACAGTTATGTTTCACGATCAATTCATAATGAACCTTGCCTTATCATCGGATGGGCAAAACATACCCCAAACCCCATTACTGCGTAGATAAATTAAAGTAATTTAAATTAAATTAAATGTATGGAAATTGATCAGAGTTTGCAATGGTGGTGCTTTTGGTGCTTCGTAATAACTTCATTTTCATAAGATATAAATATGATTTTCATTCATAAAATACAAGTATGATGTCGGATTTCATAAAATATAAATATGATGTTAAAGATGGCGAATCGCTGGTGGCCACTGCGTCCTGTGCGGCCTTCTTCTATCAGGTTCGTAGACATTAATTTTCGACAAACTACTCTCTAGCTTCCAACAATGCGGAGTGGGCGGTTAGTACCAAAGTTTAGGCGTACATTAGCTACCGTGCTTACGATGATTTTTTTTTTAAAATTTATAAGTTGATAAGAACGGGAAACGGACAAGATTCCGGTTATGCTTCATAACTATCCTAGCAATAAATACACGACATTTGTGCGACGTATTACATAAAAACGACCGTTGTTTCCTGTTGTGTGGTAACTTGCTCGCAAGAATTACGCAATACAGCTTGCAACGCTGCCTTCGCTTTCGTAGCCCGCTCGGTTTCCGCGAGAAAATTTCCGCTTTTGCGCATACGATCAGGGGTACGAGTACCCTATCTACTTCATGCTTCTGCAAACAGTGCATAAAGTGATCATGGACCGGCTAATTCGGGGTTGTTTGCGTCGATTGCTTAATTTCCTTAGTCTGCTACTACTGATCAAAGTAGCGGGACTACGCCCCCCCCCCCTAGGGTCTATTGCAATCGCAGGACATTAAGGTGCTCTTTGCAGAGCGGTCTGCGCGCCGTTTCCCTGTGATTTATGGACCGCGTCCGGGCCTTCCCCCCTTTCTTTTAGCGATATCTGACGTTTGGTGCTGCATCTATTATATTCCATACATGGGCGAGAATTGTCCTCAAATTGCTGCAGGCACCCTCACGTAATTGGAGATAATCAAAAAGAGCCATAGATAAAATAGTCACGTCGTAGAAATTCAGAGTGCCTTGATTCTTTCCTAAATAAGTAGGTAAAGTGCCTTGATTTAGACTAAAAATCACCAAAAATAGCATGAAATGTTCTAAATTGATAAAATTTGATGTAAAAGTGACTTGATTCTCACAATTTTCAAGGAGAAAGGTGCCTTGATTACGTCGTTTCCGGCATAATATTTTATCTATGAAAAGAGCAATGCTAACAAGCCTTTTACTCTATGATTCTGGAGTGCAGGCACCATTCGTGGTCATGTATGTTCTCTATTTGCGCACGTAGAAGGGTTCTGGTGTTATAATTAGCAGCAATCAGGCGAAACTTCCGCTTTCCTCTCACCGAAAAGATGTGGAACGTACCTGAGCGTACGGTAGCAGCTACCGTAGTTGGCTGGCTTATTGTAGAACTTTTGGAAGGCTAACTGCAGAAGAATATTTTGTAGTTTGGAATCAGAATAGGCCTTCTAACTGTGCCGCTTTTTACAGTATGCCCTCTGCTCCTACAGTATCCTACAGTACCCTCATCCACCCCACCGTACCCCATCTACCGTACCCTACCGTATCCCCCTCAGGGCATCGGCAACACACTGTCCTCAGTGGACATCGCCTCGGGCTACACGGGTCTGACTGAGTATCGAGAGTGGGCGGTCGGGGCGCAGATTCTGCTCAACGCCTACGGCCCGCCCATCATACTGGTCGCCGAGTTTGTCAGGTTTGATCTTTGATCTTTGGTCTTTTGGTCTTTGGTCTTTATAATCTTTTGATCGTTCACCTCATTATAATTTACCAGGCCCCCTCACAGTGCGATTTGGGGGTAGTTTAGCAGTTGAACCGTGTGAACTCTTGTGTAGAGAGTGTGTGGCTCGCGAATAGCTAGCTAACTACATAACTAGCAAAATAAGTTGTCTCTCCTCAGACTGTTCTCTTCTCTTTCTCTCGAGTGTGGCTCCTTCACGCAGTCGTGTACAGTCGTCTCCTTCCAGTTCTCCTCTAAACCCTAACCCCGTCAAAAACCTCCTTAACACGCGCGGTTCACAAGTTGTTGAACGCGCGGTGGTGGCATGGTTTAGGGAAGCGAGGGGGGGAGGAGGATAGGAGGGGAGAGAGTTGAGAGGGAAAGGGACGTGTTAAGAGGTAAGAGGGAGGTAGAGAACAGGCGATAAATTGACCTTAATATATAATAATTTGACTTGAAATTTTGTTCGCGGTAGGGGTAATTTTCCAGATACGGTAAAGTAGCCCCATTTAAGTCTAGAATTTAGTACGGCGGTTTGGGTAATTTCGCACTGCGGTACGGGTAATTTCACGGTAAACGGTGGCCTGCGGGCGGGAGGGGGTCCTACCCCGTAAATTACAATCAATTACTGTATTTTTCCCCTAGTAGAGAAAGAGGTAAAAGGGAGGGGGGGGAGGGAGGGAGAGAGTTGGGAGGTAAGAAGAGAAGGGAGAGCTGAGATGACCTTGTCAGGGGTGGCTTGGAACGCGTAAGGCTCAGGCGATCATTGACCGGTAGATTAAAATGAAGAGAAGAGACAGACAGACAGGCACTCGCACACAGACACACGCGTACACCGTCAACCGAATGCCGTTCGGAGAGCACAAGGAAAGGGGGAGCTTAGGAGGGGATAAGGGGGGTCCCACCGCGATCGGAAGGATTACGGTAGGGGGGGGCGAAGATCAGGGGGGAATTAGCCAAGGCTGAAGAAGATGAATCAGCAGTCGGGTTTAAGGAGGGGCAGAGCTGACTAGTGTATTATTGGGAGGGTATCCGGCGAATTCGTCGCTCCCTTTAGGAAGCGCTTAATGGATGGGAGAAGGTGGGGAGTGACGTCATCGGTTGAGTATCGATCGGACACTAGAGTGTGGTGGAGCAAAGCGGAATTATTATATCGCGGAAGGCTAAGGCTCTTGATCTTACAGGAAATTGATGCAGGACATGTATTATAGGCTACGATGGCACTAAATGCATTGAAATCTGTGGTATGGGCGGACCGATTAAATCTTTTCATGTAATAGTTCGGACCAGACCAGACTAGACTGTAGGTTGATCATTGAGGTCTGTCTGTCTGTCCGTCTGCCTGTCTGTCTGTCTGTCACAGCAATTAGCCGCAACGTGGTTTCAACGTGGTCGAGTGACGGAGTGAGATGAGAGGGTTTCGCGAGAAAAGGGAAGAGGAGATGGGAGAGGGAGATTGACCAACTAAATGAGGAGAAAGGTCGCGAGACCGTAGAGATGCTTTGTGTATGTATATCGATGGAAATAGCATTACTGGTTTATTGCAAGGATGGACCTAGACTGGGTTATAAAAGGATCGCTAAACGCAATTGAACCTGGTAGAGTTGGTGATTCGAGACTTTTACTGGCATCAGAGCGGCTTTGCGAAGCATAACTAACGTGATGGTTGAATGCTGATCCCAAATTTAATTTAATTTAATTTATCTACGCGGTACGCGTAATGGGGTTTGGGGTTGAAGGATATAGGTGACTAGCCCGGAGATTAAGAATGAAAAATCGCTGATAATAGTCAGTGTGCTGGTAATGCGCGATATTACGCGTGTTAGGTCAGGGGGGGGGGAAATGTGCTCCGCACAATGGTCAGTGCAAGTGAAGGGTTCACAAGAGGAAATAGTATGATTGAGGGGGGGGGGAGTCACTACAGTGTTTATGCTTGTTCTTTAGGGGGGAGAGACCTGACCAAAATTCACGTATGCTTTAGTCTCATACTCATTTGCAGCTGTACCGTAATCGTTGTGGGCTTCAGATGCCGTCGAGGGATTACGGTAGATGATCGGACGCGGCGCAACCTCCTGCGTGAGGTGGTCCTGAGGCAGGCTGTAGCGATGCTGGGTGAGTCGAGGGATACTGTAACTCTAACAGATTACGGTACGCAGCCGCTTCAGCAACACGAGGTGTAGACATTCTTTCACCATTTATAACTGATAGGGGAGAGTTAAAAAAAAGATTGTACAGGGAAAGCGCCCATGTATGGCAGATCAGACGTTGTAGGATGGCAGCCTTTAAGGATGGTTGCTTTCGATTTTCTATATTTACGTAAATAGCCCAAAAAGGATCGGCCTAAAGCAAGTAAGCATGAAAGCGCCGGAGTGCACCAAACAACACTGTGTACGGTGCCTGAACGGAGAGCGAAAGCGTATACACGATTGACGAGCAGCTCTTGATTTGCAGAGTTATTGTAGTGACGACAAGTTCTGCCATCCTTGAATGAATGATGGGGGGGTTCGCGCCCGGTTGATTAGAGCACAAGTGCGACCCTTGTAAGCATCATGCTGACTGCCGTCATAGACACAAACTCGCCGTCAAGGGGTCGAGGCTTCTGAAGTGTTTGTGACCATCGTAGACGAGGAGGGTATAATAATGGAAGCTTTGCAGGCTGTCAGGTGGCCCTCGTGCTCTTCTCGCAGCACCTTTTCGTCTGGACCGTCTTCGCGCCGCGCTTTCTCTTCCAGACCGCGCACCTGCTGGTTACTGTACTGGTTACGGTAGTGCTATCGATTAGCTAACGAATCGCTCAAGTCAGGCTATACATGACGCCTTCAGTTACCCTTAGGCCTTCTCATTCTCCCACTTACTCACACTGCCTCGCTTGATATTCCGCATGATCTATCGACGTATCTTTGTATTAAACTGTAATCGCCTGTAAGATGTCTATGATGCCATCTAGTCCCTATACTGTATATAACTTGGCTCGTATCACTTGAGACACCTAATATTCTAAGTGGTTGTTCTGTGAAAAGTGTAGTGCTAACGAGAGCCTGTCGGACACTGTTTCATGTTTCAGTTTTGTGCGACGCCTTGTGACCCTCCTTTAACCTCCAATACCTCTTGTGATGTTCCTTATTCGAGTACCCTCCTCATTGAGGTTCACACACACACACACACACACACACTTTGTGCACTTCCCCCTTGCATACGCTATCGTTGCTAATATTAGCCTAAGAAAGAAAGTTTAGCGCCCACTCTCTAAGTTAGATAGTGTTATGACACTTACAACTCGCCCCCTCCATATACTATGCTCTCGGTTCAAGCTGGTTCAACCAACCTTCTCCTCTCTCTCTTTGTTCTTCTTCGCTCTCTCGTGTACGGGTACTCTATTAACAGCCTCTTTAGATTGTGTATCACAAACCTATCATAGCCTTGCAATTCATTTACTGTGATAATACCGTTTGCCTTGTATGAAGCGGATAAGAATCGTGCGCAGTCGGTACTACATTGGCAGCGAAACGGCCGAAATAGGTCGAAGGCTGAAGTGGGTTTATGCACAATACAGTGTGGTAGTTAGGTTCTCTTGCGGCTTTTTGGCTAGTTCAGGGATCTACAAATACCATACTATAGCTTGAACATAGAAATATTTATAAAAAGAGAAACGTAGTGTGTGCACTAGGAGCTCACATTGATTGTCCCCCATCTCGAACATTCTCTTCCTCTCTCACCTATCTCTATCCCTCCTTCTTCGGCTATTCTTTGCTCTTTGAGAAAAGGCCGCTCAGTTTCAGTCAAGGTTTCAGCGAAAGTTAGGGGAGGGAGAGAGATTTACTGATGAGATGAGACGAGATCTGAACTGAGATAAGCACAGGCGAGGGGGTTACGGTATACTGTTGTGTTGTTCCTGATCTATATACGGTTAGGAGACAAAGAGACATTTGGAGAAGATGCTCGTGAAAATATTGCTCAAGTATCTGGAGTAAAAGTAAATCCCTGAGGGCTAATTCTCTCACTTCCGGCTACGCTTTTGAGAGAGTTTGATCGGCTGATCTTTGGTATGGTCTAACAACGCATCTTTTGGATAAATATTACGGGTACAATGGTATCATGCTCCGACCACGTCACTCCACCGTTACTCTATCCAGCAGAGCTCTTCCGGTCCAATCCATGCCCGGGCACAATATGCCGCTCGTAACTGCGCGGGGGTCCCACCACGAATGGGCTACCGTAATCCTTTTATGCTCAGCCGGCTTCATAGTCTCGTATGTGATATATTATCTCGTAGTATTGTTGTTCGTTTCTCTCCTCTGCACTATGATGCTATTACCCTCCTCGCTCGCTTTCTCTCCCTCTTTCCCCGGAAAGGTTCAGCCCCGGAACCAGTTCCATACCAACTTTTCCCCTTCTCTCTCCGTCTCTCTTCTTTTACGCAGCTGAACTTGAGGGAGTGGGTCGAGAGTTGCGGGGCTAACTTATGACTAGAGCGTAGTTGGATGTAGAGCCGTCGAATCGAGTCTTTTTCGTGGTTGTGTTTCATGTATTACATAAAGCCATCAATGTCTTGCATACACTGAACTAGATGAAAGATAACCATAAGAAGGACCTGATTCGACGGCTCTAGTTGGGTGATGAGAGGAGTGTTAGGAGGCATAGGGGTGGAGGAGGGGGAGAGGTAAGAGTTGAAGTAAGAGAGGTAATAGGGAGAGGTGTGAGGGGAGGGGAGGGGGAGGAGAGGAGTCGACCCGCCCAAAGGGTAGTTAGATAGATGTATGGGGTGACTGTTTAGTGTGTCATTGATTCGAACCCCCTTCTTCCACTTCCTTCCTCCTCATTCTTAAGATATCTAATTCGGGTCTTCTTGATTGACATGTTTCATACATCATTCACATTCGCCATGGGTCTCGTCACCGAAAGCAGCGAAACATACTGGTCACAAAGCCCCGAATGGAATGCTTTAGTCCTCTTCCTCCGGCTTATATAGTACCGTAAGATAGGCTCATTATCAAGTGATCATATTTACTCTTTTCATCTACTGTTCGCTGCTGGTCTGCGTAAGCTATCTTTCAATCTACTATTATTGACGGAAACGTTCCGTCAGTAAACTCATTCCTATTTTGTCTGCACTTTCTCATCAGATTGTTCGTAGCTGGTGGATCATTGTTCACGGTGAAGCATAACCATGACAGGAACTCCTACAACTCTACCTATTCTCTCCGTTCCCCCCTCTTCAATCACCCCCTCAATCCTCGCCCCATTGCAATGCCTTCGTTACCTTCTCCTCCTCATTAGCATCTCTCCCGTGATCTCTCTAACTGTCTACTTAGCATTTCGCGGCGCTCCTCCTTCATCTCACAATTCAGTCAACTGTCCAGGTCCCCCCTAGTGTTCTAAATGTCAAGCGAGCGAGCCAAAGCGTTTGCGATCACATGTTTTCGAGAGAGTTCCCACCTAAATCAGCGCTATTTCTCGGACATCGCGCATTTGCTTAACTTTTGCACTGCCGTCAGACAATTGTGAAGCGTGGTTTTTGTTTTCTTTTCTGTTCAAAGAGGAATCAGATAGATCATTTGGCGAAAGCATTTACCCTTTTACGCGCACTTTGAAACATAGCTGAACATTGTAGCTTATCATTTCGCTTTCAATGTCAGTTTATTGGATCCTCATTGTCGTGCTTGATACACTCAATTCTTCAGATATTCTCGCTGTAAAATCCTTGTCTAGACTAAAGTGCGTGTACCAAATGAGATAAGGCGATCGGGCAGAGCGAGAGAGTGGGGAAGAGAGAAGAGAATGAGATTCTCATAAAATAAATAGAACCGTCGAATTAGGTCCTTTTTATGGTAATCTTTCATCTAGTTCAGTATAAGAAAGGTATTGATGGCTTTATATAATACATGAAACATAACCACGAAAAAGACTCGATTCGACGGCTCTAATATAGAGGGAATGTAAATGTATTCGGTAGTCTAGACGGAAATGTCTCTTCATTTTCCTTGTACCCTTTGCCATTCGCTGTGATTTGTCTCTCTCTCCGTCCTTCAAGGTCCTTCTGGTCGTGTGAATTCGCGAACCGAGAGGGAAAGGGTAGGGGGAGGGGGAGGGGGAGAGAGCCCCAGCCATTCTAAGCCCCCTGGTAATACCCGTGTTCACATAAACGCGCGTCACCTTCAGGGGGGTGCGTATCGATTGATACAGGCATGCCGTAGGGGCACAATGTTCTAAATGTTAAGCGAACGAGTCAAAATGCTTGGAATAAATATCTTCCGTGCGAGAGTTCCTACCGAAATCAGGGTTAATTTTCGGTATCTCGTTCGCTTAACATGTACACTGCTGCCAGAACATTGGGGGGGGGGGGTATCACCTAGACATTGTCAATAAGTACCTCTTATTCTAATTAACAAGCATGTTTTCTTAGAACTGTTTCTCGCTATAATAATGGCCTAATTTCCTCGTGTTTCCTGTGAAATCAGCGGCGATAAGGTAAATAGCTGAGAATCCCATTCTGGCCTTTCTGAGGATTGTGCGTTACGGGCAATTAATGATAATGATAAACCGGTGGCTAGCTATTCCATGGTGGATTAAGCATAGCCATCAAAATATAGTAGAGGAAAATGTTCCGTCAGTAGTCTCATTTCTACTTCCGATGAGGGATCAGATGAACATCGGAAATGAGCGTTTACAGACGGAGCATTTTCGTCGCTAAGTCCCGAATGGAATGCTCTCCTCTAGGTAATAGGGTTTCAAAATCAAGGCTTTTAATCGCATTACGGGACCGAGAGAGCGATGAGGAGGATTGAAGGATGGAGAGAGTCAGACGATAAATAAGCAAATCGCGCTTGGTTTTCAAAACCTACTAGGTAATGACTGTGGAAGTCTCCCCACCCCGAATCACTACCCACTCAGAGAAATTTGACGGGAATATTTCCCCACGATTTGCATTTCGGGAATAATTCACCAGCCGGCTGGGGAAATTTCGGCTTTTTGGGGGGGGAATTATTCCCTAGCGGGCTGGGGAATTTATTTCCGAAGTGCATTTCGTGGTGATATTTGTGGTGAATTTTCGCTCAGTGTGTCGGATAATACGCGTCGTCCAGTTGCCGGCTCGTACAGTACAGTAATACGTAGCGGGTGCGGGTTAGTGGCGGGGCAGTAAAGTGAGAGCAAAGCGAATGAACTCTTTCGCACCCTCATTATATCTGGAGGGCGGCGGGGGGGGGGGGGGGGGGGGGGGGGAAGAAGGTAGGGTTACTCTTACTGTTGCTAGCTGCTCGCTATTCATCGCGCCACAATGTTCCGACACAGCAGCGTAAATGTTAGGCGAACGAGATGCCGAAAAGTAACCCTGATTTCGGTAGGAACTCTCGCACGGAAAGCATTTCTCCCGAAAATTTTGGCTCGTTCGCTTAACATTTAGAGCATTGTGGCGCTATTCTCCCTCCCCTACCTCTCCCTCTACCCTCTCTCTCTTTCTCTCTTTACCTCTCCCCCTCCCTCCCCTCTCTCTAATCCCTCCAGATCCCAGTTCTGCCTGTGTTTCCCTCCTTCCCCGCTTGAAGGGTGCGCGCGTTTCTTAAGAAGCATGCTCTTACTTGTATGAGACTACTCCTTTCCCCTTCCCTCTAAAGATTCCTCCATCAAAGTTCAGCCCACAAATAGAGCGTACTATTCGCGT
Source organism: Micoletzkya japonica (assembly GCA_900490955.1). Taxonomy (NCBI): domain Eukaryota; kingdom Metazoa; phylum Nematoda; class Chromadorea; order Rhabditida; family Diplogasteridae; genus Micoletzkya; species Micoletzkya japonica. The sequence continues at coordinate 58,509 of LS907631.1, forward strand.
CTTTTTCATGAATAAGTTCCACCCAAGTCTGCATAACCGAAGCGTCTACCTCCTTATATACAGCCAGAAATACACCATTTCTACAATTCGAATCGTATCTAGATACGCTCTAACCACAAGGCACAGTTTTCGCGCTGACTCATCCATAGTCTCAATACTGGAGCATGCGAGTTCCTTCGACTGCTATCAGAAAATGCGTTTTATTGTGGATATCATTAAAGTATAGAAAACATGAAGAAATACAGATTACGCTTCACGGGTTATACCTTCATTTATACTGGCTATGCAACATAACCGTGAAAGCTTTGATCTAGTCCTGTTTTGAATTTCTGTAATTTATTTTGTATCTGTAAATATACCTGCGTAGAGCTTCACACCCCCCCCCCCTTAATCAACTTCTAGCCCTGCATCCAATAGAATGGGGTATACCCAATCTCTCTCCACTCTATCAGTATCCCCCCGTCCCCTTTCCTATCTATCTATCTCTCCGTCCGGTTTCGATCTCTAACAACTCCTTGAAACTCTTTCACCTCTCTCCTGCTTCTTCATCCCCTTCCCCATTCTATTCTACTCCCATCCACTTTGGAACACTCTTTTCACCTCATCATCGCATTGGTGCAAATACTATTTTATGTTAGTTTATTGTAGTTAATGATGCCCACAAGCCTAATTTTTTTTAATTTTCCTCGTTCTCTCCGGTATGTCCATAACGCATAGTCGAGCGTAGTGTAAAGGCGCCAATTTCGTGCGGGTTTTCGCCGCTTCTTCCAAACTTCCCTCAGGGGGGGGGGGGAGGGGGACAGTGCGTTCCAGTGAACCATATCTATATGTAGATGTGTATCGTGTCTGCCGTATTATTGTCTATAGTCCTCTCGCAGATGCCATCTTCCGTATCTATACATATTACACAGGAGCAATAATGTTTGCTTGGGCCCCTGAACCGGGAACAAAAAATTAGATATATTATTGACGAAAACGTTCCGTCTGTAGGCTCATTCCTACCTTGGACTCTCTCCATGCAGCGTTGCTCTCGCGTCGGAAGTAGGAATGCGACGAGGGACGGAACTTTTTTTTCCTCAACCGTAGTTTATCTGCTCCTTTCGCTTTCCTTTCCTTGCGGACAACCTTAGACTGTGCCGACAATGTATTCAATCGTACCTGCAGGTGATCATTCCG
>LS907631.1:59784-74564 GCA_900490955.1 Micoletzkya japonica
CCCCTCATCTCCCCCCACCCTACCGAAGGCCGTACCCGATGAGGCACATCGCTTCTCTCTTTTCATTCATTCATTCCCCTCCCTTATGTATGCCCTTCAAGAGTTTGAGCTACCCTGCTATGTCAGACTTTTGAGGAAAGTAAAGAAATCAGCTACTTTCTGAGGCTTCCTGAGATCATTTTCCTTTATTGGAATGACCCGTGACACCTGCAGATCCCCCTATCTGAGCTTTTCCTATGCTCATAGAAACTAACATGAACGGTAACTCTTGAATTTAGAGTGTTTAGCCCCATTAGAGCGGTTAGCCCGTTTTTAGTTTTAAAAAGAACACATTTTTTCCACTCCGATGGTTGTGCGGTCTCCTCTCCAGCAGCAATCCTTCCTATCCTGAACACACACTCTGTTTCCCTTCATCCCTGTCTTTATAAAGTTGTAAAGGGGTCCCCGATCTGTCTTTCAATCCTTCGTTTATTCGTTCTTGATCTTCTGTGAGTGATGATCCCGTTCTAAGCTATGAGGGGGGGAACTGTGAGATCGGGGTCTAATTTGCGGGGAATGACTGTAGATCGGGGTCCTTATCTGGAGCAACGTCTTTCCCGTCTGGGCTATATGATGATTGATTATATGTTTCACGCTCAGATCGGGCGTTTATCGAAAGACTAGTCTGCTCACAAACAACAAAATCGAACAACGGAATGACATGAGACAACCACCCTGAGCGACAATAGAAGGGGCTATGTAGGGGGCAGCTCCTCCAGTTGACCTCCATCGACCTCTCGCCATCACTTGCGAGAGGGACGCTCCTTGGGCTATGGACTCGGTTGCTCCTCCTCCTCGAAGAGTATGGGGGGGTGAGGGGGTGGGGGATCAATCTGTGCTTCTCTGTTGGTTTTCTTTTTGAGCTGACGTTTGAACTGACTCGCCTGCAGAACACTATAAAACTCTTATATCGTATTGTCAAATCGGACATTTCCTCAACTTTGCTCTACCTACGATTATGAAATGGTGGTTTACCGAAATTCGATCTCTGGACTCATTAGGAAGGAAAGACCGTAGAACGATCACGGGAGCATTGTTTGTAGAGACAGCCAGTTTCACCGAAATGATCACCAACTACCCTCCCCATCGCGCAACTCGCATTTACATGATTCATGGCAATCGCATCGGTCGTTGCGCGAACCGTAAACAATTTTCAGATATGTTCTAATGCTGTAATTGTCTAGGTCATAAGTTTGTAGATGCCCTTGTGTTTCATGCTTTATATGTATATAATTCCTCCATTTATATAGAAATAGGTGAAACATGCCCATAGTGTTTTAAAGGGACATGGAAGTGATTTTTAAGTAATGGCTTATATACGAAAAGATTTTGTCGTAATTAGTATAAAAACTAAAGGAAAAAAAATAAAAATTAGTAGCATTCGAGAAATGATTTTTTGAAATTTCGCCCGACGACGACGCTACTGTGCTTAGCGAAAGGAATTAACAATTTTTTCCTAAGCCAAAAGCCAAAAGCGACATTCTTCTCAACTACGGAAGCCCGGAACGGAAAAATAAAATTTCCTCCCATTTTGAAACCTTAGAAGAATTTTCATCAAATTTTAAAACTTTTTGGTTAGAGGCTGCTTCCTCCCTTTGAAGACCTAGAGGTCTCCTTCACAAGCGACAAACTGCGAGCGGCGTGCGAGCAAGCAAGGCTAATCGGATTACGACTGACTACCGTAACCCGGCCAGTCCGAGTTGTCGTTCCGTGTGTCAGATGTTCTCATTCCGTAGGCACTTGAACACATCTCAAGTGTTTCGTTCGGTTACTCTTGTCAGCCCTCCTTTTTCTCCTCCTCTTTAACCCCTCTTGGTTTAATGCGATCGATCTTCACACTTTCTCACAGCATTCTGCTTGATTTGGAGGGGTCACATGAGAATTTAGCTTCACCTGTTTAGGGAAAGGCGAGAGAGCGAAGCTGCATGAAGAGAGTGCAGACGAAGTAAGAATGAGGGCTACTCATAGAACTACTTTGACCGCTTATAAACTTGCGCTAAAGTTGCCTTAGGCAATCCGGCCGAAACACAATATTCTGACAACAGTGCAAATGTTAAGCGAACGAGGTGCCGGAAAATAACCCTGATTTCGGTTATAACTCTCGCACGGAAAATACAGTACCCTAAACATTTTGGCTCGTTCGCTTAACATTTAGAACATTGTGGAAACGTTATCAATTTCGAGGCAGATCGTTCGAAACTTTGGCAAACCGGCCAAGAGTTTCATCTGTCGAAATTAATTCGCAATTAGTGAAGCAGGCTAAACTCGCGGAGGTTCTTTTTGGTCATCTTCTTGTCTATATATGTTTCTGGATGGACCCTTCATTATCTATGCCTCTCATTCTTCAACATGCTGTAAAAAAAAACTCATAAGTTTATAAACCATGAAAAGATTCGTTGTTTCCAACCCTTTTTTTACCCATTCTGATCTTCGTTCACTTTCCATTTCTTCATACCCCCTCTGGTCCAGTCATGGTCTCTCCCGCTCAGAATATACTTGTTTCTACCGGTATCCCCGATCGACTCCGTTACACAGTTCCTTCTTGCTCTCATTCCCGATTTCGTGCCCTGACCTCTCTCTCCATCTCCGCGATGATTCATCTCCACCTCTCATGAGCTTGTTGTTCCCTGATCTCCCAGGAAAGTTCTAGATCGCCTTGCGCTAACTCAACCTTACAGCGCCTTTTCATCGCGACAATTAGAGCAAGTTCACCAGCCGTGAAAATTGCCGGCTAGGGAATAGCGCTCCAAAAACAATAGGCGAAATTCCTTTCATCTCAAATCTGATCCTCCACTAAACATCGATCTATGTATTTATGCAGTACTCCTTCAAGTGTTTGTCCACTATCTACTTGTTCCCATTGTGTTCATCTTAGAGACGTGCATGCGAGTTCATTTATCCTCACATTTTTCACACATCCTAGCGAGTGGAGAACCGCGACGCGTACGTGACGCGTATTGAGAATGGATTTTTAAGCCAAAATCTAACTACGGTATCAGATCTCTAAAGGGAAGCTCTGTCCCGCAGTTAGATGTAGGTTGTAATCGTACGCGATCCTCTAGTTTTCGACTTTACCCAAAATAAAACCGTTTACTATTAACCATGAAAAGAGGTGTCATGCTGATCTCTAGTTCACATCTCTCCCTTACCTCTCGCTTTCAACGTCTACCTATTTTGTATACCTACGTCAACCCTTCCCCCTTCAGTCTCACAAGTCTCTGCCCATCAACTAGTTGTCCTTCTCCTACTTCTTCCGTAATAAGCACCAATAAGTAAGCTCCCCCGGTCTCCCCCGTCTCCCTCCCCTCTCGGTACAATAAGTGTCTCTTACCCATGTGCACGGTACTCAATAACAGGACATAACGGTATGCAGAACTGCCGTCTCATTTATACTATTTCTTTATTCTACGTCTTCCTGATGATGGGTATGTTTCACCGTTCCATGATCTATAGCCTATCGCGAACTCTTCCGCTACTCCTTAAAACTAACCCATCCACCCCCAGACTCTAGATAGTCTGCCAATTCCGCGATCTTTAGTGCCTTGTTCCCCTCTCCTCTATCACATACGTGCTTTTCGGGGGTTGTTGCTATCGGGGGGGGGGGCTCTCAAAATGCTGCGCAAGGCGGTTTTACGAGTAAGAGCAAAGGGGGAAGCTACAAGCCGAAGCCGAGAGTACTTTACACGCACCCAGAGAGGGAGAGCGGGTCTCTCCCTCTCCCTTCCTCTCTGTTTCTTGTAGGTACTTCATCTCCCATTCGGGGAGAGTCTTTGTGTTTTGCTCCGTAAGAGACAGCGAGTATAGAGCAGCTACAGTGTAGGAGCGAAGTCGAGATGGATTGGGGATTTGCACATCAAGCTTTTGGGGACTACTACTTTGCCCGACCAACATTTACCATTCTTACAACAAGCTACAACTTATCGATCAGCTCGACATGTAATAATAACGGGGAGAATGTGAGGGGGGAACAGGCATAACATGAATGAGCTCTCAGACGGTTCGTCGTCAAATCTATAGATCTCTCTAGATTAATCTCGACAGACCGCAAGCCGCTGTCTGAGCGCTGTTCACTGTAATGTGCTATTATTGAAGGAACATGAACGTTGAGAGGGGCTGCACAGTTCTTCATTCCGCTAACCACCGTAAAACTTCAGCCGGAGATTAGCCTAACAAGCTGGCATTTTGCCAAGAGAGTTTCACTGTACTTAGCGGAGTGCGCTGCAAAGAGCTCCCAACGTTCGTTTTCCTCCAATAATAATTGTAAGAAGATTTCTTCAAGCACCATCGCCTGTCCCCCCGATCTCCATTTTTGTCCTTCGTGAAGCATAACGCAACCGGGTAGATGGAGCACCACAGGTCAACCACCACTCTACCGTAGTAGTCCCTAGTATCATAGCTGATCTCTTTCGTTGCTCTCCTTCTCCTCTTTTCGTAGACATTTCTCTCCTTCGGTTAAGTGATAGCGGGCCGGAGTGTAACTAACTGTAAATGGTTGATCTGTGCGTTCACGTGCTGTTTGTCAGATTATGTCTTTCTGTCTCTTACCTCTCTCCTACCTCCCTCTCTACTCCCCTCATTCCTCTCCGAATGACCAATTCGCTGAGAACCCTCCGTCTCTACCATCTCTCCCTCCTAGTGTCTAGAGAGCATACTCTCTTTCCCCATCCACCCACGCATCACATTGGCTAGAGGCTTCATCGTTGCGCAACGCACGATCTTCTAAATGTTAAGCGAGCTAGCCAAAATGCTTAGGATACGGTGTTTTCCGTGTGAGAGTTCCTACCGAAATCAGGGTTATTTTTCGGGGCATCTCGTTCGCTTAACATTTCGACTGTTGTCAGAACACCGTGAACGCACCCCCCCCCCCCCCTGCAGTCTTGGCGGCATAATCAAATGAGAGCACGGGATGAGGGCTACAAAGAGAGGAAAATAAAGCTCCCGAATCGATACCATTTAATGCAATTAGGCACTTTTTCCCGGGTTATGGTTCACTCCCTACGTATTATGAGGGGTGATTCTCAACAATGTTGGTAGTGAAACGTAACACCGGTGAAGATCGGCTATCGGCTATCGATTCGCGGGCTCTCGAGGAATTACAGGAGATCAAGGCGGATCTCTGCAGAAACAGTGAAGTGTGCAACCCGTGATCAGTGCGGGAAATGCCTGTAAACTCATCGATTGAGAAGTAGCATTACGCGCAGATCAGGGTAGAGACAAACGGAAACCTTCCTAATAAGTTTTCACTTTCCTCTTTTTCTTGTTTTATCTATGCATTTCCTTGTGAGATAGCAATAAAGTGTATAGCTCGCCTTATGATCGCGTCCACAACGGTACAACGCTCGCTACAAGCCGTCCTCCTCCATTCATCCCCCTCTTCGCTTCTTGCATCTGCACTCACACCTTTTTTCCCAGCGATCTATCGCAAACTGACTTCCTCTTTGCATATCATTCATGATACAGCGCCTACTTCAAGCATGCTATTTTTCAATAACCTGAAATAGATAGATATACTTTTCATATTATGCAGGGACCGTAGAAAGCATCCTCTCTTACATCGGATTCCCAGCCAATCTATCGTAGGAGGGTGGGGGCTCCCCTTCCAATAGTTCAACAGTTCTTCCCTCTTACATCAGTCCAAGAGTGAGTTCAGCTTATTACCGACCTGTCGATCTCTCTCTTCCCTCCTCTCTTCCCTATGGGGTATAGATACTCCTCACCGTTTCTTCCCCCTCCTCTCCAAACGAACTCTTCTCACTCCAGGGCTATGCTTAGCGCAGCCGAGATCGCTTGCTTTCTTGAGGCAACCCCCTTCCGAGAAATCTAAACCCTACTTTGCCGGATAATAAAATCTGAACCCATTCTTGGCTATACACCTTTCACGCAGCGCTACGCTATATTAGCTTGACAAATGCTTGGGAGTGGTGTCGTCAAACGATCGACACCACATCTACACTCAGCGAAATTTCACCACCATACAGCACCTAGTGAATCATTCACCACACAAATTTCACCAGCCCGCTGGTGAATGGAGCACAATTCACCAGCGGGCTGGTGAAATTTATGTGGTGAATGATTCACTGGGTGCTGTATGGTGGTGAAATTTCGCTGAGTGTACAGTCACAGATCGGGACCAGCTCAAGATTACCGATCCATCTAGACCCAGCCCCCCCCCCCCCCCGGCTGAATCACCCCAAACCCAAACAGCCGAACACCTTCCCCCCCTACATTTACGTGCGAAAGATTGAATCGCGGCCAATCTACCTCCCATTCTTGAGAGGATCTGTGAGAATACTTTTGGCTGACCGGTGGTGGTAGGATAGGTTCCGATTCCGAATCTGGCTTTAGAAAGTAAAGATAGGTCAGGATAGGATAAATAGGTCTTATCAGGACCTTTTGATGCCAAGCGAGTATTGCGATTAGCATGCTGATCAAGCATGTCTTTGTTCGGGCTTCGATAATTAGAGCATATTCCTAATTCTCTAAGTTCCCTAAAAACCGTTCCATGCCCTTTCCCACTACAGTCAGTCTCTTCTTCTCCCCCAAACCACTTTCCTGTCATCCCCCTTCCCCCATTCTCATATCCTCCTTCCCCCTCTATCTGCCCTATCTGGTACTCTCACGCTTCTTATCGCTTCCGTCTAATGAGAAAGGGTGGGAGTGTCGACAGTTCTTCTACATAGTTTAACCCCCCCCCCCTCCCCCGTCCCTCCCCCCACGATAGGTAGCTAATTGTAAGGCAAACTCGGAGAGGGGGGAGAGCTCGAATGGGTTCTTCTTTCTCTCCCTCTCGATGTGAGTGGGAGGGAGAGGAATGAGAGGAGGAAGAGAAGGTACAGAGATAGGGTCAACCCCCCCCCCCCTTACAGTTCTTTCTTTCCTCTGAAAGGGCTATCGGTTTTGAACCCGCTTGCCTAGCACAGTGTAGTATTCAGCCAATTTTTGGCAAATTGTTCCGGCAATCACCTTATTCCAACTTCCCGCGACTCCCCATAGTGGACTGATTGTGAGACAGCATTTCGCTCTACCTCTTGTTGATGAAAAAAAAGTTCCGTCAGTTACCTCATTCCTACCTTGCCTAGACTCTCTTCATACCGCTTCGTTCGCTCACAAAAGTAGTAGGAATGAGAGTGCTATCTACTGACCACAATCGTAACATTGCTGTCAATCACAACATTCTAGAATGTCCAGACTCGTGCTTCAACTTGTTCCCGTTAACCTATTTCACTCGCTCATTTTGCAACTTTCTCGTGCCGTATTATGCGTAATTCGTGCTCAATAGTAGGCCATCACAACTCATTGCCGATCCTGAATGCGTGAGCTGTTGTGGCCCTTCCCTCCACTCCGCACTGTAAATCCCCGTTTTGTCTCCAAATTGGATTGCCCTCTACTAAGACCTCCTTCGCCCAATCGCGCGTCACTTTCCCCGATTTCACTTTAGTCGTAATATTCTAAGATTGTTGTCCGCCCCCCCCCCCATTTCGCATCCTGTCCTACCGTGATTCAGTTGTGTCATCTCCCTGTAATGTATGCATGTCCACCCCCTCCCATATCTGAGACCCTTCCCTCCTCTTCAATCCAAACTAGCTCTACTGTAGTCTCCAAACGGGGGGTTAACTCCCCCCTATTCGGCCAAGAAGAAGATGAAGCTAAGCCGCACCGTCGTGCAGAGCATTTAGCGGCCCGCTTAGATCGCATCCTAGACTGTTCGAAACTTGGTCCTTAACGTGCTTAAGGCCCTTAACTCTGGATCCTTAACGCTAAGGTCGGCTAAGGCCTTAGCGCGTGATCCTACTCCGCCTCAGCCATCTCATTGGCATTCCTACGAGGTTTTCGCTCGAATAGTTTGTGTGCCAAAAGCGCTGCCCACGAGTATTGAGAACTGCGAAAGAGAACTGTCAGAGAAATGGAAATGAATGCCCCCTGGACTGGTTAGAGAGCAAAGAGAAACCTTTAGGACAACTTACCAGATAGCTGGGGTCATTCCTGTTAGAGTTTCGTACCGTGACTGGCCTTAGCAAGTAGCTTAGCTGATAAGTCTTTTGCCTAACAAGCTCCCTTACCGTAACCTTAACCTTAGGGTTGCCTTATTAGCTAAGGTTGGGCGTGTAGTATCATGGTAGGTTGGTGAGGGTGGGGGGGGGGTGCTTCTCTCCCTTTTTCTCCTGTGCAAAGGGAGACCTTGGGGGCTAATGATTCACTCGTCGCTCACTCTCGAGTGCGTATCCTTGTCACTAATGAGTTGCCTAACCCATCCTTCTCCCTACCTCAACCTCCTCTCCCTCTAGTGACCCCCCTTCAGTACTCCTTGTAGGGCACTTCATTCTTGTTAGCGATATCTTGCGTCGATAGTGAAACGCATTTGGCGACTGAGCTGCTTCGGCCATTTGACAACCACCTCTGATCGCTGAGGGTTGTCCAAAATCGGCTAAGATAGCTTCAAAGGACTGTTCAGAGGTTGGGATGATGGGATGGACAGATAGTATTATAGCGAGAATTCATCGTACGCGCTCTTACTACCCCCTTTTTGCTAGCCATTCTATACTCGTGTACAACAATGTTATGGCAAGAAGCTTGCAAAAGCGAAAAAGTGAGAGCGCCAGACGAGGGAGAGCGTTAGAGATGCAGAGACGAGTCGCAATTACCTAGTTGCCTGTACTTATTCTGCAACTTGTCGCCCTCCTTCCTCTATTAGTCTACCCGCCTGCTGATAATAGTTTGTTGATAACATTGCTTGCTCCCCTAACGACTACTAGTTGATTGTAAATGACATAAGCTAGGGAAGGGGTGCTCCTTAGGGTACACTGTCAATTACTTACTTCCTTACTTACTTACTTAAAAGTGCCCTATCACCGTCTTAGGCGCGCTTTGTACGGTCTCCTTTCTGTTTGTGCTTCTAGACTTGCTATAACCCATCTTAGCAAAGAGCACATTCCTCTCGGGTGTGTTTAATGTTATGTTTCACGAGCAATATATAACTAGGCCACGACTGAAATGAATGATTAATATTCGGTTTCTTAATTAATAGAATTCTCCATCAAAGACCTCACATCTCCCTATTTTTCCCGACCCTGCCTCCTCCCAAAAAGCACGTATTTGTCAACTCGGTACTGTTCTTCTTTGTGACGACACAAGCAGTCAGTCAGTCATCTTATCATATGCCCTTCAATACCCTTTCCTCTCTCCTCTTCTCTTCTCTCCCCCCCCCCTACTACAAATGCACATTACACTCCTCATTCCCGGGATGACTCTCGACCCTATAGAGTATACTGTGTCCGATAGAGCATTCCATTCAGGCCTTTTTTACCTTTTTTGTAGTTATGCCCAGCGCAGGCTATGTATGTACATTATGAGTTGATCGCGAAACATAACCATCAATGAATACTCTAGCACGGCTCGGTTTCGCTGCAGCTATTATATAAATATATTGTGGAAGACGCATGATTTATCATCCAGATATTGTTCATCTTTCGATCGACAACATTATTATTAATTATTAATTAGCCCATCAAAACTCCACAAACCTCGAGGTGTCATCTCTCCAAGTTCTCACACAACGTATTTAAAGTACTGGCTACGTGCGCGTTCCAACGCTCATCAGGCACAAAGCACAACCTTGATATTACTGGCGAAAAAGTTGCTCATTTCTACTATGTCTGCACTCTCTTCACACTTCGCTCTTTCGTCGGAAGTAGGAATGCGAGAACTAACGGAACGATTTCCTCAACCCTAGCTACATTCTCCGACCAAAAGGAGACAGTTCTTAGCTTGGTTAGCCAGTGAAAGCGAGAGTGTACCCATCTATCTCATATCTCACTCTGCAGTACTTCCGGTAGTGTCAATCGTTCCTCTTCCTTTTCTCTTCCCCTACCACTTTCCCCCTCCCCCTTCATTCGTTCATCTCTTTATCTCGATCTGAGTAAAACCGCGATAGCCTTTTCCTCCTCCTCCATCTCTCCTCATTACTTTCTTGTTGTGTCATTCTCTTTGCGATACGTTCGTATACATTCGGTTCTTGTTAGTCTTCCACTTCTGAGCGGCAATGAGACCACCGACATTTTCCCCTGCCGTAGTCGCGTGTTTTCCATCCGGGACCTCGATAATGTACCCTCGCCTCGCACTAACCGTTGCTTCCTGTGGAGGCATAATGATACGATAGTATAACTTGTCCGTCCAACTAGCCTCTCATAGATCCCCGTCGAGCGAGTCTTCGTCCACGCGGTGATCCGCAGTCCTCCTCTTCCCCCCCTCACCGCTCGGGAATGCTCTTCAAGGAGCGGGTCGAGCGGGGCTTCTCTCGGTTCTTCTCCGCTCTCGGATACCGCATAGGTATAATACATTTAGAATAATGATATTAATGAACGTCGGTTTTCGTAAATACACCAAAGAGGCTTTTCCCCAGGTTATCTATAGTTTTTTCCACCCTCGGATACCACATAGGTAGGGGTGCTATATTTAGAAATATGAATTTATTGAAATGAGGTTATGGAATGCATATATGGGTGAAGTATTAGAGAAAAAATTGTAGAGAAATCCGATTAGATAGCTTATTTTCTGTTATTTTATGTAGGTAGTTTCCCGGGCGTGCTCCATTGACTTGCTGAGAATGAGCCCTGCTTTACCTACCCTCCCCCCATCAGCTGACTGATCAAGCCGCCCCATCCCCTTCAGGAGAGCGGCCTTGCACGGTCATTACCGTCTCGCTCCTCTCGACCGCCTTCTTCTCCCTCGGGCTGTTGTGGTTTGAGGTAAGCGATGGAGGTGAAGAGGACGCATAAGCTTTGCATCATGCTCTCCGCCCCGCTATGCGTCATGGAGAGCATAACGCCAGTGACGCGCCCGTTATGAAGCTGAAAATGACGAAAATCCACTAAAGGATCTCGCATTCACGGCGCTCCAAAGCACATCCAAATGAGCCCCGGTCGGCTTACGTTTCATGCCATCTATATAAGCGATCAAAGTCTGCCTACTCTGATGCTTGCTCCGCTTTCGAGTTTATGCAGAAACGGAAATCAATTTACGGTACGGCCTTTTCTTCGCAATGCCGGCCGGGAAATTGCGAATTTACTTGCGATTGCGGAAAAAAATGGCCTATTGATTACCGCAAACCCGAGCGACGCGAATCTCAAGCACGGGTCGTGTGATTTCGGTGGAATGAATTTGACCGCACGGTCCCCCGCGAAACTGGTTTTGCCGACACTGAGAATTCGGCTACTGTTCCGTATCACGAGACGCTATTTATCGGGGATTACGGTAGCCCGAAAGGTTGACCTCTGTGCAGGAGCAAAAGCGCGCAAGATTCCGCATCTTTGAACCGATAGCTTGTTTGTCTCGCAAGAAGATGGGCATAACTGAGGAAGATGCTGTAGTTGCCGTCGTTCTTGGTGTGAAAAGGCTGTAGGCAAAGTCGGAATGAGCTTGCTGAACGACGAGAAATGCGGCAAGAATAGCGAAATATAAAAAAATATGGTTTAAGGAGACGAACAATGTCCGTACGGAGTACTCGCCGATCAACTCTCCCAGTCGACAGGAGTACCAAGTCACGAAGACGTTTCTCAATCAGGCGAGTTTACAGGAAAAAAAGCATACATTTCCATGTGAATCTCACTCCTTGCTAGGACACCTTTACTCTATATGTTGTGGCGAAGATACACCGACGATCTAATGAGATTAGATGGTAGGCGTCTAGACACGGTTCCTTGTCTGTTAGGTTACGGTCAGTAGTGACAGTGAGTGTGTAAGCAGGAAGTGTCACGTATTTCGAGAGCAGAGATCGTATCTCCTCTCGATACCATCTCGATAGATAGATACACCGTGCTTGGGTGCAATGCTCCGTACCTACAGTGGCTCATTTCCATTTATTTACGACAGGAGAGGGGGAAGCGGAACTGCAAGGGTTTATACAAAGCAGCCATGAAAATATTCTAGTATCTCACCATTTCTTCAAGAATTCGCGCGAATTCGGCCCCATTTATGTGTAGCCTGAACTCTGGGAAAACTCGCCCAATCGGGTTAAACGGTATCTATTGCGCTCTAATCAAGGCACATGGAACACCCCCTCTGTCCGCTCCGTACGAGATTGGTTGCGCTGCTGCTGTAATTTACCCCCTTTCACCTTGCCATTCATCAGCGCGGCAACTGATCGAGAGTGACTTTATGCCCCCTTCCCCCCCCCCCCCCCCTACCTCCGACTGCGACATTTAAGAGTGCCACTGATTGATTGAGCTCTCTTGCAACAAGCATTGAATCAATCAGCCAGTATGCTGATTAACATGAATTTGTGGGAGATTTCTCTAGATTTGATGTAAAGTACTAAGTCTACAGCTAATTCAAGCAGTTCATCTCCCCTTCTCTGACCAACACCATTCCGTCTAACTCCTTCTCGTCGCGTTATCCCTCGTTCTCTTTTCTCGTGCAAAGTTCGCGCGGAGAGTTGAGTTGAGCGAATAGATAGCTTGCTAATCGTGCAACAGGGAAAGAGTGAGTGAGTGAGTGAATGAGAGATCATGAACACCTGGTAGAGAGGGGGAGATGAAAAGCTAAGAAGATTATCTATTCCAAGATAGTGTGTTCTCTAACTATGGTTGAAAATTTTTCGGCAGGCACAGTCTTACTATCGTCACTATTATTCGGCTTACTACTCTTAGGAATGCATACTTTATTTATAATCATTGTGAAACATAACTCGAAAAGCATGGATGCACAGTGAAGAGAACAAATACCATTTATGCATATACAAGCGAGAAAAACAACTGAAAGTATTCCTGAGCGTTTTTTGGGGGAATCCTGGAAATCTAGCCGAACAATGGAGTTTAACGGAATGAATAAGAGTAGATACATAATATATTTCAGAACGGCACCCTGGATCCTTCGTACATCATGATCGAGGCCCGTGACGGAGGGTCGTTTCTGCGGTCGGAGTACCGGGATCTGCTGATCAACTTCACCAAGTACATCCACGACAACGTCACCTCCGAGTACAAGGCAAGTGCATTTCAACGCCTTCTTAAACTTATTTTACCTCAACCCACATTTTCCTATTTGAGGTAGAGAATTTAATGCACACTGTGAATCGGTTGGCCCACCGTAGCCAGTGCCATAACTTGTAATCTTTCCAAAAACTCAGCAGGCTCCGTAACAGTTTGTCTTGATAGCTCCGCTCAGGAATCGGTTGTTGCGAGTATCACTGTCAGTGAACTCGCTGTGATCGATTGCGACAGTGCACGAGGACAGTTTCTACCTATAGCGATAGACAGTTTACCGCTCGGTTCATTGCTTTCTCATAAGTTTCCTCTTTCTTCGGCCACAAGGAAGTGATTTCTCATGCTAAATGACAGTCGTCTAAAGCTATCGAACCAGATCGACCCATCTATTCCACAACAGTCCAGTCGTAAACACACTGTGTGCCGTGCCGAATTTACTATTCTTCCGCCTTTGGTAGTTCCAGCTAAATAGCCAGCTGTGTAACGGTCTCCTGTAGATTGCTCATTGTTAGTCTAGAAAGGAGAAGCGCAAGATTATAACCGAGGGGCAATTGTAGGGCGAAACGTGAAACTTCTGGCGATACAACATATTGAAGACTGTTAGCGAGAGGCAGAATGAGCGCACTATCGCGCAACGTAAAGATAATCAAAAGAATAATCATAATAAGCATAAACATAAACATTAATAAACATAATCGAACACGCAATACGCGTATTCGATAAAGATAAAGATAAAGATAAAATGACGAAACCGCATTTTCGTAATCCTACATTTCAGGGTGAAACGTGGGACTTCCGGCGCCTGTGCGAGCCCTACTGCGAGGTCAACACGGCCTTCCTCGCCTTTCTGAAGCTTTACGACGCGGAGAACCCCTACTCTGCCACGTATCCCTCCGTCGACATCTTCGGAACCAAGGCATTCATTGGTAACCTTTTTTTTAGCTTCATTGGTCATTGGTAGGGTTGAAGCGTCTACATAAGTATAGAGTTTCTAGTGAATGTGGCACGCAATGTACTCGTGCCAGAATGGAGAACGGTCAGAGACGGGCGAGAGAGTGTGCATAGGCCAGAGACGCAGAGAGCGTTTAAGCACCCTACTCGACCAGTGATCGGTCGCTGTACCCTCCATTCAAGCTTGGGGGTCGTAAATCTCTCACTGCACTTCTCCTCTACCCCCTCCCCCCCTACAGGGTTGTCATCTAAATTGCGCTCCCGCTCTCGCCCGCCACTTTGGGTGTTATTGTGCTAGAGCACGGCTAGAGAACCTCCTCCTAATGGTTACGCGATAGGGAGCACGAGAAGAAGTGGAGGGAAGAGTTTTCGAGAAGAGAAGATGTGAAAGAACTGTGCCGGTGACAAGCACACATACACCGCCAGACATATAGGGTACCACAAATTAGTACGTAGCTGAGCACACGGGGGCGAAATCGTGCAAGAATGCACGATTTCGGCTGTTCTCGAATTTCGTCGGGGAACATAAATCATAGCACACTGATCAGCGAAGAGTAGAGAAAAAAGGAAGATATAATCGATCCAGGGGTCCCCCGATGCCAGGCCCTCTAGATAAAACACGGAAGTATTTATGCGCGGAACGATTTATTCTTCCCGGGAATTTCGCGAAACTGTTGAAGTATCTATAGCGGTCTCTTGTTGTAATTTCGTGTCATTTCTTGTTTTCTTTTTTTCAATTTGAGTATTTCTTGATAGTATCACACTCATGAACGAAATAGACCACATTTGATGCATTATTTTGTCTGATCT
>LS907631.1:74664-91987 GCA_900490955.1 Micoletzkya japonica
AAAAACTGAAAAAGAAAACATAAAAGAAGCTGCAAGAACGCACGCAGCACCCAAACATGCAGAATAAATCGATAGCAGTAAAATCGAAAATAAATCGTTCCGAAGATGACGCATAAATTCCACTTCTCGCTAAGGCCAGTAACTTTTACCAGACCGTATTTTCGAATTATACGTTCCGCTTTTCTCTACTATAACTTGAAAACGGCTGAAATGTTCGTGGAATTGAATAGTTATGCAAACTAAATAATATATCTGGACGGGTTACGTTACTTTCAGGGAACAATGCCTACGGCGTAACGCTCAATAACGACTCGGTCATCGTCGCCTTCAACACGACGATTCTGCCGCTCTATCTGGTACACACCTATTATTGGAGGAAAAGGAACGTTGAGAAATGTTTGCAGCGCACTCCGCTAAATACAGTGAAACTCTCTTGGCAAAATGCCAGCTTAGGCTAAAAGCCTGCTCCGGCTGAAGTTTTACGGTGGTTAGCGGAAAGAACTGTGCAGCTCTCTCAACGTTCGTTTTCCTCCAATAATATCTATCTATTAGAGATATGCAATCGAGTCCGTTTGGCCAATATGTTTCATCATTCTTTTTGGCGACGAGACGTGTCGCGGTTATGAATGATGCATGAAACATAAGCATTAAAAGGACTCGATTGCAGAACTCTACTATATATATATATTCCCTTACACTCAGAGAAATTTGTGGGGAATATTTCCCCACGATTTGCACTTCGGGAATAATTCACCAGCCGGCTGGGAAACTTTTGCGGCTTTTTGGGGAATTATTCCCAAGCGGGCTGGGAAATTTATTCCCGAAGTGCATTTCGTGGTGATATTTGTGGTGAATTTTCGCTCAGTGTAGCCTAAGCTGAACAACGAATATCGTCAATGCCCAGGAGCCCGCTTTTATCGTTAGCGACATGTTTTTTTCTCTTTAAATTATGGTTTACTCGTGGAAAAACAGATGAATGAGTAAGATAAATAAAACGCAGGTGGCCCCCAATGACGACTCGGACGCCATCTACTACTGGGTTCTCGCCGTGAAGGAGGCCTGCAATCTGTCGGAATTCCGCCAGCTCAAGGTCCGCACTCTTCGCACACTTTCTGCTGCTTAGCAATTACATATTACAATTTGAATATATATAATAAATATGTAATGTTGTGCTTTGTAGATCGGCATAACCGGCGATGCGCTGGTCTCGGCGGAGGTCCGGCGAATGGGAATGGAGACGGCGCCGCTAATCGCCGGCTCCGTCGTCGCCATGATCGCCTTCGTCGTCCTGTCCAGCTTCAGGTACACTCAGCGAAATTTCACCACCATACAGCATCTAGTGAATCATTCACCACACAAATTTCACCAGCCCGCTGGTGAATTGTGCTCCATTCACCAGCGGGCTGGTGAAATCTGCGTTGGTGAATGATTCACGAGGTGCTGTATGGTGGTGAAATTTCGCTCAGCGTATGTTCATCGGTAAACGCCCCGCCTGTAGCATACGTTCAACAACTTCAGTAAGCCAATTTACGAAAAATCCCCTATACGTTATCATTGTCTAATTGTAAGCAAAGCGGTCCGTCAGTAGCGCCCATTCCTACTTTGTCTGCACACCCTTCACGCCACTGTGTCCTTACCTTCCTCAAATATACAAAGTGTTTTGTTGTTATGCTAATTCAAGACACCAACTCTCACTGTACTAAATGTTGAGCTACCTATTACCGCTCTATACACAGTAGACGAAACACGAATGCTGCAGGTCGGACCCGTCGCGTGCCAAGATCTGGGAAGCCATCGCGGGCTGCATCATTCCCATTCTGGCCATGGTCGCCTCGATGGGTACGTTATAGGGGGGGGGGAATTTTTCAATACATTTATTTATTCATCTTAAATTGTCGGGGGAAAGCGGGTACAGTAAAAATGGTTCCCCAAAAGTGCCTCCTATTAGCAGATGTTACGCATCTAGGTAGTTGGCTAAATACCCCCAAACCTACCGTAGCCAGCTTTTCCCTGCAGGAATCCTGCTCTTCTGCGGCCTCAAGTTCCAGTCGATCATCGTCGCTTCGCTCTTTCTCGTCCTCTCCGTGGGAGTGGATGATGTTTTCATCATCATGAGGCGAGAACTTGTATACATTATCGCAAGATAAAGATGAAGAGCCAATAGATCCTGAGCAAAATTCATAAGCACTATGTAAATTAGCTCTTTCTTACTCTGTATTTTGCTCGTTTCAGAGCGTGGGACCGAACGAACGGCCCCGTAGTGGAGCGGATGGCCTCGACGTTGGAGGAGGCGGGGCCGAGCATCACTATCAGGTACGGTTGGCGAAGGTGTTGAGCGCCCGATTCCTGGCTACGACCTGTCTACAGCTATTTCGTCATAATTATTTATTTATTTTAAATATCCCCCTCCCCTTTCAGTGCCCTGACGAACGCGGCAGCCTTCTTCGTTGGAATGAGCAGTGCGACGCCGGCCGTCCGCTCCTTCTCCCTCTTCTCCGCCGTCGCCATCATGATCTGCTTCGTCTACGAGTAAGCTCTATTCTGGCTCCGTCTAAATCCCGGATACGGTCCCTTTCCCGGATATCCGTTGATTCATTCATGTTCTTTTCTGGACTTTGGGCAATGCGGGTTATGTATGCTACACGAGTGATTGATAAAGCAGGCGAAAAGGGACATCGCTGATTGTCTGTTCTAAAGTTTCCTAACATCAAACCTAGTTGATTATGAGATAGCTTCATTCTACTTCATGCCATATTTTTATATCAACCCTATTATTCGCTTTTGTTATCCCTAATATATCACTCCATCCAGACTCGTCTTCTTCTCGGCTGTTCTCGCTCTCTCGGGACGAAGGGAGGCCAAGGGACGACAGGCTATACTCTGCTGTCTGCCAGCCAATCCCAATGTCAGTTCAATTGCCCAGACCTTGGGATTGTTACAATGTTTTTTTTGCTGAAATAATTTAAATAATTTAATAAAACTTAATTGCTGACAATGGACACTTATCTCTCCTCTTGCAGGCGCACTGTCGCATAGTCGAGGGTCTCGTCCGGATACAGTCTACCGTAATTTCGTGGTGGTCCAAGGCTGTGGGATGGTGGAGCGTACGGTAGGTACCGTAGTCACGGAAGAACTGCTCAGACTCAAAGCGCAAACCATACACTGGTTTGTGCTTTGCATGGAGCATGCTTTAGTAAGCGAAATGTAGCCGTCTTAGCAGCTCTCAGGAAGTGTCAGGCTCAGTACACAAAGCACTGCCTTGTTCCCTAGGCATAAAAATAATTTGCATAAATAGTTATTTTCCCTTTCAGCCTGATCACGCTGGCCATTATGTCGTATTACTACTACGTCTCGGTGCTGGGAATCATGCAGATCCACACCTTCATAACGATTGAGAAGATGTCGCTGCCCGACTCGTACCTACAGCACTTCCAGGTACACTGAATCATTCACCCACAAATTCACCAGCCCGCTGGTGAGTGGAGCACAATTCACCAGCGGGCTGGTGAAATTTACGCGGTGAATGATTCACTAGGTGATGTATGGTGGTGAAATTTCGCTGACAAGGAGAGGTTTAAACCTTGCAGAGAAATTTTAATATGAGAAATATTACATCTAGTGTAGTTTTCCATACTGATTCCGAATTTGAAGTTTAAAATTTGCGGTCCAAGAGTATATTTGAGATAATGGGAATCAAAATGTGCAAGCCTCTAATGTCTTTTCTCTCAATTTTTCACTGTTTAGAGGTTTTAAAACGCAGAATGGGGAGAGATAATTTTAGATAGAAATTCTATTCACAACGCTTTCCGACGGTATTTTAAAGCTGTCAAGGGGTTAGTCAAGCATATTTAACTGTAAAATGCACATAAACGAGTCACAGTGTAATTTTTTTCAATTATCTCGAAAATGCTCTTGACCGCAAAGTTTAAAGCTGATATTCGGAATCAGCACATAAAACTGCATCAGGAATGGTGTTTCTCATATCGAAATTTCTCCGCGTGGTTACAACCACTCCTTGTGAGTGTAAAAGGATAAATCAAACCGATAGTTTCTTTGATTACTAATGTGGCCTCTTCTAGTACACCTGTTTATCATGGAACAAGAAAGGAGTGAACAGAGTACTAGAAAGTATGGAAAAAAGTAAGAGGCATAATAAATTACAACGTTGCAACGAGGACAACAGCCAGGACAAAAATGACTCGAAATGTTCAGGAAAGCTACGAATCGGCACTGCGCAACATGCAGCCCATCGAGGTTTTTATCACGAAACCCGGAGATATGCGCGATCCGCTGGTCTATCAAAGTAGGTTTCAACTTGGTTACATGTACGCTTACAATTAGGGGGGGACTCCGATGATTCAAGCTCCATTTCGAATGTTACTACGCACAAAAACCTCACACAAAAAGGCAATTGTACTTTGTCTATTTCGAGTGAACGGTCCGCCAAATCTGCATGCAACTCTCATTGTGATAGGCAATGCTCTACGGCGCCTAAATGACTTGGATAGATAATTCTATTTTAGGAAAAATGATATAAATTCAGCGATAAACAAGATCGACTTCGAGCTTATAACCCCTTATAATTTAGCCAATTTTCCGTAAACCGTTACTACTCACTGAGGCTTGTAAAGCCGATGATCATTATAATTAGAGTTCCACAAATGAGCGCTTAGCGTACAACCAAAGTGCAGATTTATCCGAGATAGGGAAGGATTTTGAAGAGAAGCGGACAATGAATGCACGTTGGTGACACGCTCATCAATCATTCGTCGAACTCTAATCTTAATCATGTAAAAAAGCACTTAAATAATAATAGATGAGATAAATTCAGCAATAAACAAGATCGTGTACGACTTCGAGCACGCTTTTCACTCGTACGGACCCGAGTCGACCTTCTTCTGGCTCAAGTCGTACGAGGAGTTTCTGCAGTTCTACAACGGAGAGGGCGAGGAGACTGAGTTCACCTACAAGGTAGAGGAGAGACACTATCCTATAATCCGATTTTTGAAGATTCTAATTTTTCAAATAATTATGGGGGGGAAAGTTCCGTCAGTTGGCTCGTCCATACACATCATTTGAACTCTCTTCATACCGAGAGCTACTGACCGAAAGGTTCCCTCAACCATCGATATCTTGCGCAGAACAAGCGAAGATACCCCAACCCGCTAGGGAGCAATGCTCTTCCACTTAAAATTTTTCACACAGGTATGTAGCCTCTCCTACACTGACGCGAAAATTCCCTAAGGGGGGGGGGTAATAACCTAGCGGGCTAAGGCATTGCCTTAGCCCGTTAGGTAATTCTTCCTATATTTCTTGTACAATATATATATATATATATATATATATATATATATATATATATATATATATATATATATATATATATATATATATATATATAATAATAATAATAATAATAATTATTATTATTATTGTCGCATCCGCGTTATTCACGATCAGCGTACTTCTTGCAGGAGATACCGACGTTCTTCGAGTCGTCTGCCTACTACTACCTCTCGTCGTTCGTTCGCTACAACGAGTCAGCCTGCGCTCTCGACTCCCCCGCATGCATCAGCTCCTTCTTTTTCCTCACCAACTTCCACGATGTCAGCCTTTATTTAATCTATTTATTCATTTTTTAATTTTTACTTTTTAGAATCACTTCGGGGAAGAGCCGAACAAAACATTGCATGCATAGTCTCCTCTTATGGGGCGCGTGAAACATATTCCAATTTGTGATCATTTGGAAAGAGAAGCCTAGTAATTCTTTTTTTTCCTTTTCTTTGCTAGAAATCACAGAGGAAGAAACAAAACAAAATAAAACTGTTCCCGCTTCTTATTCGCCGTCTGAAACATATGCCACCATCCTTGCTTGCTCCTCGAATACTCAGTAATCTTGTCCTTGCTTTTTAACGTAGACTCTACAGAGCAACAAATGCATCTCGGTAGGCAGACCTCCACCGGCCTTTTCAAAATCTACTTTAGATACACCGTATTCTTTCCGTTCTATGCAAATAAGCCACTTGGACTACCGCATTCATTGCAGGTGATCAAGTACCACGAGCTGATCCCGGTGGTCAACGACTGGAGGCGGATCGCCGCCAAGTACCCGGATTACGGTGTCTACGCCTTCTCCGACCACTCGCCCTTCGTAGACCAGGTCGGTCGGCGGGTCAACCTCATCAATTTCGTAATACGAAAGCAGCAGAACAGCCTCTTTCCCCCCCCCCCCCTTTTTCAAACCAATCTCTCAGATCTATAACCGCATCGTTTTCAAACATTAAACTAAGTGACAAATAACTAAATTCAGGCTTAAAATAATAATAAATATCACTTTGCAGACGATGGCGATCGACGCGACCGTGTGGTCCTCGGTGGCGACGGCCCTCGCCTGTACTGCCGTCGCGTGCGTCATCTTCCTGCCAGATCTCCGGTGTATCCTGTGCGCCGTCCTCTCCGTATTCTCCATTACCTGCGGCGTCATCGGTGAGACATTTATTTTGTTTTTATCTTATTCATTTTACTTTATTCATTTACGCTGAAGCGCCTCAGAAAGATGGAGACATCTCAATATTACAGGTTCCACGGGAGTTGTCCTCAAAAACGGAACGATTTAATACTTTTAATTGAAATAACAAACTATTCCCGCTGATTACGCTGTCCAATTGACTCCGTGCGTGCTACCATGGCAGAAATTAATAGAATCGCAAGAAAATTGGAGCCGGAGAGGTAGAACAGCGCTCGTATTTGCATAGACAGTTCGCAATCGTTTTCGTACTTTTTGTCAACTTTCGTGGAACTTGTAATAGCACTCTCTACAGTTGACGTATGATTGATGAAGGCGTTGATGCACTGCACAATGTTCTAAATATTAAACGAACGCGCCAAAATTTTTAGGGTGCTGTGTTTTCCGTGCGAGAGTTCTGACCGCTGTCAGGGCTATTTTTCGGCATCTTGTTCGCTTAACATTTGCACTGTAGTCAGAACATTGTGGATGGAACATTTTCGCCTACCGTACTATAGAGGATTACAAAGATCCGTAGGAAAATCATTCCGAATATAAGACGAGGGAGTGTGCAAAAGTGAGAGAATCATTTTGACTCATTTTGGAGCGAAAGAAGCTGGCGGATCGGTTTATTCCACTATGATAGCGGTAATTATTGCCCCGTTCTGCAGGCATCCTGTCCCTCTGGGGCCTCGATCTGGACCCTCTCTCGATGGCCGCCCTCCTCATGGCCATCGGGTTCTCCGTCGACTTCACCGCCCACATCTGCTACCACTTCTACAAGGCCCGCCATCCGGTACGCGTGATCTTCGATCTTTGCAATCTGATCTTTGATCTCCTCAACGTGATCTTTGATCTCACCCGACTTGATCGTTGATCTTCAGCGCGTCTCGGACCGTATCGAGGAGTGCCTGACGACGATCGGGATGCCCCTGATCCAAGTGGGGCTGTCGACGATCGTCGCCCTCGCTCCTCTTCTCTTCAAGCAGAGTTATCTGGCCATCGTCTTCCTCAAGGTCGAATTCGTCTTATCTATGAAGATACCAGTAAAATAACTCTAAAAAGCTAGCCGTTTTGTATCATTCTACCTATTTTTCCGTTCACTTAGGATTGCTGAACGGCCTGTAAAGGAAAACAACGGCTTATGAGCGTAGCTTGAAACGTAACCCAGCCGGGTTCAGACGATAACGGTGGTCGTGCTGCTCGGCATGGTGCACGGTCTGATCATCCTGCCGATCGTGCTGACCCTCGTCACCTCCAACGGCGACGTCTCCCTCGACAAGTCGCCGTCAACGTCGACCTCGGGATCCGACTCGTCGGAGAGGAGCTCCCAGAAGGGAATTGAGAGGAAGGAGAGCTTCTACCGGACACAGGTCGGTGTCATTGACTACGACAAGAACTCAACGTTCTGAATGTTGGAGCGAAGGAGCCAAACGTTTATGCACAAAATGCTTACCAGAGACCTGGGATGTCTGGTTTTTTTTTGAAAACGCAATTGGAAATTATTATTTCCCGCTCTCAGGCGCTGATTAACCGCGTGCGGCAAGAGTTCGAGCACGGCAAGGTGGCCCCCATCTCACCCGAGCAACTCAACGGCCGACCCGCCTTCAAGGTGACTTTCTCACTCTCTCTCGAGAGACTACAATATCAATATCAGAGTCTAGTTTGCAGACACAAATCATGTTCAAACTATATACTTGGAGTTATAAAACCGATCCTCTTGATCACATTGCACCGCATTCCAAGCGTTCTAATAGCGAATAGCGGTTTCCGCTCATAGGATTCGATCCTGTAGGCGAATCAGTGAATAAAAAATTATGATTTTAAAAACTTAAATTCGCGTCTATGAATTCTATTTTCTCTGCAAATTTGGTGTCCATTGGCTTAGCCACTCTTGATTGAAAATTCAAAAATGGTGGTCAATTCGCCATTAGACACTTCAACGGGCGGAATACTGTGATTGAGAGACCGAGATCGCTTGGTTTATGAACCCCTCCAAACTACACTCTAGTCGCTCCCTCATAGTTCCCCTTTGCAGCATCACATCGCCCTGGGCCGCACGCCGTCCACTCAGTAGTCGATGCTATCCGTCGTGTGCGTGTGTGTCTACCGTATCCGCCATAAGCCCCCCCCCTCTCGGTGCCCCGAGTGCATTCATCCGGTTGTCGTCTCCCACTTTTCTGTTGTTCCCTCCCCCCCCACAACCACCCCCTCCCCCCCTCTCTCTAACCTATTCGAGTCAATTCCTCCAACGGGTCGAATCGCGAGCAATGCCCACACATAGAGACGTGCGGGAGGCATCGGTAGCTAAATTTTATCGATTACCTAAATATCAATCGATATTCGTCTTTTGTTTAATTAGTTCACGATGCCTACCACACCTCGCACCCTCCAATGTCCCCTCTCCACATTGTCTGATTTCGTGCTAGTAGCCAAGCATTCGCTCCTCTCCACGCTTTAAACCAACTCCCCCCACCCTTTTCCGATTGTTGTAGCCCTCCCAATCCGTACTATACTCTAGTTTCTAGCTTTCATGACCATATCGCGCTTATGTTTAGCATTTCTCCTAATTAACCCTTTATCATCATCATCGTGCAGAATGGGTATATCCAGGCTCTTGAAAAGGCATTTTCTAATCATTCCGTGGCCTCACCTAAAACTCAACATATCTGTGTACAATTCCGTCCGGAAGAGAGTATCTATAGTGGAATGAAAAGATATACCTATACGTCGCTAGACCATAGGCTAGGGCTACGCATAAATGAGGGAATTAGGCGCTCTCGGGATCAAGATAACAGGCGTATCCTTTTATTCCACTATAGTTCGGTTGTTATAGAGTTCACCTTAAGCTTATTTATGATGCGCCTTACTCTCAAGTGTTATACGTATATCTAAGGACTCACTTAGCCCTCTCGGAGTTGCAAGATATTATGCAAACGTCTTGCCTCAACCATCATTGTCATGTTCCCTGTTGAAGAGCAAATAAACCACTGCAGGATTCGCGATAAGAGAAAGAGGGGGATTTTCCTATGATATAAAACTCTGGAAAACCTCAACTCCTTGATAACGTGTAAGGTAGACGAAAACAAAAGCTAAACAAAATCCGTCAGTTGTATCATTCCTATTGCCGAGAGAGTGAAGTGGTATGAAAAGAGTGCAGGCAAAGTAGGAATGAGTTTGCTGACGCAACCTTCTCGCCAATAATACGCAGAGAGTCTTTCTTGCTTACGAGTCGTGGAGCGGGTCGTGTGTCCGGATATGGAGTCGGAGTGGGGGGGGGCACAGTGTTCTGACAACAGTCAAAATGTTAAGCGAACGAGATGCCGAAAAATAACCCTGATTTCGGTAGGAACTCTCGCACGAAAAACACCGTATCCTAAGCATTTTGGCTCGTTCGCTTAACATTAGAACGCTGTGGGGGGGGGTGTCGACAGCAAAGCGAAGCAAAAGGATGACAATAGCTACGGTAGCTATCTAGATAAAGATTCTGACCTTCACATGAATAGCTGACTTTGCACAGCCGTAGAATTCACCAACAATAGAATATCAAAGAAATAATACTGTAACAATAAGGATTATGGCTGTTTTTGGGGGTTTGAAAACCAAACCTTTTAATCGCATTATGAGACCGAGAGAGTGATGGTGCATGACAGAATGAAGAGAGTCAGAGGATAAATAGATACGCTAATCGCGCTTGGTTTTCAACCTCTACTGTTTTTATGAAAGGTTAACTGTAGAGGAAAGGGAATGATTAGCCTGTATCCCGTTTTATCCACTTCGCTTGCCTCCTCCCCCTCCTCCTCCTCATTCACTCTGCTTGTTCTCCCGAAAGACGGTCGCCTCTCCCAATGCTCCTCTTCCTTCTTTCGTTCACACTCACCACCGTCCTTCATGCAGTACTACTGTGTGGAGGGAAGAAGGTGAGTCTAGGGTTTAATATTTAGCAGAATGGCAGGGTAATGGCGCGTTCAGTGTCGAAGGGGGGTAAAAAATCCTCTATTATTTGCTGTGATTCTTAGTTGACATTCGACGAAAAGCGGTCAGGTTTTCCTTGAAATGTTTGTCATTCTTCGTCGACGTTCGAAGAAAGCGGTTATTCTTTTCTGTCTAGCAAGGAAAAGCGGTCGGTTCCCTTTCATCCTTAGGAAAATCAGACCGCAACGTCAACAAACAATCATAACAAAAAATCAAGGATTTTTGAACCCCCTTCGACACTGAATATAAAGTTCAATTATAATACATAATCTGCTGTCTGCTTCTCTTCTTTCGCGAAATCATCATTTATTGCAATTTTTCAAATAAAAACGCAGAGATACAAGAAAGAATAAAAGAGAACGAAAACATTGAAAAAACATAGGATACAAGATTTTTTTCGCACGCTACTTGCACTTTTTTCCCGGCCATCATCCGTCTCCTCCATACACACTTATCAGCAGCGACAATCACACAGACAGACAGACAGATACACACACACACAAACACACATAGATACATAGCTATTTGGGGTGAAAATCGGGAATCCTTTCAGAATGCGAACGCTAAAGCTGGGCAGTCCAACAAATCCACTATGAAGGTATTTACTTTTCATGTCGAATGAAAACCCTGTCCGATCCAGGGAGTAAAGGCTGGCTTTGCAGAAAGCTGGAGGATCGATGGAGTCCGTTAGCAAAACAGTGGCAAAAGAAGCGCCAAAGGAAGGATCAAAGAAAGAGGTCGCTAAGGAGAAGTCAAAGGTGGAAGTACCAAAGGTACTGTGTAGACGAGGAGAGATAGACATGCAAATTCAATCTGGCAAAATTAAGTTCAACCAACCTTGAAATTGTGTACAGCCTATAATTTCAGGCTCCGGAAGCGAAGGATGAAAAGAAAGAAGAAGAAAAGAAAGAAGAAAAGAAGGAGGAGAAAAATGAAGAAGAGAAAAAGGAGGAAAAGAAAGAGGAGAAGAAGGAAAAGGAGGGAGAAAAGAAAGAGGAAGGGAAGGAAGAGAAGAAGGAGGAAAAGGAAGGAGAGAAGAAAGAGGAAAAGAATGAAGAGAAGAAATCGGAGAAGAAGGAAGAGAAGAAGAATGCTGCAACTAATGGTACAAAGGACAACCCCGCTCCAAAGGTATATGAATACTTTACTAACTCTTGATTGAACCTATATTTTTTCCTAACATTCAGTCATAGTGGCGGACGTGACTTTGGCATATCCGCCACTATGACTATAACTGTAAGATCTAATAGTTATAAGACTATAACGTCCACTTCATGAAAACCGAAACAATGAATATTTACCTTGTCAGGGCTGCTTGATCGAGAATGTTCTGGTAACCCTCGTAACGGAGGACAATCCGACGGTGGTAGCTGAGGTACGCTTTGAGAACCTAATATGACATCCCTCAAGAGAGTATCGAGGAAATTTGGGGCCTAGCGGAAGCAGATAGACAGATATAGATAGATATTTATGCATTTACATAGAAACGCGAGATAAAAACAAAAGAAAATAGAGTGAAGAGTAATCACAGGAAGAACTATATGAGCAATAGGAGAAAAACATATATTTAGATGCGAGAAGAAGATAATAATGTATATTTAAAGGTTCTTGCGGATCGTACAAAGAAACTATTGGTCCTGTAATTCTGGCTCTTTGATGAATAGGCTAACATGAAACCTGGTCCTCTGCTTTTGGAATGTTGAAATGGTGGGATGTTCTATAGGAAAGTCTAATGTTTCCATATATAGTGGAATACACCGATCCGTCAGTTTCTTCCGTTCCAAAATGAGTCTAATTCTCTCACTTTTGCACACTCTCTCGCCTGATATTCGGAATGATTTTCCGACGGATCTTTTTAATCCACTATGTAAGATTGATGAGCTTTTTAGAATCAATGCTTGTTCGCCGCATCTCTTTCCAGGTTTAATTCTGAGTTTCTAGTCTCATGCGATGGCATGTTGTTCCAAGATTTTCCAAAACATCGTTGGTATAATCGTCTAGTAAAGTAGTTCTGAACCTTTTCAAGAGAACGAATATCCTTCTTCTGATAAGGGCGATACACGGTAGTTCCGCTTTCTAAGCTCGGTCTAATGTGTATTCTGTATGCATTCAGTAGAAGCTCAGAGTTGCTAATCCTTAGTGCACGAAGCAATATGTAGATTGAGAGCTCTTTTTGCCTTGGCAGTCATCAGGCGAACATGCGAAGACAATTTTAGCTCATGATTTAGAAAGTTCTATAAGCACTTTGAGGTATGGGCTGCAAAATTGTCAACTTGGAATTTCGATATCTCAACTCGTTTTTTTCGGTATTTCAACTTCGCACCACGAGCCTCCAAAGTGGAGGCGTTTCGGGAAAGAAATCATAGAAATCGGAGAACATGAATTTTCCACTTCCGCTAGGCGCTCGATACTCTCGTCATAGGCTGTAATATATCACCTGAATATCATCTTTCTTTCTTCCCTTATCCTTCCGCACATTTGAAAATTCAGAAGGCAGACGAGAAGGAAAAATCAAAGAAAGGCGAAAAGAAAGATGAAAAGAAAGAGGACAAGAAGGAGGGAAAGGTACGGTTGTGAACGGCGGTATATAATACATAGATCGGCTATTTAACTATCAAAGGTTTTTGGTGTTCACGGTATTCTGCCTCAATGCAAAACCTTTGGAAAGCGAAAAATCATTCTGTCTTTTCCTAATACGGTAGATCGGTGTGCCGCGCTCCACGAATACATCGTCATGAAGGTGAAGGGAAGGGCATGGCGGTAGACACTAGCACAGTGTTCTAAATATTAAGCGAACGAGTCAAAATGCTTAGGATACGGTGTTTTCCGTGCGAGAGTTCTTACAGAAATCAGGGTTATTTTTCGGCATCTCGTTCGCTTAACATTTTGACTGTTGTCAGAACACTGTGCTAAAGCTAACTTCTATCAACCCCCTCGAGCGTCCTAGAACTCATAAAGATGAGATGCCCGTGATATTCGCTTTCCAAAGGTCTAGAACATTGTGTGTTATACGATTTACCCTTTACATGAGTTCAACCTCACTCTCTGTTTCCAGGAGGAGAAGCCTAAAAAGGAATAGGAAGAAAGGAGAAGAGGAGAAGAAGAAAGAGTGAAGGAACCAACGGGAGCTTTGCGCGAGTACGAATGAACTTGCTGAGAGGGAATGAAGTAGGGTTGGCAAACAAGGCAGGGACAAAAAATCTAAAACCAAAAAAAATTGTTTGGCCCAAAAAAATTTAAACCCAAAAAATAACAAAAAAGTATTTTGCTCTCTACCGTGTTTTTTTGCCTTTTTATATTAAAACATATCTTGTCTCTTCTTTTCAAAGTAATATGATGCGAAATAAAAAATTTTTCTGCATAGTTAAAGGAGCCGTACCACGAGTTTCTGACCATATTGGCTCTTTACGTCATTCAGTACATCTAACCATCCTGATCGGGTATTCCGAGTTTTATGCGATTTCATTCACTCTCCGCGGAGTAGTGAAGGTGCAAAGAGCAACGCGCTTTTCACAAAATCGGATATATTAGCCTACTGAGAAGAGATACAGCTCTGATTTATTGACAAAATGATTTTTACATTGTTCTGATCATTTTAGTAAAAAGAACGATCGGAAAAGATGGGCGGAAAGGCCTAAATTGACATATCAGGGTAGCGCGGGAATTCAAATCCTACCGTACTCGTGGTCCGGCTCCTTTAAGCCGATTTAAAGAAGAGTATTCTTAAAGCAAATATATTTATGAAGGTCAAAACGAACGTTTTCATGTACTCTATCGACCACATTTTAAGTTTTTTTTAGTTCGTTTTTTGTCGGTTCAAAACCAAAAAAGTCAAACACAAATATTTTTTGTCTAAGAAGCCAAAAAAAACAAAAAAAATCAAAAAAGTCAAACAAAAAATCCCAGCCTTGTTGGCAAAATGATTTTTTCCCGTACCTATGTGAGAGCTCAAGTCATTAATCACGGTTTGATCAAAGTGATCTTCGAGCGCTCATCTTTCTCTCTCCAAATGACGTTTCCGAAAGTGAGCGCTCACTGTGTATAATTGGACGCGAACGATCAGGAAAGTGAGCTCCGACTCATTTTCTCTTCGTGCGCTCGTGGAAGACGGCCGACTCATCGGAAGAGTAGGGAAGATATTATTGACGAAAAAGTTCCGTCAGTAAACTCATTCCTACTTCGACTGGACTCTCTTCATACCGCTTCGCTCTCTCATCCGAAGTAGGAATGAGATGACGGACGGAACATTTTCGTCAATCATATTGTTGTTATTGTTGTCGAGAACTGAATGTGGCAGATGAATAGTATTGGCTATACTTTACCCATCCTCGGGAGGCACAAATATTGGATTCGAAATACACAGACTGCATAAGAGTCTTATCATGAGACATAAAACGTTATACAAAAGGTCTGAATTCGAATTCTAAATGAGCATTGGATATGTGTATTACGACAAGCTACTAGTTATCAGGTAATGTCAGCCGTTTATCGTCAATTCGCGTGTTCTTCACTCGATCAATCCCATCTTCTTCCAAAAGGGCTTCACATCGATACTCTCGTTCTCTTTCAAATTTAACACCTTGAGCATTAACCGGTCTTCCTTCAGCTCCACCTGTAATTAATTAATTAATTTGAAGTTGTATGTAGATACATAAAGCGCAAAATGCATGAATTAAAATAAAAATAGAAATTTTATGCAGCTTCATGCAAGAACTCAAAGTCTATCACATATAGCACTCAATCATGAATGGCCGTTTTATTATGCAAGAGTAATCCAGTTTATCTAACAGCTTCGTTACACCTATCTCTACCACCTTCTGACTGTCGATTCCAATGATTTCCTTCTCACTCGATGCGAGAGTTTCCAATCCGTATCGAACGCTCAACATCTACGAAATACTATTTGCTATTGGTCTGGAACACGGAAAGGTGCGACTAAATGAGAGAAATGAAAAAAATCTTGTCACAGGATTTTCATAAGATCCAGTTGATTATGTAATGTCTTTCAAACGCTCTGTCGTTTATCATAGCTAATATATTTCCGATATATTACAGGTTTCATCAGAGTTGTCCACTAGTACGCAAACGATCGCAAACAGTCGATGCAAAGTAATATCACACCTTAGTCTTATGAGCCGTTACAACCATCGCAAGATACTTCACTGGTCCCATCTGAACAATCAATTGCTCAGTGCCAGTACCGGTGGCTAACCAGTGCGAAACACAACCATCTTAGATAGAAGGATGTGCTTCCACTTCCCATACTTGCACTTTCTCTGCCATTCTGCCAACATCAATATCAGGTAAATGCGTAAAAAAACATTGATCGAGCACATTATTCAGTTGCAAGAGCGCGATTAGGTGCGGAAAAGTTCACCTTGATAATCCTCTGATTATCCTGTCCGTAGAAGGACAATGTCTGTGCAAGTCCCGTGGAGCGATGTTCCCTCTTCACTGCCATTATCTCCACTTTGAAGAACGCCTGGAAAGCAGGAATAATAAGATCGAGCTTTATCAGCGGCAAGGGAACAAAAGAAGAGCTAGAATACATCGAATTAAACGGTGACACAAGTAAAGAAACCTTCTCATCCGGAAAAATACTCCACAACTTGTTGTACAGCGCGTCCAGAGCATTTACTATAACAGAACATCACTATCACTCTAAATGTGTTTCTTTTTCTTCGAAAATTAATGGCAAGGATAGACATACTTTCTGAAAGTGAACTAACTCGTTGACAATTCGATCTCATTGAATTTCGGTAGATCAATCTGCGGAGAGGGGTCATCCGATGGATTACGGTAACTGTATTGCCCGATACGGTAGGCAACTGGATTGCCCGTTGACTGAAAACTGATGGCTGCTGAGCGAATCTATGATTAGCCTCATGGTCGGGAATACACTGAAAAAATTATCACAGGGGTAAGTCTCCTTGAACTGGGTACCCCGGGTATAAATAACTTACTAATTTCCTTTATTGTAGCCTGTAGACGTGGAACAAACTAGGTAATCTATCTATCACAATGGAGACTAGAGACTGCAGAATATATAGTATTGTCGTTTTAATGATATCAGAAAGTCTCACCTTCTCCGTCACTATATGTGAATATCGAGACACGTCGTTCGCAATGAGACACTTTCTGATCACATAGTCCATCAGATTTCGCGTGTTTTCAGCAGTGGCTTTGAGCGTCTATGAAGCATCGAAGTATGAACATAATATTGATTTTGTTTCGCATTTGTCAAGATTATTGATTAGCTAGATATTTATCAGTCAATCCAAGGAAGATTCGGAGGTCAGTTATGCGGACACTGATTCCTACCGCAAGAATCGGTTCGTCGCGGATAAAGTCTCCTGACAGATACATCAGGGAATCGTAGTCACTCATCGTCGCCTCCAAACGTTATTCTTATCGATGGAGAAAAATGAACGTATCTCGAGTGAATAGTGCTGCACGAGAGTAATAGCAGAGTTCATTTGGATAACACAAAACGACGCTTATTTACAACAACCTTGAAAACGTGCTCGGAAAAAAATTTCCAATGATTTATTGTATTTATCGCACAAACTTAGCGCTACGCCTTTATCTCCTTTAAAGGGACATGGAAGCGAGAAATTTTTTGAAACTGAAAATGGTTATACTTCTAAAATATGTTTCTTAGACGATAATAAACATAATAGCCTTTGAAAAATATTTTTAAAAAATTTCTGGAGCGAGAAATATTTATTTGTTCCGGGAATAGCTCGATGCCATTTGCCTCGTTACTATGCGCTAAACGCAGTAAGACTGCGCCTTGGCTGGGAAACGATTTTTAGGATATCTCGCGAAGTAGACATTTTTGTG
>LS907631.1:94867-139130 GCA_900490955.1 Micoletzkya japonica
GGTAAGAACTTCATCTTTGTGAACTTCTAGTAGACCCTAGGAATGAGTATGATGTTAGCTTTAGTGCCTATGCTGAAGCTCTTCCCTTCCCCTTCCTGATCTTTCATTCGTGGTGTGCGGCGCACCGATCTACCGTATTAGTAAATGTCGGAATGATTTTTCGCTTTCCAAAGGTTTTGCATTGCGGCAGAACACTGTGCTTGAGAAAGAAAAGTCACAGACAGATATCGCTGAAAACATCGCCTGTCGCTGAATTTCTATCTTGTGTACCGAACAGTCTATCTACTGGCCTGTATCACATCTCTAATATCTTCCGCATTTTTTCTGCTTAATTTGAATTATTCATCAATAGACATTTATGTGAAGAATTGTGTATGTCGTGAAAGGACGTTGCTCGTCAATACACAGAGTATCATGAATGTTTCTGGTCTTTGTCACATATAAAACTCCGGAAAAGCTCAGTTCACTGATGCCTTTCAGATACTGAAATGTTGTGCATAAAATAAAATGGGAAACCGTTTATCGTATCGTAGGTGAACCGCATACTCGTATCGCAAACCGACTCACAGAAGAAAAAGAACAAAAGCACAAGGAAAAGGAAGAAAAGCGCGCATAATGGATCTATGTACGATTCACTGCTATGGTTTTTGCGCGTAGACGCTTAATACACTAGGTAGTGACTTCGGACGATTCATACACCGTAAACTAGACAAACAAGAGCATATTATCGATTTTCACCGTTTCAGAAACAGGGCTTTTTCCTGATTCAGGAAAAGTGCCCGGGGCAAGCACGGTTAAGTGAGTAACGGGGGGTTAGGAAGGTAAAACGGATAAGGAAGGAAAGTATAAGGCCTGTGATCCGCTAATTGTAAGAGGATACCCATCAAGTGAAAGTGATTAATACTGCATGGTTGAGCGAAATTGTTTCGTCAGTAGTCTGTCAAAATATGAGGGGGTTTACCGACGGAACCTTTTCGTGCATAGTATGCGGAGATTCGTAGGTGATGAAAAGTGTCTCTTGACAGAGAACTCAATGTGGTCTAGTCGCTCGATAGGGGCCTCTTCCACAACAGTCATTTTCCCCCCATAAATCAACAATTGGTGGATAACAGTGGAAAAGGTGTATCAAAGAGAGCCCCCCTATCACAATCGGTTCTATTAGTCAACGCCGGGTGGACTAGGCCACTCCGTTGATGCGTATCGTCGGCATGCCCTGGGGCTCCTGCCTGAGGGGCATCGCGCCCCTGAGGTAGATGTTCGCGAAGGTCTCGCGCAGTTCCTTGAGCGAGACCACTCCGACCAGTCGTCCGCGTTCCGTCACGTAGGCATGGTTGAGTCCGAGCAGGGAGAAGAGCGTGTGCACCTGAGAGACAAAAATATAAGACCTAATAAAGTAAAATATAAAAAAATCTTATCGTAAACTGTCAGGATGGATTCTCCCCACAAAGGCAATGTGCCACGAATCCAGATGGAATATCCATCTGGAATATGCCTTAAGCGGACCTCCAGAGGAGAATACATCAATCTATATGATTAATTGACTTTGCCGACACATTGATATTGTATATCACAATTAGTCATGAAATAAATAGTGCGCTTGAAACACGGGTGAACCTGGTTTCGTATGATATAAATACGCAGTGTACGGTAGGGGAAACGTTGATCTGTCGGTTATTCTGGTTCGTTCTTTCACTTTTTTCCTTTTTTTCTTGCACAATTCTTTTACTTTTTCACACTATCTGGCCTAATATTCCGTAATACATGCATTGACGGATCATTTTTTTTGAAAGCATACTCGGGATGTTAACGGAAGAAGGCTTCGGCTTGGAATAAATAGTGAGCGTGAAACTGCAGCGAAGTTAGTGGTAGGCCAGATATGAACTCCGATTCGCTTATTATGCACGATAAGTAAAATATAGTAACATATTAAAAATAAAATAAAATAAATACCTTGTACAGAGAGGTTCCCTTGACCAGCTGGAAGGGCGCGGGGTCGATTGCCGCGTCGTCGATTACGATAGGCGATGCGAGGACCGCCGCCCGCTCGACGATCGATTGCTGAACCCGGACGGGTTAGGTTTCAGCTACCGTATGCAATTGATGGACTAAGGTTTAGTTGTTTCGCGGTGTCCATAGGCTGTGCTTCAGCCACAATATATATAACCCGATGGATGATACTTCAGTAATCAAGAACTACGTTGGGTGGATTAGCAGCTATTTATCAGCAACAAAAAGACTGCACGTCTAATAACACGCTGAACAGTATGGTAAAACATTATTTCATTTTATACAAATTTAAAATTACCGGTGGTTGATCGTGATGGTCCGTCTGTCTCGCGAGAAGCGGGGCGAGGCCTCCTGTAAAAGTGAAAAATATATTATTTGAAATGAATTTTCCAAGATCTTCAATATTTTTTTAAAAACTTTCCTTGCATTTTGAATGTTTTACGTAATCAGACTTTCAGACCCTCTATCTGAGTAGTAAAGGAAACGAGTGCCGTATTTCTCTCGGTTCACTTCCCCTTCCCTTTAACAGGGGTCTAACCCGTTGCTTCCGTATTGGTGCAAGGAGAAATCAGGGAGCAAAGACCCGTAATCGAATCACTGTTCAGTGTTTGATCGCAATTTATAATGTTCAACTATGGGAAGTATTTATCTTTGATTTATATAATTAACATTTTTAAAATACTTACGCTGATTGTGGCTTTCGTGCAGCGGCGAATGCGCGAGGAGCGTATTCCCGGAGATGTTCCGGTCGGTGAGGTAGTTGGGGTGCGGCTGCAGGTGGGCTTGCGAGTTGGACGACCTGAAAGATCAAAGATCACAGATCGAAGATCAAACTACAGATCAGGAGAGCACGTCTCCGGAACACGTCAAATGGATACGGGTACGCATGGCAGCGGCGAGGAGGCTCACGAAGCTGCTGAGACAATACCGAGACTGGGGACTGGGAGAGATCAAACTACAAACTACAAAATGCGAAAAGAATAGGAGATTGCCTCATTCACACGACGGGGAACATGAATGGCTATCTAGAGTCTCAACTGCGGGTCTTTTCATGAACATTATTGGTATTCACTTCACATCATGCACAAGAGTAAAATCACGAAAAGATCCGCGAGACATTCCAAACAAAAGCACGGAATGGGAGGGGAGTCACGACAGAGTCATTGTATGGCAAGCTGGGTCCTCGTCAACTGAGCGAACATTCCCCTAATTGTAAGGAATTGTTTTCAGGGAATTTAATTTCCTTATTTATGAGATATTAATAAGGGAATGTTCGCTTAGCCTAAGGACGAAGCGACTTACGGCTTTTTGAGGAAGGCTACCATCACGACGCTACAAGACAGGTGAGCTAAGTACGGCTAAGGTTAGGGGCCTTAGTGATCAAGGACTAAGGACTAAGGACGGTACGGGCTTCCAGAGAACTGGGTACTTCCTGTGTGGACTTACGCGTTTCCTGCTGGGGGCAGGTTTAGAAAGCCAACGAGGATTCGGGAATCGAGTGCATTAGTTGTGGCAGTGTGAGAAAAACGTTCCGTCAGTCGTCTCATTCCTACTTTCGATGAGAGGGCGAAACGGTATGAAGAGAATTCAGACAAATAGGAATGAGTATACTGACGGAACTTCATATAATAGTGAGAAGATGGTGAGAGGGACTGTAAGGCTTGACAGAGATGAACTCCACGCATTTCTAACAGATTTTTTAAAAATTTCAACTGATTTTTTTAAATTCCTTAAAAGATAATTTAAATCCACTAATTCTATGGCGGAGTTCATCTCACCTCTACCATTCGTATTAGTGTCTAGAAAGGGGAGTCGTGAGTGCGTATCTAACAAGAGTAAGTACTCTAATCTAGAAATCGATCTATTAGTATCGAAAAAGTGTGGTCGGTAAGGGGGTTACTTATCTCGGAATGTTTCTAACATCTACGACTCGAACCTTCTGAAGCCGTGAATGGTCGACAGGAGTTCGCTGGCTGTCCGGCTGCGTCTCTTGTCCATGTGCAGTTCGGGATCGGGACCGAGCTTGTGGTAGAGGAGGTAGGCGAGGTAGCGACGGGACACAGAACCGAGAAGACACATCGACTCTGAAGGAGCAGTCTCATAGTGGAAATCATGGGGTGATAAGGAAACCAGCATTTCATCAAATCGGCTACTTCATCAACCGTGATCTACATACAATTAGTGTTGATGAAAGGACCGATTTGATGAAATGGTTCCCCCCCCCTAGATATATAGCAGCAATCCACCTCATAAAGGAAGGCATAATTGTGCCCAGTACTGGTGAATATGTCCCAGGCGGTATGTATAAAGCCATTTTTTTGAACAATTGATGATTTGTCGACACAACTGTGAGATAGAAAAACACGCCAACTACAGCTGTTCAGATTGCATTGTTATTACGTAATGGCTTGATTACCCTTATCCGTGACGAACGGATAGCTTCTCAGATGCGACGTGGTCATTATGATGTCGCGTAGCTCCTGAAAGGGAACATCGAGTTTATTGCACCGAGCCAAGAATAACTGACTGAGTCTTTGATTACGTTATGGTAACTTTGACTTGCCTTGTAAGTCGTTTGCCTCGAAATGAATACAATGTCCTTGACCATGACCTTTTCGACCTTGAGCGTGTGCACACTGAAAAGGAATATGTACCGTCAAGCGAGCGAACATGGGCCCATGTTTGTAACAATTGTAACAAATGGTGACATTTGTGCGACCACAACTTTTTTCAGAGTTATCCTAGAGAGTTTTAACATTGGCATCATAATCCTTTCATCGAGCTCTACCTGCCCTTAAAATTTGGTACCGATCTGAAGACTTTGAAATTTTGTTTCAAAGTGTTTGTAACAATTGTAACAATTGAGTTTTCCGTATGCAAATTTCTCGGAATCCCATGATCTCAAAAATTTGCATATAGATAGATCTCGTCAGGACGATTCCAAAAAGTCCAATCAGAACTCTCTAGCACCACATTGAAGAAAGTTATGCCCAATGCTACAATTGTTACAATCTTGGGCTCATGTTAGTCGCTTTTTTGCCAAACCTGAAAATTACTCAATATACGGGGGGCCTTACGAGATTCGAGAGGGTGGCAGATCCGTGAGGAATGGTAGGTTCTTGAGGAGAATGATCGACTCGTAGATCGAGGGTTGGAGGAAGGAACAGATGGCATTGGCTATCATCAGGGCTATCTACAATAAAGATAACAGTGAATCGCCCAAACACAACGTTCTGACAGCCGTGTTAATGTTAAGCGAACGAGATGCCTAATATTAACCCCTGATTTCGGTAGGAACTCTCGATACGGAAAGCGTTTGTCCTGAAGATTTTGGCTCGTTCACTTAACATTTAGAACATTGTGCAAATGCAAGTCCATGAGTGGGTAGACCATTTCCGAAAACTATGCAAGAACGCCTGAGAAAGCGTATGCAGAGCAAATGCCCTTATGTTTTACATACACTCAGCGAAATTTCACCACCATACCGCACCTAGTGAATCATTCACCACACAAATTTCACCAGCCCGCTGGTGAATTGTGCGCCTTTCACCAGCGGGCTGGTGAAATTTGTGTG
This sequence comes from Micoletzkya japonica, assembly GCA_900490955.1. Classification (NCBI taxonomy): domain Eukaryota; kingdom Metazoa; phylum Nematoda; class Chromadorea; order Rhabditida; family Diplogasteridae; genus Micoletzkya; species Micoletzkya japonica. The sequence continues at coordinate 100,449 of LS907631.1, forward strand.
GTGAATGATTCACTAGGTGCGGTATGGTGGTGAAATTTCGCTGAGTGTAGATACGAAAAACAAGCGCGATGAAACGACTATGTAGATGGAAACCGCAATACGCTATTCGACAAAGACAAAGATAAAGATAAAGATAAAGATGCATAATACGTACCAGTACGGGCAGCAGGGCGCACAGTTGTCCGGTAGTCTCGCAGACGATGACGGCAATGGACAGGGAGTGCGTGACGGCCCCCGTGTAGGCCGCGGCACCTCAATTAGTCAGCTTACAATTAGCTAGTCTAACTAGAGTGTAGTCAGAACCATCTTCCAGGAAACTGGCACCAGCAGCACACTCGATTTTGAGTGCGGTTAGCCACACGAAAGGGGTTTTGCCAACAACATAAAAAAAACTTTGCCAACAACATACCGACAACAGCGTACAGTCCGGGGTAGATCTGCGGATTTTCCGGTCCACGAATGCCCTCCGGGAACCACATCGACAGCATCTGCAATGAGGAGATCTCTTCCTGACCGCCTTTTTGGACGGTTATGCTTTTACGGCTTTTCCCGGGATTTTTACGCGCTATGTGTGTTATTCATCGACGAGGATTATCATCCACAATACTGCGGCAACGTTTACATAAAAAATGGAGTAAAACATGAATAAGGCGGCTGCCTTAATTATAATTTGTCAGCCTGTGCAATAAGTATGATTACCGTACCTCGCCCATCAGCCGACCGCCACAGGCTCCGATAACGAAGGAGGGCACGAAGATACCCGTGGGCAGGTGGAGGCAGATGCACTGGGCGACCAGCAGGAACTGCAAGGTGGAGGCATTAGTGCACTCCATTCGACTCCCTTTGGACATTATTTTTTAAAAGAGTTGGGAGTAATAATCGTAGGAATTCTAAGCGGGTAGTTGCTACTGTAAAAACGGGTATTTTCAAGGATCGGAATGTTTCACGATTAGTTTGTTAATGCGCACAAGGCCTGCTGTCATGTCATGTTGAACAGACACGACGCTCTCGTAGAGAGATGTTCTCCCTTCTTGATGTGAGCTTTGCGAACGATATACAGTAAAAACACATGAAAAATTCGTTGAACTTTGAGCATCTGCATAGTAGCCGGGTTATTATATACTTACGTAAACGAGAAAGTAGCAGGTTAGCGTTACGAGCGGGTGCAGCGAGCCATCTCCTCCCGTCCAATGCCCGATCAGCGAGGGCTTGCAGCTGAAATCATCTAGCATATTATGAAAATACACAAATAAAAATAAAAATGATAAAAATTTATTAAAGTCAGTAATCCTACCCGATGGCAGTCTCGTTGGCCAGCGAAAATGTGCAGTTGGCAACGAAGTCGGCGAGCGTCTCGCGGAAGGTTAGCTGAAAAAAAAACAGAATAATTATCTTGCTTTGCTGTAATGACCCGATTGAGACAATACCACAAGACTAATCTTTTCATGCGTTGTAGATAGTAGACGGTAAAACTCTATCATAATATTCATTGTGAGTGCCCAATGAATGTGAGACTGATAGGCACTTGCCCAGTGCCTATCAGTTCTGCGGAACATTTCCTGCTTATATAGCAGAAGTGAAGCATATTCCGAGGCAAAAACCGAGTTCGCTATGCCCACAGTGTTCTAAATGTTAAGCGAACGAGTCAAAATGCTTAGGATACGGCGTTTTCCGTGCGAGAGTTCCTACCGAAATCAGGATTATTTTTCGGCATCTCGTTCGCTTAACATTTTGACTGTTGTCAGAACACTGTGTGCCTTTTACCGATTAGAAGTAGAGCATTCCATTCGGGTCTTTTTGACCAATATGCTACGCTTCTTTTGGAGACGCGTCATGAATGATGTATGAATGCATGAAAAAGACCTATGGAATGCTCTAATTATTAGAATGGAATGCTCTAATTATTAGAAGGCGGGATATGCATTTTTTAAACAATAATCTCACCTTTCCCGCAATAAACCGTCCCAATCCATCGGGAAACGTCACAACTCCGACAAGACAAGCGATGAGAATCGTGTAGGTGACCGGGCTGAAATTTTACCATTTCGGATTCTTGGAATAGCCGAAGAAATGCTCCGTCAATTGTGATCATTCCCAATACTCCAGACTGTTTTCGCGCACGAACTGTAAGATGCGTCGCGCCGCGCGCGTCGAATCTTGCAAAAAAAGTCTGGAGTACATTCTCTACGAGAGAACAACGTGCAGCGATGTAGCCTATTCGCCAATAGTATTAGATCTTAAGAAAGAGACTTTTTTCAGATATGGAATTACCTCTTGCCGAAGACCGCATTGTAGACCTTGTTGTGTTTCATGAACATGGACATCTTCCGGTGAAGCCAGATGAACAGGGCACCGGCGAGGCCACAGATGGCACTGAAACGAAATAATAATAAAACGATTATTATCATAATCTAGATATTCCGTATTATAGATGTTTTAGATACGGCAAGAAAGACTGGGCTCACCCGAGAAGCATGAACAGGGGAATCTCCTCGATCAGAAAGACTTCGTTGGGGAACGAGGTCTGGTAGTACGCGGTGATCGTACCGCCTGCAGGTGGGCAATTGCAATGGGGGGGGGGAAGATAGAGTTTAGAACAATTTTGAGAAAAAAAGTGCTACACATAATTGGAATACGGGGCAGCTGACATATGGTTGAGAAAATCGTTCCGTCAGTTATCATCATTATTATTGTTTCGGACGAGAGAGCGAAGAGGCATGAAGAGAGTGCGGACAAAGTAGGAATGAGATTACTGACGGAACTTTTTCTTCAATACATAGTATTCACCAATATGCGGGGGAACGATCGCCGCCATGGCAAAGCGGAAGACGAGCGCTGAGCAAGTTGTAGCGAAGAACGACCTGAGATTGCAAATTTTAATTTTATTTCAATAGTATAGCGAAACGAACTGCACAGTTTTGTGTTGCTTGGAAATGTGTCTAATTCGCTCATTTCTGAACACTCACACGCTTGATATTCAGGAATAATCTATGCCGACGCATCTTTTCATTCTAAATACAATAGACTTTAGTGTGTGTAGGGTACAGGCTGTGTTGTGTTTCAGGCAGAACATTTAAAGTACAAAATTTTTCCTGCCTGTTCGAATTTTCTCTGGCTCGCTCGAAAATAGAAAAAAAGAATAAAAGGAAAGCTATTAAGATAAAAGTCTCTTCTCACCTCCAGTAGTTCTTCACTGCGAAGTACTTCGATGTCGACTCGATACCGTACAGAACAGCTGAAAGCACCGTAGTTTGCGCGTTCCATCCGTGATACACTATACAGGAAAACAAAAGAAGCCCTACTCATTTTTCGTGGACCAGAAATATGGATACAATGATAGCATAGACCATTTAGCATTAGCTGTAGTTTACAATGAAATCTTAATCCTTAAAAGTGGTATTTTTCATGGTATAGGATAAATAGATCAATAAAACATTCCATCTAAATAATAATACCTCCAGCGGGGGCGGAGAAGGTGCAGGCAATTCCTACAGCGCAACCCGAAGACAGCATCTCGATCTCTCGGCCTTCGTTCGAGAAGAACTGGTTGTATCTGAATTGTCGCCTCGTCCCTTTTCTACTTTCTCTAATTGGTGTTCACGCGTTAGCGCAGCTTTATAAGGGAGCATCTTTGGGCAGGGTAGTTTTTTTAGCTGAAGTCGATCGCAATCGATATTACCGACGAAAACTAGAGTAAGCTATAAAAGCTTTTCAATGGTTTCATATTCCAGTTTTCAACTGCCATTTAGCGTGCAATTTATCTACAAAGCAAGCGTGGACTAGTTTTACATTTTGACCACTGAAGGCGGAAATGAGCATGGTTTCTTCACATAAACAACGTCCGTAGATATATGCTTGGTGTTATTGGCTCTACCCTTGAATAGAGCATGGCATTCGAGCTTTTTCGTTGCTCTGTTTGATCAGAGTGAACGCTAGTTTGCCACCCTAGAAAATTGTTGATACCCTTTTCCTGAAAGAATCCTAATTTTTTATATTTTAATAATAATATATTTATAATAATAGAATAATATATTGTCAAAAGATGCCTACCGACAGGCGGTGGTTGCTTTCGTCAGCAGCGACGCGACTATCGCACCCATGTGCACGAACGGTCCCTGCGGGGAACGATTATCGAAGGAAAGTGCGAAGATGTTTTTTTCCTTTTTCCGAAGCTTTCCGAAGATTATTTTTGATTTTTAAGGTACCTTGATTAGCAAAAGATACTGTTACGTTCATTACCTTGTTTCCAAAACGCGTTTAATTCGCTCGCTTTTGCACATTTTTATACCATTATCTTTTTTCTGAAGATTAGGCTCACTTTAGAAGATTTCTTGTATTATGTAGGCAACACCTCATTATCTAGCCTAGGTGTAAACTATGTTCAAAGTTCTTTAACCCTTGATCTCCGTTCGAGATCGAGCCTGCAATATTCATGCAGCGCTCCTTCCTAAGTGTCGGATGTGTGGGAGTAGCGGCTTAAGTGGCGCAATTCGAATGCCCCTGTAGGCTCATTTAGTCGTCTTCTCGGCAATTTGACGGTGGACAAACACTGATTCATACTCGTCTACTGCGAGTGAATACACTGAGTGAAATTACCCACACAGTGTTCTAAATGTTAAGCGAACGAGCCAAAATGCTTAGGATACGGTGTTTTCCGTGCGAGAGTTCCTACCGAGATCAGGGTTATTTTTCGGCATCTCGTTCGCTTAACAGTTGCACTGTTGTCAGAACACTGTGCCCCAGCTTTACGCCTTAGGGGGGTAAATTTTACACCGACTGACTGCGGTAAATTTGAAATTACACCAGCCATCTGTGGTAAAAGTGTGTTTGAATTTACCCCATGAGGCGTAAGCTGGCGTATTATTGAATAAAACTCTACGTACGTACGTTTTGACGACTACGCGCTAACCGTGCACACTTCGGCACCGCAGGTTACGACCGGAACGGAATATTCTAAACTGCGTTCACCGTTCAATTCGAAGATGTCTGAGATTGAATGTACATTAGGAAAATTGTTGCAATATAGAACTACTCAACGCAAGCAAGGAATAGTCGGAAAAACAAGAAAAAGAAGAGAAAACGGGCAAAAACGAAGCCTAGAATATTCCGTTCCGATCGTAATTACAATGCCGACTTATGGTGCTTAGTGCATAGTCGTCGAAACGTGCACGGACGTAGAGTTTTATTCAATAATAATTTCGCTCAGTGTACGTTTCAGTCGTAGGTTAAATTGATTTCTTGATCTATCCAGTCTGATCCGGTTTTCTATCACAATGTTTCACCTCTTTTCCCACAGGAAGTCCGCCTCCCAGTGTGAATGTCAGTCCGACAATCTTCGCCACGAGCGTCTTGAGACTCAGGTAGTTCTTGAGCGTGAAGCCGGAGATGATCACTTTGATCTCGGGAATGCCCGAGCCTGCAATGGTTTAATTTATTTATTATATTTATCTATTTAGTTATTTCTCTGCGCTGTATGAATGATGACACTTAGTGTTATTGGCGAAAATAATGGTCCGTCTCGGTTAACTCGTTCCTACTTTGCCTGAAGTCTGTTCATAACACTTCCTTCTGTAGTCAGAAATAGGAACGAGACGAACTGACAGATTTCGGGAGAAATTGATTCTGTTCTCGGCGGAAAAGTATTGAAAAGGCGCGAGAGAAATGAACTCGCTCCAGATTTCGCGAACACTAATATTGATTCCATAACGTTTCCACACTTTCTTTCCATTTTCAGCTTTTCTCCAATACACCTGTTGATCTCTGGTGTAAATGCAAGCAATGTGCAGCCGCACAACAACCGTTGCACCTTAACCTTTTTCACATTTTGCACTATTATCCAAGACGATGGCTACATGAAAAGCTTACAAAAACGGTTGCTCCACTCACTACGTCGACTTACCCACAAAATTTACCAAAATATCGCCGATTTCGTCATCAGAATGTTTTGTGACATTTTTGAATATTGTATTAAAATGACAATTTTTGAACATTGTATTCTCATAATCTTACCGACGGCCTGCCGTGATATGAGCTTGCAGAAGAGGGCGGCGAAGGCAATGCACACTCCGATGTGCAGGATCCAGTAGGCGAAGCCCGAGTACAGCGACTTCGCCGCCGTGTAATCATACAGGTGTAGGCGCACTCAAGATTTTAAATATTTACTAATTTAATTATTTTTTAAATATATAAAAATGGAATATTTGAGACGAGTTTCCCTTACAATTAGTATGGACGCTTTTTGGAGCATGCATGTACAACTCGTCCAACTGTGGTCTACGTGGTTCGCGCCGACAGTATCTATCAGTCGACCTTTCACCGTAACAGTGTAGCCTTTGCATTGTTCGACCGCTTTCAAAGGTCTTCTTCATCGCCTGCCACACTCTATCTATCTATCGCGGTAATCCGCTCAAGAGCGCACACTTTTTTGCTCTTTGCCGCAGATCTTTTCCGACGAAAATAGACTTGGTTCTAAATAGCACACAATGTTCTGACAACAGTGAAAATGTTAAGCGAGCGAGATGCCGAAAAATAAGCCTGATTTCGGTAGAAACTCTCGCACGGAAAATGCCGTATACTAAGCATTTTGGCTCGTTCGCTTAACATTTAGAACACTGTGAGCAATGAGCACCCGGGTCCTCATCTTCTCCCAACTACAAAGGATCGAATATTTGCACTTGTAAATCACTATTTTCGTTGTATACAAGGCTAACCGCATCACGAGCCCTTTACAGAACTACACAAAAATCTTCTATTTAAAATGCCAAATCACTACGGCGGTTTTAGCCATTTAAAAAGATAAGAAAAAGGCTAACAATGCAGGAGGTACTCGATGGCGACGTCGACGGCTATCGACAGAACGGCCGTGATGATGCCGAGGGCCGCGGACAGGAACCAGTCCTCGACGAAAAAGTGCACCACATTCTGGTACTGACCTGCAGATGGAGCATGAATAGGTGGTAGTTGGAAAGATAACTAAGCGTCTAGTAGTGTCAAAAGAATGTACTGCATTCTGGTACTGACCAGCAAATTGCACATCGCGGTTGAGGAAAATGTTCCGTCAGTCGTCTCATTCCTTTTTTCCTACAGGAGAGCGGGGCGGTATGAAGAGGGTCCAGACAAAGTAGGAATGGCGTTTAACGACGGAACTTTTTCGTCAATAACAGAAGGATATTTCTCCCTTCCCTCCAACCCGAGTTCCTTATTGTGTCCTTCCACCGACCCATGCCTGATCCCTCTTCTTCACTTCTCACAATACTAATACCCTCTCTCCCTTCTCCATTCTATTTAGCACTCTTTCCAAGTGTTCGACAGATCACAATGCAACCACAACGAACAACCCGTTAGTGACGCATCAATACATATCCTTACCCTATCGATCAGTGAGCTTGCCAAGTTGGTTCTCAGGAGTTCACTGATTACTAAGGACTCCAATTGTAAGAAATCCTGTGCTAGCTTCTACTGGTTGTCAAATCTTACCCCGAAAAATGCACTCCTTTCCCAACCTTATCAATCACCATTTACCATCGTTTTGTTCTCAAAAGTTCCCCAGGAACGTCCTTTCAGAGCGTCGTACGTTATGAATGCACCGTCGATGTAACGTGTGAAGCCACCCTTCGAGAGATTTTTTTAAATTTCGATGACAATAGCTGCTACTATATACCTACAACGACTGGTGCGCACTCTAATGATGATCATGAAACCTAACCGTGAGCAGAGAGTTGTGGTTTAAGTAAACCGTCAGTTGCTATTGATTCCAAATGCGTGTCCGTTTCTCTACAAACTCTTTCGGAATGATCTACGTATCTGTCCATTCCACTACAGCACGCATCTATGATGAGCACAGTGCGCCGCTGTTTTGCCTATAAATAGTTCGATCCTCCGCTCTCCTCCAGTCAGTGTAAATTATCGATAAGGCGCAGCACAGGGCGGAAGTCGCCTCTTCTTCTCCCATCATTACCCTCCCCCTTTTCCTTTCCTCTCCCCCCCTCTCTTAGCAGTTCAACTCCCTCTCAATCATTTTCTCCTATCGACACAAAACCATAGAGATGAGGTCGGTTGAGAGTGTATTTGGATTAGGGAAGAACAGTGTGTTGTGTCTAGCGCGGATCTACGATCTCTCCTATCAATTTTTCTGTGTAATCTTGAGGTGCTCCAAAGCCGCCTCGGTTATGCTTCAGAAGTATGCACAAAAGCGCTTCGCGGGAATCACTACAACGAAGGATTATGCAAATTGCGGGACAGACTATGATGTCAGAAACTCACATGCCTGTTCCCTTTTATGATGCATATATTCGCGTGCTCCCTAAAAGCTGTAATAGCCCCCGTTTCCCTGGGTGACTATTCTGGGCATATCGGAGGGAGAACAATAACAAAATATTAGAAAGGACGGGAAGACTCTGGTTTGCGTTTCAAGATGGACGATTGGAGAAGAGTTGCTAGGGGGTACACGTGATCAAAGGGAAGAGCCGGGAAGAAGAAAGGAGGAAGAGGGGGGGGGATCTATAGAAACTACGCACCGGGAATTGACAACAAGAGCGCTAAATCTCAAAGAGCTAGGCTTTGCAATACGACGATGACAGATAAGTCTTTTCTAGCAGTTAGGTCAATGACAGGACTGTCATTGTCACTACGCCTGTGACATATCGTAGATGACAGCTCGCAAATGACATAGATGACATACGCGAGAGGAACTGCTTCATCGTCTCCCTTCGTCGTCCGCGGATGGCAGTCGTCGTCGGCTCGTCCCACGCCTCGTCGATCTCGCTGTCGTCCGAGTCCTGTCATTGTCATTTAGAAATACTGTCATTGTCACTAGTGTATCCTGTCATTGTCATTGACTACTGTGAAGGTACTGCTAAGCTTTGAGCCGACTGGCAAAGGTCTAACTATTAATGGCTCTGCCACATGGCAGTTCGCACGGAATCAAATGGCGCATGATGTTCTTTCTGTAGTGGACTGTTGACTTGTAGCCTCACATGGTAAGGTCAGATTACGAGAGATTTCAGGCGAGAAATCAAATTATATAAACACCAAATTTGGCAAATTAGGTAATTTCTATGCATGTCTTCGGCGAGCCTATGCTTTAGCATATTTGCATATTTCAGAAATATAAAAACCTCCTCATTCTCCAATTGCTGGGTGGCTGTCAGGAGGGTCTCTGCTTGGTCGTCTGCTGGTCTGCAATAGCTTTTCTTGTTTTCCTGTTTTCCTGTTTTTTTCTGTTTTCCTGTTTCCCGCTTGTATACTACAGCTCAAAAGGTAGTTAGTTCTACACTCCAATTATTTCAGTCTCTTTCAAAACTGACGAATGCCACTTTGTATGCATGACAAGAATGGTCGAGCAGCGACCATAGAACCCAGTGCTCAGTTCACAGGTTCGTACCCGTTTGCGAGAGTATCTACTCATAGATGGAATTCACATCCGGTAGAGTATCGATTGGTTAAATGAGAAAAGAGCGGATGACAGTGTCACAAGACGGCGGCTGAACATGGTTCGATGTGAGAAGAGATGAGGGGGAAGGGGGGGGGGTGAGGAGGACGAACAGAGAAAAGAGACAGGAACTAGCAGGGATTAGCGAAGAGTGAGACGGCTTTGGCGATGTGACACTTGTAGATGACTTACATGAGAAGCGGGCTTAGAATGGCTATAGATATAAATAATAATTTAGATAAATAAAATAAAAATAAAATGAAATAAAAATAAATACATTTCGGGAGGTAAGCTTACTTGTCGGGTAGGCTAGCGGGTGCGGGAACGTGAAAGTCTTCGAGGGGGTCATCGGGACTAGTCATTGGGGGGAGAGGGGGGAGAAGAACGCTCACCGACAACGGTGAAACGATGAGGTGGGGGCGGGGAGAGGGGGAGGGAGCGAGGGAAAGGAGAGGGGAGGAGCAAAGGGTCTGCCAGACAAGAGTCAGAACACGAACATAGACAGAGCTTGAGACTACAGTCGAGTCTTGGTCTAACTTACTAGAACACTTAGCACTTAGTTAGCGACGTTTATTAGCGAGTCCTAGATAACGATTATACAAATAATCTCTTATGAATTGTTTTATGAGAACGGCGAAGACGTTCTTATAAAACATTTTTATAAGAACGTAGTGGATGTCATTCACTTTTTAGACATCCATTACGTTCACACTAGCCGTGACACATAACGAGAATCCCATTGCGTACATGCATTGTGCTATGTTCACTATCGTATTCGGGCCTTATGGCTTCCGTACTAAACGACAGCCATCAACACAGGAACGGTCTCGACTTGCCCGCTTATCTTTGCCTCAAATATCTATCCCCCGGGAATTTTGGAGATTTCGGGGAGATTACTTCGTCCAGCTATGGTTCCGTCAGTGGTCACCTCTCCCAAGCGATATGAAGAAAGTGCGGATGTGGTAGGAATGATGTCAACTGGCGGAACTTTTTCGTCACTAAAAATTGTGAACAGTCACATTTCGATTCACCAACTTCTATATCACAGGTCACCCACCACCATCTCCCTATCTATACTTAGCTTCGTCCCAACTCGTTTCCCTCCACTATCTACTCGCTACGCTCTCCCCGGTCTCTCCTTCTGCTCTCCATTCGCGCGTGTCTCCGTCGTCCATTCCATTCTTAGCTCTATCACTGCAACGCAACCCCGCGCGATGTGACAGAATGTGACAGATCAAGGCGAATAATGTTTCATCGGAGCGAGAGCGGCGTTCATGTGATCGGAAGCGGTTTGAGTGGACAGAGCAATTCGCAGATTTTGTCGGCGAAATCAAGCACTTTTTCAGCGCGTATTACGCGCGCCTTTATCATTATAGCACAGGCCTACTACAGCAATGACCAGGATTAAAATGGACTGGAGAAATTACTGCTTACACCCTATGGACTCCGCTTATATGAGGACGATGAAACATGACCGACCAACGGCAAGTGATATCATGCACCTGGCAAGGGCGCGTGTGGCACATTTCGGAATATCTGGCAAGCCAAAATCAGGCTATCCACTAAGGTTCTCGTTCGGACCATTTCTAACGAATGTGCTTCGGTTTTCCTTGTTTGTAGGCATGATACCACAATAGTATACACCACAATATTCTGGCAACAGTGCAAATGTTAAGCGAACCATATGCCGAAAAATACGCCTGATTTCAGTAGGAACTCTCGCGCGGAAAGCGACGTTGTAGCCTCAACATTGTGACTCGTTCGCTTAACATTTAGAACATTGTGATATTGACGCGTGAAGTACGGGGATGCCGGTACGGGAATGCGAAACAGACTATCTGCTTTTGATGGATAATCGGAAACCCATGAGAGTTTCCCGTGCAAAACTGTCTCAAGCGAATCACCGGCAGATCGGACTAATTGGATTGACACGAACGAGGGTAAACGAGGCACGAAACGAGCGGGGGGGATGATGAGAACGCGCGGTGTGGTTGTGAACTGGACGAACCGAACGACGTAGTGGTCGAGCGGTCGGATATAAGACCCGCTGAGATAAAAAGACACGATGACATCCCGACACAAGCAAAATGTCGGGATTCCACCGTGGATTTCCGATATTCGCTTTTGTGTCGGGATGCCGTCCCGTCTTTTTATCTCAGCGGGTCTTATATTTATTATATATGGGGCACTATTTAGAAAGGGCTTGCGAACAGACAATGCAACACTAGACATTCGAAACGGCAAGCCAATTCATTAAGTAGAGATCAGAGATCTAGTGAACGGTAACCGTCAAAAGGACTAGGCAGACATTTTTCATTCAAAGCAGATGAAACACACCTTTCAGTTTCCACGGAATTGGCCATCAAACTTCCCGTTCACCGTGAGTAGCACAATGGGATACGAGGCACGGTTGATATTATTCAGAAAGGACTTTTCAACATTATGGGTACGCTTCACCCACTGTAATGTTAAAAAAACAATAAGTGCATTGTCAATGGATAACCTTGAAAAACCCGAATGAAACACTCTGGAGGCAGATAACTACTGGAGTAGAGCCTAGTCTCAGGCCTTGGACCCAGGCACAGGTGCAATGGGCACAAATTGAAAGTTGAAAGGTGCGAATCGCACTCTAATGTTCGAGTTTTCCAAGGTATGCTTCAAGATTCGATAAGCCCATTGCTTCCAATGCAGAGAGTGATGAATGGCCATCGAGACCAAATCATCGGTAAATGGTCCAAAGTCCCCTCATTTCAACCACTAAGCCAACAGCTGAAAAGTCCTTCCGTGGACGCCATTTTAATGATGCCCATCTACATAGGAAAACTCGGATAAGTGTTTGCCTCGATTCTAAGAACAGACTCTTCATAGAGATGAATAGAGCGTTCCATTCGCGTTTTTCCGTTGGCTACGCTTCATATCAAGTCATAGTTTGGTAATGAAATGTTTGGGAAATCAAACTGAACCTAGTGGAATGATCTAGAGAAGATATCCTAAATTACGCAATTATCAAAGACAAGCGAGTAAATCGCTGATATAATGCAAATGAAGTATTGAAACGAACGCGAAGAGAAGAGGAGGAAGTAGCGAAGAATAAGGGGAGGACTGGGGTGGAAGAATGGAAGGGAGAAGAAGAAAGGGAAGAAAAGGGGGAACGCGGAGAATGGGATAGATATGCGCGAAGGACTTGGAAGGGAGAGGAGGGATGATTTGGAGGAAGGTGAGGAAACAGATTGGTAGATAGACGACCCAGAGAGACTAAATATGAAACGCAACCGGAATCAAGAGTGTGGTCTTCACGAATATGGCAAAATATTCCGTCAGTCGTCTCATTCTTGCTTCCGAAGAGACAGCGGAGCGGCATGAAGAGGCAAAGACGAAGTAGGAATGAGCCTACTAACGGAACGTTTTCTTCAATGTTATACATCTCGGTCTCTGGAACGCTTCCCGTTCCAAGTATATCTAGCGTGGAAAGCGTAAGAGTTCTCCTTTTCCCCCATAGGATATCTCGGGACGGAGAGGGAGGGAGAGGTTCGCTCCAACCACTCGAAATGCGAAATTATCCAATCTTCGGCCGAGTGCGTTTTGGAGCCGTCTCGCAACTTCCGCTTTCCGAAAACTGACTGATGAGGTAATATTTTTTAAGGAAGCAAAAATCAGCCTTGCCTATTTTAACCCTAACAATAAGCTTGGATGGCGGTCTGATTTAGCGCCTATTGTGGAACATGGCAAGGAAAAGGCCCTCAATGTATTGTTTACAGGATGATAGATGGACCAGCGTTCTGCGATAGCAAATATAGGGGGGAAACAGACGGAAATTTTTAGGCTATAGCCCCCCGTCTATAGACTACAACTATCTAGATAACAGACAACTACGCAAGCGAGATGAAGGAGATCCTTTTCAAGAGCTATTAGGCATGTGATTCGCACTCATCGCAAGCAGGAGCATTCAGAAACCCCTTAAACTTGAGTCTATGATATCTCGTCTATAGATGAGGAGGCTACGTAGGAGCCCTACCGAAGAAGGCAAATGGCACGAAGAGAGGATCGAGAAGCCAAGAAGAAGCAATCGGATTAGTGGGGGGGGGACATTGTGAGAGATGAGAACAGGGGATTGGGAGGGGAATCGTCATGTTATGGAGTGGATTGGAGTGTTCTTGAGAGATAAACACTCATCCTTCACTTTTGAAAACACCAGATATTTCTACATATCACGATAAGAACCACAGTGGGATAATCATCTGTTTGGTTAGTCGTACCGCTTTTGGAATGGCTGTGGAAAATATTCGGATATGGTTCCGGATGATGCTGATGCGTTTCAATAGTCAACAGAGTATGATGTGCCCTCTTGGGCTTTCTGCATGATGAGGGTGGGAAACAAAAACAAAAACAGTTGTATTTTCGCCTATGCCCCCCGGGGGGATTTAGGCAGCGAGCTTTCGAGTGCGGCTGCACTCCAATAGCATGGACGGAGGCAACCAGCCGCGCGATTAATCCCCCTCGGCGACCGGTCACCGACTTTCAAACAGCTATGAATAACTCAAGAATAAAAAGAGCTATGAATATCAAATTTTGCAGAGAGCTAGCTCAGTATGAATTACACGGCTCCTGCAAATTTCATTTAGATATCTTCAGAAATAATTAAACTACATGCCTCTGTTTGAAAGTTGGTGACCTACGTTTGGGGGAGATTAATCGCGCGGCAGGACGAGATACGGGAAAATATTCCTACTAGAAAATACTAGTCGTCGTTCCTACTCCAGACTAAAGAGCGAAGCGAAGACAAAGTGGGAATGGCAACTTTTTTTCGTTTATAATGGTTAATTTTACTATTTAACGCCGAAGACGTTTCCGGTCTAATATATTTTGTGCGGGTCGGCAAATGCGGCGACAGCGAGCACAGCTGATTTTGATCATCACGTGCTTAACGTTCGAAACTTAAAGGGCCATTTCCAAGCTCGTACAGCCTAGGGGTCTAGAGCTAGTTCTCAACTGAAAAGCGGCGTTCGCGCTCTGATAAGTGTGTATTTAGACCGGCGATAGGCGAGAAATCGAACCGCATAATGCAATCCATCGGGGGGTGTTGTAGCGCCCGAATAGCCTGCCCATAATCAATCTTATTTCGAGAGAGCCAAAGGAAGGGAGTAAAAAGTCGGTCCGTTGACTGATGGTCGGACGTAGTCCCTAGAGGAGAATATGCGCGGATATCACACCGATATTCTGCCTCCTCCACTTTCTCCCGGCATAGTTCATAGCGATTCGAATCGCATCTGGAGAGATATTCAAGCAAATTCTAGCAATAAGCTCTGAATTGAGCGCACAATCTGGCCAGAATTCGCTTGTTCGTCTCTAATTTTCATGGCTATTCTGGTCGACAACGGATGAATTTGGTTTATAAGGGGGTATAGCCTTCGATAGGCTACACTGGCAACGTGAATCTAGTTCCGTGGGTTATTTGAGTAGGGTGGGGGAAGTTTGAACCAGGAAGGTGCGTTACGTAGGAAAGGTAGTTGCGAGACGTAAATGGAACAAATGGGGGGGGGAGGAATCGGACCGCGATAAGAGTATATGTAGAATGGACGAGGAAGCCCAAGGAATTCACATACAATCCCCGTGCGGGGAGCATGAATAAGACATCGATAGGGGGGATATGAGAGGGTACGGTAGTGAAATGAGTGGGGGGGTGATTACAAGGAAAGATGGAAGGGGGGATATGAGATGTGGGTGTGTTCTGGACAGCCCCCTTTGCATTCTCTTGAGGGAATGGGTGGTGAGATGAGTAGAAGACGGGGGACAAGGCGTCAAGAGACAACAGAAGATGTCATCGCGTGAAGAGGAGGGGGAACAGATTGGGACGAGGGACTGGGGTGTGATGGAAGGCAGTAGAGTACTCTGAACGAAATTTCACCACCATACAGCATTTCGTGAATCATTCACCACACAAATTTCACCAGCCCGCTGGTGAATGGAACACTAGGTGCTGTATGGTGGTGAAATTTAGCTGAGTGTATTGCAGTCGGGTATCTTTGATGGTTTCGATGGTTACGCTTCACCCGCCACAGGCAAACCAACCATATGTAAAAAAGACCCGAATGGAGTAGAGTAAGGTCTGTTTGAGGGTTTTGATTAGTGTTCGGCAAAATAAACATAGCTAGCAAAACTACGCTGTACCCGGCGATCCACGAAGCGTGCCGCGGTCGCCCTGCTTGTATGGTCCAGGAGCTTCGCTCCTGGACACATAACACAGGGCTCCCACAGCACGCTTCACGGATCGCCTATGCTTTTGTGTTAGGAGGGGGGTGGGCGCCCACCGCTCTCAATACACCTCAACTACATTAGTTTATTTTTTCACGTCATAGTCAATGTTTTCGGAGGATCAATGCATACATGTGAAGGGATCTGGGAAGAGAGGACCAACAGCGCTCCGCAAGAAATGAGAGGCGAATGAATGCAATGAATCAAGCAAGGAGGAGGCTATAAAGCGCGCGATGAAGGGTCATGAGCGAAACCCGAGAGAAGCCATTCGTTTTTGCACATTTTGCTAAAGTTTCCTCGAAAAAAAGTTTTTTTCTGATGACTTTTTGACCAAAAATGATCCCCGTGTTCTGAAACGTATTCTGACAAAAGTTGAAGTTTTTTTTGTAAAATTTCAAAAATATCGATTTTCTCAGCCAGTTTTTAAAATTCTCAAAAACGCAAAAAATGGTCCCGAGGTATAAAGAATTGAATAGGGATCTTGTAAGAACTTTTTTGAAATTCGAAATTCTAAAACAGTTAATCGAGGAACGGACAAACAGACACACACACAGTAAGACGGACAAAATTTGCAGTGATTTGCTAGTAAGAAGTAAACTGGCTCATTATTGGACCATCAAAGTACAAGAATGGACCGAGACAGGAGAGAAGAATGAAGAAACGCAGACGTGAAATGACTTTGCCTGATTTGGCCTTGGGTCATTTGCCGAACTCTAGTTCTGATGGCCACGCTACGGCACCCGTATGGAGTGGCCTATTCAGTGAAACACGGAGTCAATCTAAAGTCGCACATAGTCTACAAAATCGGAATGTATAATTCGGGATTCCGCAGTTACGGTATTTAGCGAATTTTTCACCCTGTGATATATACGATACCATTCCATTCCAAGACAAGATATCAGGAATATGGGTTAGTTTTTTTTTTACAATGTTATATCAATAGCCCCTAGAGTTTCGCATAGAACACATCAGAAGCTGGCTATATAACTTGGAAAGGCGCCGGAATCAGCGTTACGATCGGAACGATTATATCTTTCTTTTTTCTCTGCTACAGCGGTCGAACACAGATTGGAAATTTGCAAAGCATGGCGTATTTATGGCGACCGTGAAACGTATTTATGGCGCTTGAAAAAAGGAATCGAACGTGTGTTGCGTGAGAGAAAAAACTGGAAAAATATTAGGAAAACATCAAATCGGTCATTCCATCGACCTTTTTTCCATCTCACGCTTTTGCATGTCGACATAATACAAATACCGATTTGAAACGACCGATGTGACGGAGATTAGTCGGAAGATTGAAAGAGTTAGAGCAAGGGTTAATCAGCGCGTAAACTTCGGCTCATAGCCATGAACTCTGCGGAACGGAGAAGGAAAAGAAGGGTTCAGTCTTGCATAATGCATGGCGACGTTCATCTGACAAGGGGAGCGAGGGGAGAGAGTACAATAAGCACGAGGAGAGGAGAGACGTCATGCGATCATAATGAGACATTTGCCTGTGAGGATTGGCTGTCGAGAAGGGCTGTTTAGCAAGCGAAACCTTTGCAGTTAGGAGATCAGAGATAGATTCCCTCGGGCATTTGATGGACACGTTTTACGATAAGTTAAAACTGAACCACTTGTCCTCGTGTGGAGTGCGAAACATAATTACTTATTAATAATTCCAGAAAAGGGGGCTACCGGACAACCTAGCTAAAGAGGAAGCGTAGAGGTGTAGATACCCCACGAGATTCCCCCTCTTTCTCCTCGTGAAAAGGGGCCCTTCTCCCCTTTTTCCTGTTTCCTCCCCCTTTTCTCCCCCTCCTTTTTCTCTGTTCCTATATGGCAAATGTGTTCGGATGCAATTCGAGACTTTCCGTGAGCCTATGCCTCTTATAGAGAGTGCGGACAACGTTAGCGAATACAAAGTGAATATAGAAAAGTGGGGAAGGAGAAAAGGGAAGTGGGAAGGTTAAATGACCAACGACAAAGTGGTATTTATGTAGGTAGAGCATTCCACTCAGTGTCTTATGATAGTTAGGTTTCACAATCAATTGATAATTTACCTATGGCTTGCTAGTGTGATGCTAGTATCAAAAAGACCGAATGGAATCCTCGACATATCCCAAAACTTGTTACTTTTAGCGTAGAGCACAATAGTAGTGGAAGGTTTTCTGAACTAACGGTAAAACAAGAAGTTCAAGAAGCGAGGTGAGGCACCAACGAGAGATCGAGGAAGTTGTCGGGCAATGAAATATTCGCGCGAGTTTCTCTCACTCAAGCGAAGGAACTACCCCGGGAACAATGCATGTTTTCTGGAGAACTCGGGACGCCTGAATTATTCAAAAGAGCGCGCCGCGTTTCAGTATAATATTTATTTATTAATATTTTTTAAATTATTTATTTGATGCGCCGTGGATATGCCGTGAATAACATGCATGATAGATCCGAATCGGATCCGCATGTTATAGGAGTAAGACATCCGAATTAGGTCTTCGTGGTGAAACAAAAGCAAAGAATATTTGAACGGCTAAGAAAAACGAATTTGCCGAGGCGAATATGCTGCATGATTTATCGGTATTTGTATTTGTACGGCGCTTCAAACATCCTCCTTTGCATAGCTGTTACCAAGCAATCTTAGAGAAGACGAAAATGCGCCAGAAAGCATCGTTGGCTCATGCAACAGTTCCCCAGGCTACGTAGGCTAAATAACAGAAAGGGATTCTGACAATCAGGGAATAGACCAGCGTACATTGAGTGAAATTTCACCACCAATTGTGCGCCATTCACCAGCTGGATGGTGAAATTTATGTGGTGAATGATTCACTAGGTGCTGTATGGTGGTGAAATTTCGCTGATGTGAGTGTAAGGCGGAGCAGGAACACTTGCGTCTCACTGAGTGAATGAAACGCTTTGAGATTAACGACGAACTATTGCTGGTCCAACTTTGCCACAGAACCACCTATCTACATTTCGAAAAGGAAAAGTTATAGAGAACATTTCCCCATTTGATGTGCACCTATAGTGAACAAATTCCCCATGCGGCCGGGAAAATGTCATAATAATTATTCTCCTACGATATGTGCTAACTAGATGCGGGTAATGTTTTAACAATAAAAAATATTTGAGGAGTTTTCGCTCGTCTTTAAAGAAAAGGCGCACAAAAAGAGGCAGGCTCACGTGGTTTGGTCTATCTGTCTATGAAGACGAGCGGGGAGAAGAGGGCAAATTGGATAAGCTGTGCGAACTTCCCCTCTATCTATCTATCTATCTCTCCGTCTATCCACGCTCGTTGCACCCCAACAAGATCAGAGATTGTCCAACGTTCAAGATTTAGGCCGAGAATAGCTCTAATAGCTCATGTATATTATACCTTGGAGGTAAGACACAATTCGAGGTGGTAGAGATAAAAGATGAAGCGTGCACTTCTTGGTTGAGAAAAAAGTTCCGTAAGCAGTCTCACAAGAGCGAAGCGGTTTGAAGAGAGTCTAGACAAAGTAGAAATGAGCTTACCAGCGGAACTTTTTAGTCAATAATATTATTTTATGGTATTAATGGCATGGTAGTTATCATTGTATTTATGAAGCGTGAATTATAACCGAGAAGGAGAGAAGTCTAGCATATACCTAAAGGAGAGAGGTGTTAAAGGAGCCGGCCCACGAATACAGTAGTATTTGAATTCCCGCGCTACCCTTATATATCAATTTAGGCCTTTCCGCCCATCTTTTCCGAACGTTCTTTTTACGAAAATGATCAGAACAATGTTAGAAATCATTTTGTCAATAAATCAGAGCTGTATCTCTTCTCAGTCGACTAATACCGTCAAGCTAGTAAATTGTGGGTCGTGTTTGAAACACTTGAAACAAGGCCATATCTCGGCTGGGAAAGGCCGTACAGAGTTCTGGTTGGAATTTTTGGATTCCTCAGGACGAGATCTATTTGTGTATCAAGTTTGGTGATGATTAGACAACTCTAAACCGGTTAAAAGGCTTTTATATATCTTGAATGAATGAAATTCTCGCTATCCCTGTTCGAACCTCTCCAATGCCATATTTTTACGTTTTAAAGGTCTTTAGGCTTGATGAATCATTACCAAACTTGATACACAAATAGATCTCGTCCTGAGGATTCCAAAAATTCCAACCAGAACTCTGTACGACCTTTCCCAGCCGAGATATGGCCTTGTTTCAAGTGTTTCAAACACGGCCCACAATTTACTAGCTTAACGGTATATCCGATTTTGTGAAAAGCGCGTTGCTCTTTGAACTTCACTACTCCGCGGAGAGTGAATGAAATCGCATAAAACTTGGAATACCCGATCAGGATGATTAGATCTACTGAATGACGTAAAGATCCAATATGGTCAGAAACTCGTGGTACGGCTCCTTTAAATAAAGACCACCCCAGCTGTCTCTCGTTCAAATACTATTTTGCATGTAAAGAAGGCGGAAATTCGAGCGCCAACCCTTGCCAATACGAAAAACACTTCGAGAAGAGGAGGAAATATGGTTAGAGATAAAAGGGGAGGGGTGGTCCCCCCTGAGGGTAGATATGGAAATTGGGGACCAGGGGGGAATGGGATGGAAGTGACTTATTGAATAGAATTGCTTCATCGTGGGCAATTCTTTACCAATTAGCGGGATGTTCTTTGTTCAGGCTCAGGCTTTGAGCGCAATATTGTTTCTCAAGCTTGTTCGAAGACCTGCAGAAGAGCTCGCCAGGTTCTGTTTATCGCTCTAATCGCGATTTCTTCGACTATTACCCGGCTTAGACGGTAGGCTGCCCGATGAGAGATCGAAGATCTCTCCCAATAAACCCGATAGACGGACGGACGGGGGGGGTCGGGTCAAACAGAAACAAAGGAAGAAGGAGAAGCGGAAGGGGAGAGGAGCGATTAGATAGATACAAGAGAACACTCAGGGAAACGCACGGCTTAGGGGGACCACACTGAGCTTATCATATTATTCATATTATTATGGAAATACTTTCGCAGGCTTATGGATTGTAATATTCACCTGAAAGTTGCTTCGAGTGTTTAGGCATGTTTTACGCATTTTATATAACTGGAGTACTGCGGTCTATATCTACTGTGATGCTCGAAACCGTGAGATGTGATAGAACAATTGTAAATACCTCACAATGTTCTAAATGTTAAGCGAACGAGCCAAAATGCTTAGGATACGGTGTTTTCCATGCGAGAGTTCCTACCGAAATCAGGGCTATTTTTCGTCATCTCGTTCGCTTAACATTTTCACTGTTGCCAGAACACTGTGACCTAGAGAATAGAGGACGCGAATCGGGTGCTTTTGATGGTTGTGTTTCACGATCAATCTACAATGCGCCTCTGCTAACTTCGGATGGACGAAGCATAAGCATCAAAAGTACTCGATTCGTATGATTGAGGAAAATGTTCCGTCTGTCGTCTCATTCCTACTTCCGACGAGAGAGCGAAGCGGTATTAAGAGACTGCAGACAAAGTAGGAATGAGTTTACTGACGGAACTTTTTAGTCAATAATATCCTCTACTAGAGAAGTGACGAAATGCGTTCGTTCGGTGAGAACGATAGCGAAAAGCAACTGCTGTACGGGGAGAATAGAAAGGAGCGGACGGGGAGAGGTCAGGAGAGACCAGAGGGGCACACGGAGTGGAGCGGAGATGGGGAACGAGGGGACACTCAATTTCAGCGAAATTTCCCTGGCCGGTTGGGGAAATTTCAGCCTCCCCTGCTGAATTCTTGGGGAAAATTTCCCCCGGTTTCACGCCGTGGGGATATTTCGATCTGTGGAGGTACGCAAAGCGATTGACAAATTGGCGTCATATTTAGCAGATGTAGATAGATATGAGATAAAGTGGGTTAAAAAGATCCGTCGTAAAATCATTCCGAATGTAAGGCGAGAGAGTGTGCGAAAGTGAGAGAATTAGACTCATTTTGGAACGGAAGAAACTGAAGGAGATCGGTTTATTCCACTATGGCTTATGAGATATCCGCGTGATCACGAACTGACCGTGACCGCAGTAGAATGGCATCGGTGATGAAGCTCATGAGGGGCCGGAGGGCACGGGGAAGCGAGGGACGGAGGGGGAATAGGAGACGCGCGAGCTGCAAGGGTGTCGGTTGAATGACTACACCGAAAGACAGGCATAATATATTATGCCTAAGTAGAACGAAAAAAGTATGGCTAAATAAGAGGCTACTTCTGGAATAGAGCATTCCGTTCGGGTCTTTTTGATGGCCATGTCTCATGATGATCAATTGATATCGAGCCAATTACTGCTTATCCCGAGGCGGGCGAAGTATAACCGTCAAAAGACCCGAATGCGAATGCTCCATTCTGGAACAATTAAAGAGCTCTCAAAAAAGCTACGTAGAGGTTCATGTTTAGATACTACCCATCATGACGGATCCATGAAAAGAACAGCGCTCTACTGCACGTTATATCTATCGTCTCATTCAGTTCTGATGGCTCCATTTGCACAATGTTCTAAAAGTTAAGCGAACGAACCAAAATGTTCGGGATAAAAACTTTCCGTGCGAGAGTTCCTACTGAAATTAGGGTTAATATTAGGCATCTCGTTCGTTTAACATCTACACTGCTGTCAGAACATTGTGTTTCACTATCAGTTGGTGGGCGAAGCATACCCATCAAAAAGTATCGAATGTAAAGAGAGGGCCAAGCGGTATGAAGAGCGCAAGGCAGCGGCAATGAGCTTACTGATGGAACTTATATTTATAATCGTTAGATCTAGAAACGATGATAAATCTGTCTAAAAGGATAGCTGAAAAATATGTTTCAATGAAACTATTTATGAATAAGTTCATCGGGCATCGAGCAATGAACTATGACGAGAACAAAAAAATGAAAAAAAAACACAATAAAAGAATCGGTTAGCTTCCGAATGCGTCTAATTCTCTCACTTTTGCACGTTCTCTCGTCTGATCTGATCTGCCGATGGTTCTTTTCATGATCGTGCAAATATTGACGAATTCGCGCGTTAATAATTCTGTTTCAAGGGCTTTCCAAATAACAGTCGTTCATAAACCGCACGAATGCACAATCAGAAATACGCAATCAGGCGACAGAAATTCAACGTAGTTATAGTGGAATAAAAAGATCCGTCAGTATGTCATTCCGACTGTCAAGCGAGAGAGTGTGCAAAAGTGAGACAATTGGACGCATTTTGGAATGAGAGCAACGGACGGATCGGTTTATTCCACTATAGCTGATAGCCAGTGGCAAGAACGACTAATCTCCAGACTAACATGGAGATCGGGCAACAGACAACGGTATGAGTCACGCGACCGGATCGGGGGTTTCTCTCTCTTTCTCTCTCGCTCCTCTCGCTTTCCCCTCTCACTCCCTCTGTATCTCTCCAAACTGTTCCGCGCCCTCTTCCACCACTTTTCCTGCATAGCCAAATAAGGGGAGTTCGATCGATACGCAAATAACCTTCACAGAGCATTTCGCAGGGAGAGGCAAGAAGGGAACGAGGCGCATTTGAGAGGGACAAGGGACACTTGAGCGAGAAACAGACCCAAACACTTTGAGAGAAAACTACGTAGATTGCACGGTCTTGATTGCGGCAATAATTCCTGAAATATGCTGGAAAAGTGCGAAAAATTGCTCTATCAGTTGGCGATTCATTGCTCAGCATCTAAATGGCACGACGAAAGGAACGTTTTGGAAATACGACATTGCAAATATGACTAATTGAAAATAGAGGTGTTGAAATATAAACAACTAGAAAGCACATCCGTATAACCGAATTTTGAGCGCTAGGGTATTGAGAAGCATGGTTAGTGTTTTTTTCTATCTAGACAGGCTTTCATGGTATCTAATATTGAAATGACCCGTTCGCTTTTTTATATCATCGCCATGAAACCGACAAGGGGTCCATTCAGCAAGTCCAATAAATAATTACACGAATACTTTCAAACCGAAGATATCAGCAAAAAAAAATACTTTCAGAGACTTTAAAACCATTCCGGGTGGGATCGGAAAGTGTGTCTGTGTAGGCATGTAGTAATATTGACGAAAAAGTTCCGTCAGTAAACTCATTCCTACTTTGTCTGCACTCTCTTCATACCGCTTCGCTCTCTCGCCGGAAGTAGGAATGAGACGACTGATGGAAAATTTTCCTCAACCATAGTTTACGCATTGCTCTCGCATTTCCCAATCTCTTCTTCTCCTTATCTCTCTCACTATGCCATGTTGGAACTGTGACGAACTAGGTGGACTTTTGCATAGAATCGCACGGATTACGTCATTCAATGGGTTTTGCACGGGCTCATTTTACAGACAAAAAGTTCTGCCCATCTAATCTCATTCCCACTTTGCTTGGACTCTCTTGGTACCGCTTTGTTCTTTATAGTTTTACTTTGCAGGACTGGCAAGTTAGCATGAAGACCAGGGAATGAAGGACATTGCTTGAACATTGCGTTGGTAATTAATCGAATTTTTGGAAACAAGAATGTAGATTGGCCACATCTCTGCAGTTTTTTTTGCCGGTATTGTCAGAATTTCATTATGGAAAGTTCTGTTGATCAACAGCTTGTGGCAGTGATGGGCTGATCAAATAGTCCTCATGAACTTTGCTAGTCTTTGCACTCTACCGTTAAGCTAGTAAATTGTGGGCCGTGTTTGAAACACTTGAAACAAGGCCATATCTCGGCTGGGAAAGGTCGTACAGAGTTCTGGTTGGAATTTTTGGAATCCTCACGGCGAGATCTATTTGTGTATCAAGTTTGGTAACGATTCCTCAATTTTAAAGACCTTTAAAACGTATAAATGTGGCATTGGAGAGGTTCGAACTGGGATAGCGAGAATTTATCGGGATTTCTAAGATAAAAGCCGTTTCAACCGGTTTAAAGTTGTCTAATCATCACCAAACTTGATACACAAGCAGATCTCGTCCTGAGAATTCCAAAAATTCCAACGAGACCTTTCCCAGCCGAGATATGGCCTTGTTTCAAGTGTTTCAAACACGGCCCACAATTTACTAGCTTGACGGTATGCATTCCCGTATGATCGTGCACAGTCCCTGGATGGAAGTTTGGCTATATATAAATAAGGTAAAGAAATTTTTAAAAAACTATATGCTATTTTTTCATGACAAGCGCATAGATAGATCGTGATTCTGCTGAAGGTTACCGGTGGGGCACAGATAGAGCCGCTAAACAGGTATTCAAATTGCTAGAGTTTTGCAGGCACTCGCCATTATATAGTTGAAGAAAATGTTCCGTCAATCGTCTCATTCCTTTTTTCCGACGACAGAGCGAAGCGGTATGAAGAGAGTGCAGACAGAGTAGGAATGAGTTTACTGACGGAACTTTTTCGTCGATACTAATATCTATGTTTCAAATCGTAGGTCGATGAGAGACTAGAAGATTAAAATGATGTATCGAAAATATTCATTGGCGAAAAAGTCATTCCTCATTCCTAGTTCGTCTTGATCCTGTTCATAGTATCGTCCACTTCGCTTAGGAATGAGAGAACTGACGGGGAACATTTTCCTCAACCAAATTCAGTGCAATGAACTCTGCAAAATAGTTACTAATGGAACAGGAAGGAGAAAAGAATGACCGGAGTGATACGGGTGAACGACGAACTTTGAAAGAGCACTACACCGATCGAGGGAGGGGAACGGAAGGGGGGGGGGGAGGGTTGAGAGGGAGTTGAGAGAGAAGAGGCAGGGAGAGGAAGGGGGAAAGACACGACAAGAACAGGAACTACAGCTATTGAATACCGGACCACTTCCACCGAATACGAAGGGTGGGTGCCTTCAAATTTTGATGAATGTTGTACGGATTGAACCTCAACTGTTTATTTCCCGTAAGTTGAACCAGAAGCGAACGTTTATCAGAATAGCATTACCTTTCGCAAAGGAGCGGCCAGGGTGGTATAGCGAATTGGGGGGGAAGATTCTCTTTCTAGGGAGAAGAGAGCGAACAGTAACACTATTGGGAGGGAGAGTGGGAGGGAGGGATTGAGAGAGAGAAACCCTTCGAGAGATTGAGATAGAGAGCTGGATGGAGAGGGGCAGAGAAAGAGAGACAACAGCGTGCGCACGCTTCTTCCACTCACTTTTGTTCTTTCTCTCCCCTACCAGACTCTCTAGGTACCCGTTCTCTCCTTTCGTTTTTGTACCGGACAAAGACACTCCAATAGATCGGCACGGAGATAGGGCAATAAGAGAGGTAAACTCACTTCCGCTTCAATATCGTTTTATCCATGTAATTTCAATTACAAATGAAAATAATGTATGGCTAAAGTGGAAAATTCGCTTTTAAAACTTTTCTAAAATACCATAATTACGGTAGTAACATGTCTGACTTAGCGTACTGAGGGTGACCCAACCGTACTTGCTCAAGCTTGCACGCGTGCGTACGCGTCGCGTGCGTGCTTAAATCTGAATTTTTTGGAACAAATTACAGGTTTTCCGCGTCTTGCGTGTATCGTTGTTAATTAGTTTTGGGTTAGTTTGCATAAGGCTCGTTTTCAAAAAGCCTGGAAACTAAAGAATGCCCTCTCTAGGCTTTCCAAATTCCCCCTTTTATTACGCTTTCTTCAAATTATTGGATCTGATTCCGAAACCAATGTAATTGCATCGTACTTCGTTGCAGGAGAGCGCTTCTGCCGAATGAACGTTACTTCAGTGGTCAGTCCGGAACGACGGATCGAATTGAATGCCTTCGATGTCGACGCCTGGAACCTGCTACTAAGGGAGAATCACGTTCGTACTATTTTATTTTAAATCTTAAAAGATTATTTTTACGGGTCATTGTCTGAGTAAGAGGAGCACCGGGCCGACACTTATGTTTTACTCTTTCTGAACTGGATCACTCGGGTGCCCTTAAAACTCGAAAACTAGAAATGCGATCGCTTTTCAACTACCCGCTGATCTAGCAACCGAATATGGTTCATTAGCATTATATTCCTGTGAGGAAGATGCCCTTGCGTTATGCTAATGTCCTACAGTTTACTTGCTTACAAGAATTTGCAACAGACGCGAGTGTGACTGTCCGATCGGTCGTTAGGTTGGATGCCTGCACCAGATAAGCCATAGCGTGAACGCTGGTTAGTATAGCTGCACTGCTTTTCTCTAATTATGTAGGGTTGCATTCAAATTTGTGTTCCGACAGTAGCGAGTCCCACGCAAATTTGTACTATTAGCTGTGCGCTTTACGCTAAACAGCGCAAGTCCTATTCATTGTACACGGAACGGAAATGTAAATTCCGAAATGTAAAGGACAGTATCGTACGTGGGCAAGGTTACTGACAATTATTTCAGTTTGAGGCCTACCATGGTATAAATTTTTGGCTTTTCATAGCCTACCAATATGCTTTTTTTTGCATAATGTGACGCCTACCAAGTTAGGTTTCTGAGAAAAAAGGAGCCTACCACCCAACCGTCGGGTGCGTGCCCATGTAGTGGACAGTATGACTTGCAGTCGCGTCCCATCGAGCAAGCCCGTCCGTTCTACGAAAAGCTGGTGACCCAATTCCCGAATTCTGGCCGTTACTGGAAGGCCTACATCGAGCATGAGGTATGAGAACTAAGCTTTATTTTGTAAATATTGAAAAATATTAATCCATGAAGTTAACATGGAAAAAATATAAATCTAGGATATATTTACGAGTCAACGACTAAGAGTAGAGTTAATATCAGTCTATATAATGTTTTTGGCTAGGCTATGCGAAGCTCTAAACAAAATTTATTTTTTTTCAGTTACGCAGCAAGAACTTCGAGAACGTCGAGAGTGTAAGTGCATATGCTCTGTTGAGTTTTATTTTAATTTTACTAAAACAATGTTTTGCTATTTCAATTTGAGTAGCTCATAATAATGACTGGAAATTCTTTCAATTGCAGTTATTCGGCAAGTGCCTCATGACGGTTCTCAACATTGACCTGTGGAAGAGCTACGTCTTCTACGTCCGCGAGACCAAGGGCCATCTTCCGACCTTCCGGTGCGTGGGCTTTTTTCTTTTTACGAAGACTAATCAGGGGATAAATTGGAGAGCGTGCAGGCTCCTCTATTGTGATCGCCATGAGGGGAAAACGACCACTGCCACTAAGTAGTGGGTCATTAGGGAAGCCGAAATCGGTTGTCAAAATCTGCCCATTCTTGTAAGTGCACATTCAGCTTACTTTTGATGAGGGTACCTGTTTTGTAATACAACAGTATGGGTTGACTGATTATAAGGCAATCCCATGCTTTTAGAGAGAAGATGGCGAAAGCTTATGATTTCGCCCTGGACAAGGTGGGACTGGACATGAACGCAAACTCGATGTACGCTGACTATATCAGCTTCCTCAAGGGCGTGTGAGTTTTCACTTTTCTTTTCTTTCGTTCAATTTTATTTGCAATTAGTATGTGATATAGTAGTGAGAACGCTCCTAATATCTGCTTTGTTCGTTTCATGCGTAGGCACCCAAAAACTTTGATAGCCTACTAATATTTCCTAGAAAGCATCAATTGGCAGGCTTCATAATTTACGCGTTCGTACACTAGTAGGGCCATTTCTCAAAAAGAACGTTGCCCGTATATGGTTTGCTTCCATATCTCGTATTTGCATAAATTTTCTATCATTGCATTTGCAGGCCGGCAGTGGGCCAGTACGCGGAGAATCAGCGGATTACGGTAGTCCGGAAGGTGTACCAACGGGCCATCGCTACTCCCATGCAGGGAGTGGAGCGGCTGTGGGACGAGTACCAGGCATACGAGAAGGTTAGGGAGCTAATTCTTCTTCTTCTTTTTTTTTTCTAAAGTATTTTTGCAGAGGAACTGCAGAGACTGACCTGATTGTTACTGTGTCCTTCATCTTGTTTTTTTAATTGCTAGATAAAGGCACTGGGAACAAAAAGATGTTTATGTGAACTATATGATTACAGAGCATCAACGCAACCCTGGCGGAGAAGCTGATAAACGAGCGGAACAAGGAGTTTCAGGCTTGTTTTGTCTTTATGTTTTTCTTTGTTTTGTATTTTCCGGTTGGCAGTTTGCTATATAAGTATATTCTCGTATGGCAGTTTGCTATATAAGTATATTCTAAATTTATGAAGAATATGCAAATTAAACTGAGATGAATTAAAGTGTTTGCAGTTGTCGCGGCGACTGGCCCGTGCGCTTGACACGATGACCAGAGGCATCAATCGACAGGCGGTCAGTGTGCCCCCGAGGGGAACGACGGCCGAGATGAAACAGGTGCGTTGGGGGAGGATAAATATTTTATTGTATTTTATTTTATTTATAAATAATTAAAATCAAATCATTTATTCCTAGTTATTGTTACTGGGGAAGGGTACATTATTTATGTAGGTCCGATAATTTGCATAGCGTAAAAGCGCAGCGCAAATTATAAACGTTTTGAGCGGGTGGGGTCCGAGAGGAATGAATGATTGCATGTCGTGGGTCTCTGGTGTATGTCAAATGTGTGTTTAGGTAGAGCTGTGGAAGAAGTATATCGATTGGGAGAAGAGCAATCCACTGGAAACGGAGGAGTACGGTAGCTATGCGAAGAGAGGTGCGTGGCAAAGAGGGAATTTTATCATTTTACATTCTTTTCTTCTTTCTTTTCTGTTTGCCATGCGGATCAAGGCATCTATGGGAATATTTTGGGAAGAATTCGCGCGAATTATATGAGCTCGCCTGATTGCGAACGACACTACCGCACCCTTACCGTAATCCTTACAGTGATCT
Source organism: Micoletzkya japonica (assembly GCA_900490955.1). NCBI lineage: Eukaryota > Metazoa > Nematoda > Chromadorea > Rhabditida > Diplogasteridae > Micoletzkya > Micoletzkya japonica. Next base: position 129,807 of record LS907631.1, read on the forward strand.
ACGCTTACGAGCAAGCCCTACTGTGTCTCGGGTACTACCCGGAGATTTGGTACGAGGCCGCCCTCTTCATGCAGAAGGCAGCCAATGAGCTGGAGGTAGGCATGCGGTTGATCTTTGATCTTTTCGTTTGTTTTTTTTAAAATTATTGTTTCGTAATATCCCTGTGAGATATCCCCGAGGATGGGCCGCCCACACGGGCGGGGGGATTAGGTGAGTCTAGGGATAGGGATAGGGGAGGGGGGGGGGGGCTGGGAGCCGAACTCCTGCTCTCACCCGTCCAGCCCTATTTCCATCTCTTTCTCTCTTCTCTTTCTCTTCTCTTTTGACAATAAACCTTTGGCATCTAAACTCTGCGGCAACGCATATAAACGCGTAGACGGTACGGTTTGAAGAAACATTGAGATAATTAATTAACTATTTTGGATTTACTTTCATATTTTTAGATCAAGGGAGACGTCAAGCAAGCCGGAGTCATGCGGGATGAGGCTATTCGTGAGTTGTTGTTTTTTTTGAAGTTTGAGTTTTGTGACTTTTGTCAACCTAGATAGTGCAGACACTCAAGAATTGAATAGCGTTTTATCAGTACCTTTTTGGCTTCAACACGATCTAGTCAGGCAGAATACGATGATGAATTAGACAAATATGCGGTATAGTTTTATGAGAAAAAACGATGTCGTGATAGGGGCATAGATCAAATAGTACGTCGGAACCAAGGCACTTTTAACCTCGAAAATTTTAAGAATCAAGGCACTTTGGCCGAGAAATCTGTGGTTTAATGTCAAAATATGCTGGATTTTGAGCTTATTAGTGTGAATCAAGGCACTTTCATTCCATTTCCATGATCGAATCATTTTTGAAATTTTTTTTGAAATTTACCGACGTTACTATTTGATCTATGGATAGGGGGTATCCGCCTAAAGTCAGTTAATTAGGGTTCTCTTTTTGACGCTTTTCCGTGGTTATGTTTCAGTTTTCATGATCTGTACGCGTATCCGGGTCTGAAACACAACCGAGAAAAAGCGTCAAAAAGAGAAGCCTACAGTTTAATTGTCCCTCGCAGAGCTCTTCGAGCGTGCGATCGCGGAGAAGGGTCTGATGCGCGAGTCACAGCTCATGTACTTTGCCTACGCCGACTTCCAGGTACTATAGTGGACTAAAATGATCCCCGTCCGAAAATCATGCCGAATATAAAGGCGAGAGAGTGTGCAAAAGCGAGAGAATTGGACGCCTTTTTGGGAACGTAAGAAACTGACAGATCGCCGTTTATTCCACTATACGTGAAGACTAATCTGTTCTCCCTAGGATAGTTCGGCAGCTTATAAGCGTTTAAGAACGCTTTCAGATCGCATAGAAGTATCGTGATCACCTGAATTATGATTTTTGATGTTTTGTTTGCCTTTTAACTATTCTTACCGCATTCTATCTTATTTAAATGAAAAAAATCAGTTTTCTAGGAAGAACGGAAGCAGTTTGACGAGGTCAAGAGTATCTACGATAAGCTGTTTGCTATTGAGCACGTCGACCCGACCTTGGTTGGATTTCTTTTGTTTTTTTAAAAATTAATATACTTTAATAATGTATTATTGTCTTATTCGCTTTATTGTATTATTGTTCTCAGGGCTACATCCAGCTTATGCGGTTTATCCGCAGGACGGAGGGCGTGAAGTCATCGAGGAGTATCTTCAAGGTATGTTTAGAATTGCTTTCTTTTCTTTCTTTTTTTGGCAAGCGAGCTCACGCGTTCAATTACTGCCTTACTTACTTCTGTTGAAAATGCACATTGGATGGTATAGATTACGTTGAAGCACTTTTTGGGAAAATATAATAATAATAATCTTCCTTTTTTCAGCGAGCACGCGAGGATGCCCGGTCGACATTCCACGTGTACGTCGCCCATGCCCTGCAGGAGTACTACTGCAGCAAGGTACGGTAGCGGAGAGGTTTCGTGGCTTTCTGTCTGGGGTTCTCCTATGCTTTGGCACATGGACTCTGCTAGTTCAACATGTGAGGGTAGTCCTTCATATTGTTCGATCACATAGGTGGGCACGGTTGCAGGTGACGTGGTTGGGTGACTTACTGCAAAAAAATTCCTGCATTGGTTAGTTAGCTCACTGCAAAATAATATCTTAGCAAAATTGTGCGATATCTGTGTATGGGAGAACCACTGCAGTCAGTTACCGGCAGACCCCCTGCCCACGTATGTTCCATGAGTAAACGACCATTCTTATCCCATGTTATACATCGATCGTTCAAGGACAAAGACGTTGCGATGCGTGTCTTCGATCTCGGTCTGAAGAAGTACGGAGACGAGCCGGAGTACTGCGCCGCCTACGTCGACTTTCTGACGCATCTCAACGGTACGGTTACCGTACTACGGTAGCAATCGCCCTTTGGGATACTGTAACGAGAGCGGATGGCGTACTTAATACTGTAATAAGAACGTAAATACTGTAATAAGAACGTAATGTATCATCTTTCTGCAAACTTTTAAAACCTTAAGAGGGTTAAATACGAGGGGAAACTGCGTGAGGGTTGGCGTAATTGGCAATTAGTAATTGCAGAGGACAACAATACGCGCGTCGTCTTCGAGCGAATACTCACGAGCGGATCTCTGCCAAAGGAACGATCAGGGTTAGTTCGTCGCGTGCTTGTTATTACGAAAGATGTTATATGAACCTTGGAAGAACAATAGTGATCCATTGCATTCGGCTTCAAAAGCAGGGGATGCTCCATATCTTTCAGCGAAATCTGGGACAAGTACCTGGAGTTTGAGGCGCTCGTGGGGGACTTGGCCAGTACGCTCAAGGTATTACTTGCTAGACTTTTAATCTTATTTCCTCTAAATTATTATTTATTTGCACAAAAAAATAGTTGACTTTGGTTAACGGTAAGCCCTCACCTCCTTCCCTATTAGCCCAGCTATGGTTAGGCAGCATGCAAACCAATACTTCAGCAAAAACGTCTACAGTAAACAGTCCAACTACCGTACCTGCAACCGTGCCCAATATATGCCTCTCTTTTAGAGCACACGATTCGCGTCTTTTTGATGAATACGTTACACCCGAATCTATATACAAGAAGGTCCACACCCTTTATATACAGCCTGAAACACAACCACTTCTACAACACGAATCGTATGCTCTACTCTCCTCTTCTCTTCTCTTGTCTCCAGGTGGATGAGCGACGCCGCGCGGCCGTGTCCGCGTCCGTCGAATCGGCCGGTTCTACCGTAATGCTCATCGATCGATACCGCTTCATGAACCTCATTCCCTGCTCGACGGAGCAGTTGCGGCTCATGGGATACCACGTGAGCCATATACGATTGTCTTGCTGGCTATCATTCTCAAAATGAGCTTGCTTATTGTGAAAAAACCTTTTGTTCCATTAATTGTAGCCACCGCTGAAGCCTAATGACGTAGAAGCATTAATGCAGCGGGTTTGGAAAACGCTCTCTTCCAGCGCTTTTTTATTCCACCTTCGTGGATCTGTAATACCAATAGATCAATAATACTCTCCCTACCCCGTGTTCAGCCCGCGGATAAATTATTATTATAATACCTACCGTACCCCTACCATAACCTATTATTACAGAAGTCGGCCCGTGGCGGGGCGGCAGGCCAGTCGAATGCGAGTGCAGCTAACAGTACGACCAACGGCGCCTCAGGGTCTTCGGCGACCGCGCCGCTGCCGCAACGCGCCGGAATTACCGTACCCGCGGGCCCGTCGAGTGTGATGGGCGGAGGGACAACGGTCGAGATTACTGGGTATGGAGGGGCTTGGGAAGGTTGATGAATATCGATTAGTTGTTGTTGACTACTGATTATAATGGTAGTAATTTATCATGCAATATAAAAAACCTGTGAGATGAATATAGACAGCGAAGTAAGGATTGCACTTTTTTTTAGATTCTTTAATTATTGTTTTATACTCTTTCATCGCAGGTATCCCCGTCCCGACACAAACCAGATGCTTCCCTTCAAACCGAAGCGAAACGCAGTGCCTGGGGCGCATGCGGTGCCCGGAGGTTAGTATTCCGTATCAGTTGCTGATTGATTTAGATGAGAAGTTTTGCTTTGAGCATGCCATTGTTTTTGTATGTTTTCGAGGATATGAGTTAAACAATAAGGGCCTATTGCCTTCGTGGGGCATATACTAATGTTGTCCTAACATTTTGCAGGCTGCTTTACGCAATTAGGTTAGATCTAGAGCAGTCATCCTTGCAAATTTTATTTCAGCTATCATTTTCCGGGGAAACCACAATTTCATCAACCTTGATCTACATACAATTAGAATTGATGAAACGACCGAATTGATGAAATGGTAGTTTCCCATTTTGTGGTGCAGGCACCTGTCCGAGCGACCAATCGGACAATCTCGCCCATGTATTATAATAAGTCAACTGCCTTTCGCACACCTGCGTAGCCCTATTATATTCCGGGCCGAACACACATGCGCTTTTAGTCCAATTTTAGCCACTTCTCCCTCGAAAGCGAAACAAACAAGCGAATCGTGTAAGTGTAATTCCCGTCCCCTCAGGCATCTTCCCTCCCCCTCCCGAGGCAGCCCATCTCATGTCCATGCTGCCCCCTCCACACTGCTATGACGGTCCCTTCATCATCGTCGATGCTCTCATGGACCAATTGGCCAAGTTTTCCGTCGGCGAATGTATACTCTTACTTTGCTTATTTCCCTTACTTCCTACCTCTATTATCCTAGTCAGCGCCGCCGGCCAAATGGTGATAAATATTGTTAAACTAGCCGGCAAACCATTTGGCGGCTTTATGCGAGTATATTATGGTTATGCTCTCGAGAGGTACTGTAATGCTTGGTCTGATGAAGGTACGATATGTGCCCGGTTTGTGACACACAGAACACGAATGTCAGTATGAGGGAGATTATCTGTCCAAACAAGCGTGAATTCGAGAAATTACAGCTTAAAAAGTGATTGGAACGTACGAAAACACTATCATTTTGTCGGGATTTCGAAAAGCGAGCGCATTTGTGCATTACACCACCTCCTGGGGATTACGGTAGCGGCTATCGCGAACTGGCTGGTAGTGTTTTACGCTCTCCGTTCCAGCCACTCCTTCATACGATACCTCAAAACCGGTGGAGAATGGGACGATGTTCGGGAAGCATCGCGTGGAGGACATCAAGAAGGAGATGTACCAGCTACTGGCCACTACCAGCGACCCGAAAGTGGTCAGTTTGCGATTTCTCACCAGTCGGCTCGCTTGTTTTCGGTAGATGTGATAGTGCGAACCAGACACAGCGTGTCCAAGCACCTTGGTGCGCGTTGAAATATTTGGAACAGATTAAAGCATCGTACGCTAATGAAGAAGCTCTTTTTGTCTTGACTAACCCTCATAGTGAGTAGTATAGCCAATGGTTATTTGCATAGGCAAAATGCAGTTCAATTAGCAGGTTTCCTGTACTGTACAGTAGGGCTGGCAGAATGGGCATTATACTATCATACTATCATAGTATTATACTATAATACTATGATAGTATAATACTTTCATTGTATTATACTATTATGCTATGAAAGTTCAACAACAGTGCACCGCTCAGGCGAAATAGTAAAGACGAATGAAGAGAATCGGGTTGTGAGATCATGCATACTTGTACTTTCACACCCATTCTGCCAGCCCTACTGTACAGCTGTGTGTTGAGTAGAGTTATGCATGAGAGTTCTTTTGATGCCTATGTTTCATGCATCATACAAAACCGCGACGCATCTCGTCGCCAAAAGCAATGAAGCGTACTGACCAAACGAACTCTCGTGCACATCTCTAGTGTTGAGGCTACAGTGCCCAAACCTACCGCAATCAGTTCGTCTACATTCTTTGATGTCCAGGCGCTGTCGTCGGGCGATCTGAAGCGACGGCGGGGCGGGGATTCGGATGAGGAAGATGAGAAGGGAGAGGCGACCGCGCGCGACGTGTACAAGAGGAGAATGAACCAGAAACAGCACGATTAGGAGAAGGTGAGGGGGTCTTTATTTAGTTATTTATCGACGCGTTTGAGCAATAGGCGAATCGGGGTGAATCTGTTGGGTCTGCTGTTCCTCTCAAATTTGATAATCACTTCAGCTATCGTCGCCGCACTGTAATCTCGAAAGCACTACATTTCACTCTTCTCACCGTACCTCGGCCGCCCAAATCTACCGTATCCAATACACTCTTCTTTTCATTTTTCTTACTGTGTAGTCCCGTCGCCCTGTTCCCTGTCAGAGATCTCGCTAGTTCAACTATTATTATTTTCAAGTTTACCGCTTGTTTTGTTTATCTTGTTTAGTAGCGGTTTCAGTTTGCCCTTTTCATATCACATGTATGCTGCCGTCACGGCAATAATAATGATTTGTTGTTCTGAGGATAAACGAGAATATATTTGATTCAAAGGAACGGAACGAAGTCTCACAAGGAACTGTGCCATGGGTGTCTAAAGTGTCTAGAAGCCAGAATACTGGCGTTTGGGACACAGCTCGGCCACTTCCTCCTCGTTCCCCCTCTTTTTTTTACTGAAAACAGAAAACAGGTTGATAAGGGAAAAAGCGGAAGGTTCGTGAGCTGATTGAAGGAAGGAATGGACAGAAATCACGGAACGACAATATTAGGGAGCGGGAAGTGAGCAATTTTCATGGCTACCTTTCATGAGCCTTCGTGTGAAGACGATATCTGATTATAAAGAGATGTGAAACATAATCGAAAACTTGGTCAATTTCCAGCCCTCTTGTCAATATCTATAAAAGGGTTCTCGTTCTCACGCTTCTTCACTGTTATGTTTCTGAGTTCATGCTTTCTAGCTATATGCTGGAAGAGAAAGCGGAGTCAGTTCAACGGAAGACATCCTTCCGAACAGGATCAACGAAGGATATCAAGAAATGAGACGTTTCCTGATCAGAACTGCATCAGCCATGTAGCTGAGATAAGGGCAAGTTAAGGATGAGAAAGGTATGACAAGATCACGTATTGCTAACGCTGAGAGTTGGAAAACAACTAAGGTATATATCACAAACGACAATATCAGGCTGCTGAATAGAGTGGAGTGAGAGTGCATAAATATTTTCACTGCAGATTCCAATCGATGCGAGGCGAGAACCGATCAAGAGAACAACGACTGCTATGACAACGACAACGAGAGCAGACGCCCGCAAGCACTCCTCCGATGAACCGATAGAACAAGAAGATCAACGACAACAGTCAATCAGGGAAAACGAAGACAACAGCCAGTCAACGAAGACGAAGACAACGGCAAACTAATGACAACAAAGACGTGAATAATCCGAGCGAAGACTACGAACGATGACAATCCGCTCTCAAAGGAACAATACTGTACCTATCTCAACATCCTCTTCCCCTACCCAACCCCGCCAAACTCAAAATCCAGACTAAGCCTACTCTTGTCCCTGCCCGTAGACTAACTATTTTCAACTAGCTATCTAACTTGTATTATCTCAGAGCAATGCAACCCATTTACAGTCAGTCTCAGATGGAGGACCTCGTATTCGTCCTCCATCTAGAAAAACACAAGGATAGTGAGAAAGAACTGAAAGTCAAGTGAACAACATGTTAGATTAGAATCTCAAACACTCTTTCCCTCCTCCCCTAAGAGCTCCTCTTTTCTCCCTTCTTCGTATAGATCGATTTTTACTGACGCTGTATATTCTAATCCTCTATTTTTAAGAGATGAGCAGAATTGTCGACGATTACGTCATCCGCATCGCCACTGACGCCCCGCGATGGGAGACGCTCCTTTCCATTCTCTCACAGGTATTTCACTATATGAATAGCTAGAGGATTTTTTCTATTTTAGACCGTATTGGAGCGCAATCTAATTCCTGGTCGGGTGGTTACATCTGAAGACATCGTCGAGGATGTCTGGGGCCAGGATGTGACTATACGAGCCGGAGAGTTCGAGACCGGTAGAGACGGCGAGCTCACTATCTCCGAAGCTATGGTCACCCGTGCCCTTCATGACAACATGACGAGGAGGGGACTTGAACAAGAGATCAACAACTTCTTGATCCATTTCTACAATCTTTGGTGATCGTGTCAGAGATTGTCCCTGTTAACCTTATTGCTTATCGATAAATAAGGAGGAGTTGAAAAGAACATGCATACAATGCAATGTGAAACACTATCAAGCAATCATACATTGCTCTCTCCCTCTCCCTCTTCCTCTTCCTCTCCCTCTCTCTATCCCTTTCCTTCTACGTCTCCATCTCCGTCTACGTTTCCCTCTACCGCCTCCCTCTCGTCTTTCGCTTTGATCTTTATCTCCATCTCACTTTCACTCTCATCCCCCATTCTAACGTCAAATCGATCTATATTGAATCCACTCGCCCTCATATCTAGTAGTTGCATATATCTTTCCATTTCACTTATGTTGTTGAGGATATTTTCTTCTGAAAAACAGATAATGTAGAAGAATTATCTTATAATAACTTACGTATGCGAACAGATTATCTTGATACTCAGTCCAATATTTCTCTTCAGCCTCCTGTTTTGACATTTTCTCGTTCCTATTTCTGAAAAATGGAAATATTCTCTCAAAAGAAAAATAAAATACCTGTTCGGGGTTCTCGACCCCTTCTTCGCGTCTTTCCCGTTCTCTCTTCTCACCTTAATACAGCGCTCCTCATTCTGAATCGTAGCCTGCACACCCCTAATGGTTGCTTCATTTCAGTTTCCGCCGTACTCCGCCCAGCATTCCCGTCGTCGAAGTGCTCAACGCTTCTCTCGCCGGCCTTCTTCATCAGTCAGATGGTGTGGAGCAGGCGAGAAGGTACAGGAGTCTGATGGGGGGCGGGGGGAGTGGAGCACCCCATTCGGGTCTCTTATAATAGATAATTATACCTCACCCACCTCTGGGCAAAAAATCCTTAGACCTATTGTTATTTGTGCACAGAAAGATAGAAATAAAAAAGACCCGGAAGGAAATGCCTTGGTGATTTTCACTCATCTTTCGAGGTGAGCTTTGGAATGGAATGAGAATGACCAGTCTACGATAGGGTAGTGCCCGATGTTTGATGAAAACCGGAAGTATAATCATATTGATAGAGTGCGAGTCGTGGCGAAGGCTACTCTGTCGACGGGCGGCGTCCGCGAGCCTGAAACAGGCCATACCGTCAAAACCGAAAATTCTGGGACAAATGCCGTATAATACGGTATTATACCGTATTTTGCCGTATTTTTGCCACTGCACTGCGGCAATCATCAAACGACATGTGAAACGTTGTTTGCCTGTTCTTTGGACCTTTTGGAGTCATCCTAGCTTGAAAAATTTGAAATTGATAGCTCGTGCTTCGCTATGGAATGGCTG
>LS907631.1:144975-158147 GCA_900490955.1 Micoletzkya japonica
CACTTTTTGCAGAAATTTGAAATTTTTGATATTTTGACTGCTCCTGGAGGTGCTCATTTCCCCGCATTTAGCACTTGGCTCCGAAATCCATAAATAAAGCTTTTTCAACGCTTACCTATGTATTTTGAGCTGATCTTTCCGAATATGCAAGAAATTTTGCGATTAGATTCATTCTAAAAATGATAATGGGAAAAATACGATAAAATACGGTATTTGTCCCATAATTTTCGGTTTTGACGGTATTGCATACTGACAACTTCGATTTCTCGTCCCCTATCGCGGTATGCAAATTAGCTTCAGTTATTCAGATAAGGATTAAGAATGGTCCCCTTTTGAATAATCATCTGGAGTACGGTGGATTGACAGTCTTTCCCACCCCTTCCGCTTGTCCTTACGGCGTCTTCCTAAGCGATTCCTCTCGCTCAGTTCAAATAGTGAAGGAGTGCGATCAATATTATCGACAGCCTCACACTGCTCCTCTGGCAATCGCTTATCGACAATCCAATGCTTTCTGCTTCCTTTCTTGACTCTTTTTTGCTTCCGTAATTGTTGTTAGCACGAGGAATTATTGATTCGTTTCAGCTTTCACAGTTCAGCTTGGATTTGCATTCGTACAGCGGCCTTAACATTCTCTGTGACTCAACTATGCTGTCGTATATTGAGTTATGATAAGTTGAAGATTGCGTTTTATGAACTTGTACGAGAAGCTAACAAATAAGCCCAGTAAACGTATTCTAGTAAGGTTGAGCGGGAATAGAACAGAGGAGTACGATATAATGGCAAGGTTATGAGAGATTGTGCTACACTGAGCGAAACTGGGGTAATTTCGCTCAGTGTAATGCTGGCAGTGAAACTTAGTTTTACCTTCCAAGTATCATTCACGTCTAACGGGTTCTGCAGTAATCTTGTCGCATCTCTTATGTTCCACTTTAACTACTCTCCTTAATTCATATCATGTGAAACATAACCCTTCCTCGATGAAATGAGATCGATTCCCGGGTTTTAGCGTCTGGATTAGTAGGCAAACGTGGCTCATTTTCCTACAAGATTAGGCTTGACCACGTATGAAAGAAGAAGAAGAAGACTAACCCACGGTGAGCGATTATCATTGTTTCCCTTTCAGTTCAAGGAGGCCCTGCGTCCGTCCCTCGAGGAGGCGGCCAGGGCTCTCGCAAACTACTTCGTCTGCCCCCAGCCAATCCTGGGTCACCCGTTGGCTGAGATGGAGGCGCATTTGAAGGATCTCTGGAAGGCCGTGGCTGGCGACCCGGCGCTCTTTCGCCGTGGTGAACTTCTCGGTAAGTTGGGGGAAGGAGTACGGTAGTTGAGAGGAGTACGGTAGTTAGAAGGGGGGATGAGGTACGGTAGTTGAGAGGTGAATGGTAGCTAGAAAGTGGGGAAATGGTACGGTAGTTAGTTGAAGGGGAAGGAGTACGGTGGTTGAGAGGAGTACGGTAGTTAGGAGGGGGGGATGAGGTACGGTAGTTGAGAGGTGAATGGTAGTTAGAAAGTGGGGAAATGGTACGGTAGTTAGTTGAAGGGGAAGGAGTACGGTGGTTGAGAGGAGTACGGTAAAAAAGCGCTGACTGATAACTGGTTAGCCTACCTAACCCGGGATAAAACGGTTTCAGATTGTCAGCAAACCATTATGATGTAGGGTGTAAGCTGAAGCCTATCTGTGAAAGAAAGTCAATGTACTGGGGTCAGCCCGTTTTTCCTGTCCCGCCTTTAACGCAATAGCCGTCGTGTTCCGTCCTTACTATAGGTAGTTAGCAAAACGAGCTTTCCACGCCGGAGTAATGGCTTTTATCTGAGCTGTGAAACCTAAGCCGCTTCCGTGCATTGCATTCGGGCCCTTTCGATGGAGAACACAACCAGGCAGCCGGGCACTAGGGAAAAGCGTCGATAGGCGATAGGATCCGCACTACGTGCCGTACCGTAGTGCGGATCCTATCGCCCTTCCCCTTGCAGTGTCTCTCCTCCTCTTCGCCTGCGATGGGACCGGTCCCTTCCTGGACGCGCCCTCCGGCCTCCCAGGCGGAATCCAGTTGCTCGTCTTCCCGGCCGATGACTGGATGAGAGTGGTCGTGGTCCACGGCAACCGTCTCTACCGCTTAGGCTGGAGAGTGTGAGTCGCACCTTTTTTCTGTTTACACACATATCAGACGTGTTAGAAGCTGCTAGAAAGCCTCTCCAAATTTTGTTAAATGTATGAAAATGGACATCGAGCCAATGCCATTTAGTAAATACTGCAGTGATCGAACGAAGGAAGCATGCTTGATCAGTACACTATGCGAAAATTCCCTAGTACACAGCACCGCCGTGAAATTACCCAGCGTGCTAGGGTATGATTCCCCAAAAACAGTAGGGAGAGGCGGAAATCTTAGGGTATTTTCACATTGGTGCCGTATGGTGGGTAATTATTCCATAGCGGTCTAGGGTATTTTCGCTCAGTGTGCTTCTGGAAATGACGATGAATGAATTATTGCAGTTACCAGCAGGCGGGACCCATGGACTACGTTGACTTGTATGTCTTTTTCAGCTTTTTTTCCTAACCTTTTCTCTTCTTAAATGAAAAGAATGCAGCAAAAGAAATGCTATGTAGACGTTGTCGACGTGGTATGTAATCAACGTCCAGAAGACGATAGGTTATAGTAGTGCACTCAGTACACCTTAGTCTGCCGTATTCGTTTCAATTAGCGATGGAGTACCGTAATACAATCAGTTCGCGATAGTCTACCGTAATCTATTCAGGGATCCCGTGCAATGGCCCATTCGAGAAGCACCAAGGATGCTTCAAGAGGATGTGGCCCAGCTGGAGAAGAAGCTGTTGGTGGCGTGAGTTACTAAATACAGTAATCCAAGTCCGTAATAACGCACAATAGTCAAAGGCAGGGGGAAGAGAAGTTTAGTTTATACTGAAAAAAAAAGTGGCGGAAGACAGGGAAATGAGATTAACGGTGCTCATCGAGCACATTTTAGCAGTTTGGAGCCGTTTCATTCTACAAAGACTATCCAGTTTCAAAACTAGACTAGGTCCAACTGAGGACTTCTTGTTCCTTCTATTGATTGATCCTCAACAGCTGTAAGACTCCTTGAGAAAGTAGCAGGTTATAATGTGGGCATTTGAAGCATGGTTGAAAACTCGTTCCTTCCCCCTTTTCCAGTTTTCCTATGAAAATAGAGGAAATCAGGTAGAAAAATGAAAAAAGTGTCATAACTAGATATGGCTAAACTACTCCTTCGCGATTAGAAAAAAAAAGAGGTCTTTCAGTGAGCGACGGGCTAGGGAGGTGGAAGGGGAGGAAGGAGAATGGGTGGGACCCGCGAGGGATGGCGATGAAGGGACGAATGGCGGAACGGAGGGAAGGAAGGAGCGGCCTGTAGGGTAATCATACAGGAATGGGATGAGAACGACCAGTCGAACTATGGTTGAGGAAAATGTTCCGTCAGTTGCCTCATTCCTATTTCTAACAAGAGACCGAAGCTGCATGAAGAGAGGGCACATAAAGTTGGAATGAGTTTACTGACGGAACATCTCCGCAATAACAGCACTTTTGCATTATTTGCAAATTTTGCATTATTTGCAGGACGACTGTGGAACATAGGTATTAAAGAGACTAGGATAGGCAGGAAAAATACTGTCCATAATCTAAAAAAAACTAATTTCGAGAATAATCAAAGCGAGCCTATGGATCGAGGAAGAGATATATTATCATCCACTAAACGCCTTTAATTTTACAGTGCGGAAGGCGGAGGAGAAGAGGCGGATGCGATCGGAAGACAGTACGATCTTCTGGACATTCTGCGACGGAAGAGGGACGCGTAAGTGATTACTGTAAGAGACTACTGTAGGGAGAAATGAGAACAGGGCATATAATAGGATAAATGGGGAAGATCACCGTGCGTACGTGCTAACTGCCGTTCCGCAGGCGAACAATAGCGTCTCTGGTACCGAAACTAGAAATTGCTCAAATCCTGAACAAATTATATAGCTAGGCTCACAAGCACCGATCTAGGTAGTACATTGCGATAGATATATGGTCTACGATAGCTATCGCGAACTGACTAGTTCGCATTTTATAGCCTCGCCTAACCTGTGTACCACAGCGACTGCTCTAGTAAAGACGGCGGTCCCTTTCGCCATTCTCCAATTAGAGGATCGTGCACTTTTCGACGATATGTTTCGTTGCTTTTTGGTGGCCATAAGCGTCGCGGTATTGAATGATGCGTGAAACATAAGCATCAAAAGTACACGATTCGTATCCTCTACCTCCAATCTCAAGCTTTCCCATACTCTTTTCAGTCGCCGTCAGTTGTCTCCTTCCCGATCTCCATCAAACTCGGCCCTTCCAAGTCGCGAGGAGGAAGAGGATACCGATGATGAGTGAGCGCGATTCGATTGAACACGGGAAAAGGCGGACAGCTTTTCATGATTATTATTTAGGGACTTTTCACGACTATTGCGTTTCGGACTATTGCTTATGCGTATTAGAAGAGTTCATCAGAGATTTCACAAAGTCGCGATACTACTCATTCTTGCCTACTTTGTTTAATGCACGCCCCCCCCCACCGTATCCCCGTTCATTCCAGAGATCCGAGCCATCGCTCCGGCAATCAATTCGTCTCCACTCCCGTACTCCACACCGTAGCTGACCGCACACCCTACTTCGCGAATTCCCGCGGGTAAGGCCAATCTTTCAAGACCCAAAGGTGGACTAATTACGCAAACAGTGCTAGTTGCGTTATTATGCTTGCTTTTCGATCACGTGCGCTAGTGAGAGATCAACTAGATGTATTGTACGGTAACTTTGAATGAAGCACAAAAGTGCAGGCATATCTCTTTCAGCAGTAGGGTTCCCCTTTTTGACGCTTTCCCCTGTTATGTTTCACGCTCCTATTTATACCGGGATAGGCTTACAGATCTTTGGTACTAAAGAACACTCTGGGAAAAAGCGTCGGAAAGAGAACCCTATTCAGCAGCGTGCCGTCTCCCATCGAGTGCCCTGAGGCAATGCCCGAGACAGGGATTCGTGCGTCCGTTCCCGCTCAAGGCGGCATCGTCTTTCCTCGGTAAGAGCGAAGCGATGGGCTAGGATTGGCATGCCGGTTCCTTCATTTTTTGGCTGTTTCTCGGCGTTTGCTATAGGATTCTGCAATTCAGTACGTAAACTCGACAGTATTCTAAATATTAAGCGAACGAGCCAAAATGCTTAGGATACGGTTTTTCCGTGCGAGAGTTCCTACCCACGTACGATTACAACCTACATCTAACTGTGGGACAGCGCTTCCCTTTAGTAAGCCGATACCGTTGTCAGATTTTGGCTTAAAATCCATTCTCAATACGTGTCACGTACGCGTCGCGGTTCGCCACTCGCTGTGCATCTTAAATCTTTCGTGCGCTTTGATTTAAACGGTCGTGCTACCGAAATCAGTGCTATGTTTCGGCATCTCGTTCGCTTAACATTTTGACTGTTGTCAGAACACTGTGACTCTAAATTCGTTCTTCTCAGTCGGAGTGCTGCCTCCCTCGCGCAGTCTCGTACTCGCACGTCCATCACGAGAAGTGACGATGAAGAGGACGCGATGGAGGAGTTAGTAACAACAGCGTAGACGTAGTTTTCAGAACGATAGCATGTAGTATTTGCGTATTGCAGATGACCCTCTTCTTTTACGTTTCATGACTTACATAAATATCAGCTATTGTCGTTTGTGAAACGTTTGATCACTAATTCATTGAATCGTGCATCATAAAGATGAATGACCGGGAACAAGACATATTCGAGCATAGGGTCTTTTGCTTTCCAAGGTAGTTTGGAAATAATACAGTGAAAAGCGGTAATTCATCGTTGCCAAATAAGTGGTGTCTATTTCAGAACCCCGGATTCCGCCAACCATCCGAAGCCTCCAACTGTCTCGACTCATCTACGCCCTCCCGTGTTCCCCGCCCTCGTGGACCGAGTGGAAGAACAGGAAGAGAGGTAGGCTTTAGTATGGGATGAGAACGACCAGTCGATATATGGTTGGGGAAAGCGTGTTCTCTCATTCATATTTACGACGAGAGATATAGTTATCTTTTTGACGTTTTTCACGGTTATACTTCGGTGTTCACGCTGTGCAGGCATGTCACGGTATTTAAGGAGGCCTGAAACATAACCGATAAAAAGGGTCAGAAAGAGAGACCTACATTGAGCGAAATACCCTAGCCGGCTAGGCAATAATTCTCCACCGTACGACACCTCCACGAAAAAATGCCCTAAAAATCGACCTCTCCCAACTGCATTTAGGGAATCATTCCCTAGGCCGGTAGGGTAATTTCCCAGTGGTGCCGTGTGCTAGGGAATTTTCGCTCAGTGTACATACAATATGCCCTCTGGCTTTCCAGTCGGCAGACGTTGGAGGGAGAGGACACGGTGTCCAGGGATCGAAGGAGCTTACAGAGACTTCTGGACCGGCTACGAAGGTCGAAAGCCGAGTAAGTGACTTCTGTAGGGAAAGTGAGAAACGGGCTCGTGATAAATAGCTTAAAGTGGACTGGAGCCCCACTAGCTAGCAATTAGTGCTGTAATGTGGAATCGTATATTGGTGTGAGAGAAGTATGACATTTGATTAACCAATCAATGGTCTTCGCCTTTTCCCGTCCTCTAATCCCACCTTTACCTCTGCTCTTCTCAGCTCCCGCCCGTATCCTTCTCCGAAGCGACTGCGCTCGCGCTCGCCTCTACACAGACGTCAGGAAGAGGAGGAGGTGGAAGAAGAGTGAGTACAATTCTATTCAACAGTACGGTTCTCTTTTTGACGCTTTTCCACGGTTATGTTTCAGTTTTCATGCTCTGTAAACGTATCCTGCTATCTACCTCTGAAACATAACTGAGAAAGAGCGTCAAAAAGAGAACCCTATTCAACAAGGAAGCATTTCCCAATGCATAGTGCATGATTCACGGAGATTGTCGTTAACGCATTTACTAGATAAGCGTCAAAGTAGTGTACGTAGTATGTGCGGAGAGGACCATGTTCTCTCATGTTTCAAGGTTTATCGTATTATATCCACCAGAGGAACGCACATTACATAGCCTCTTTGTTATGCACCTAGTTCATTGGGAGTAGATACTGTGTGGTCCTCATTGTCGTTGAATGCTTGATGTGTCTTCGTGAGATCAGGAAGGAATGAGGTGTGCACCTAGTTGATCCTCCGACCACCTTGCAGCCAGCCCAGTGCTGAGCGGAGAGAAGCGGAGGGCAGCATCACGAGGGATGGAAGGGAAGCTCAGCTATTGATTGACTGCATGAGAAGGAGGAGAGCGGAGTAAGTGACTGCAGTGGATTAGGAAGAACCGTCGAAAAATCATTCCGAATATGAGGCGAGGGAGTATGCGAAAGTGAGAGAATTAGACGCGTTTTCGAACGGAAGAAACTGACGGAGATCGGTTTATTCCATAATAGTACGGTTGACAAACCGATTCATAAGTACGTCGTTTATATCTACGACCTGACGTGTCCTTTTCCGACTTGAACCCATTAGTTAATAAGCGTACTGCAGTGGAATCATAGCTATGCCATTATTGGATGAACCAGGAAACGATTCGTTTCCCGTTCCGTTCTCTCTTCTCACCTTTTGCGCACCTCTGCTCTTCTCAGGCTCGAACAGTCTCCCTTCCCCAGCCGGTCCACTTCTCAGCTCCAGAGTCCTGTCAATGAGGAGAATGCGGAGGAGGAGGAGGAGTGAGTGCATACTTCGATTGAACAGGGCGTTTTCCAATGTGTAGTACACGATTCACGGAGATTGTCTTTTGCGCTAATAATAGATAAACATCGAAGTAGTGTAGGTAGTATGTACATTGATGGCCATGTTCGTTTACGTTTCAAGGTTTACATAAATGTCGACTGTGCTCTACTTCAGCGTCGCCCATCCTGTCGCTCAACCACGGGCATACGACATCGTCACGGGATCAATTACCGTAGACGCGAGTGGCGCGTCCGAAGAGAGGTAATCGTTTCATTTGGATGAGAAGGAGCAACTTAAATGGGCATTTCCTACCTACGACGAGAGGGAAGCGTCATGAAAAGAGTGCACTATTGTTATCTTTTCGACCTTTCCTATCCCGATCAAGCCTCACCATTTACCTTCACGCTCCTTTAAAGGCCCGGACATAGCATGAACACAGAAGCACAACCGTAAAAAGCATCGAAAAGAGAACCGCAGAGAGTGCAGACGAAGTAGGAATACTAGTCTACTAACGAATCTGCTCATGCCAAATCGAAAATAGCCGTAAATTAGCCGTGTTCATTCAGTACCGTCCTTCGTCGCATCGTTCCGGTCCTCAATTTTGACCCATCGCCTGTTCGTCTGCTGCACCAGCCGGCTCTGGAGCAAAGTGACGAGTGGATAGGTGGATATCGAGATGATAGGTAAGGGGCACAGGAAGAGCTTGAAATCGATGATTTATCGTCCGCGTCTTCTCCATCTTGCACGCTTCGCATCAATCTCTTTGCCCCCCCCCCTAAATTCTATGAAAAGAATAGAACACGTACACGAGAGGAAGAACCAGACGCATTTGGAGACAAAGAAACCTCAGATAAAATTAGTGATGAAGCAATCGAAGCAGGCATCTTTCTCATCCTCTCATGATTACCATAGCGGGCTAGGGAATGATTCCCTAAAATATTATGGAGAGGCCGATTTCTAGGGTATTTTCGAGGAGGTGTCGTATGGTGGAGAATTATTCCCTAGCCGGCTAGGGTATTTTCGCTCAGTGTGGTGAACGATCCTTAAACGACCATCCATTTTGCAGTTTTATAACTTTACTAGACTAGCAATGGATTGGGGTCCAAAGGAGGGGGGCTTTGATATAGATGGGAGAGGAATGAATATCCATCCAATCCTACCTATTCTACACTCTACTCTTCAGGCAGAGAGGTTCGGAAGGAGAAGGGGAGGATACCCTGATGAGGGAGAGGATTGAGTACGAGAGGGAACTGGAGAGATTGCGACTTCAGAGGGAAGAGTGAGTTACTACTGTATGGAGAAGTGGGAAGATAGGATAGATAGAAAATTAGCGTGTCGACGTGTGAACAGTCTTCGTACCTTTCACGGAGATTGTCCAATATCATAAATATGTTTTTGTGACCATATTCTCTTATGTTTGACGAATCGCGTACATATGGAATATGATGCTCTATTTTAGGTTCGCGGGCCTCGCTCCCCTACAGAGTCCACGTGCCCCCTCCCGCGCCGGTTCAGCGTCTCCCGAAGCGTACGGTCGGGATGACGACGAGACTGAACGGTAATCGCTTCGCTTGCATGAGAAGCTTAAGGGAAGGGCTTTTATAGTGCATTAAAAAGATCCGTCGGAAAATCGTTCCGAATATGAGACGAGAGAGTGTGCGAAAGTGAGAGGGGTAGCCTCATTTTGGAACGGCGGAAACGAGAGTGGCCAGCCGAAACCGGTTGTAAATAAATATATTAATGGGATGAAAGTGAGATGAAACCGTGAAGAAGTGAAAATAAAACTATGAATTTTAAGAATAAAAATGTCAATATGCTCATTGACGCGACAACGAACAATATGCGATGAAAATGAGACTAGAAGCTAGCAAGACACTTGGACATTCGTTGAACATGCTCACGAAGTGAATGGAATATACATGCAATAACCTTCGCTAATTCAGCCCTCTCCGTACTCCTCGTAATGATGACTCTCCTCTCGTTGACCAGGCCAGAGCAGCCACCTCTCAAGACTCGACCAGGGTCGACCAGGATCAGAGGTAGTCTTTGTTATGAAATGATCATGGAAATGACTATGAATAGTGTAGCGCGCAACATGTGGTGGAAACGGGAAGAGTAGACAATGGTTATATTGATAGGATGAAAGTGAAGCATACCAATTAGAGGTGTACAGGCGGCTTCTTTTCGAGTGTATCCATGTTTCATTTTAATGGGTGGGAGGCTGATGTTGCGATTAGCTTGAAACGTAGCCGTGTAAAGAAATCTCATGTAGCACAGAAAATGCATTCCCTTCCTTAATTCCCGAGTGACCTTCCCCAATTCTATTCATACCTTCTATTCATATCACTTCGTCATGCTATTCTTGTATCACCACATGTAATTGCTTGACCGCACGCTCCGGTGTAAGCGAAATAAAATGAAATAAATAAAATACATAAATTCAGCTCTGCCCCTCGCGGTCTGCATGTAGTCGAGGCTCGCTCGCCCGTTACGGTCGCTGGCCAGCCTCGAGCTGTCATCCACGGAAGAAGAAGGTAATCAGTGGAATTGGATGACAAACTGATGAGATAGGAGCATAGTACGGGAGGTTCCACTTGATAGATTGCATCACTCACCATGTTCTAAATGTTAAGCGAACGAGCCAAAAGGTTTGGGATAAATGTTTTCCGTGCGAGAGTTCCTACCAAAATCAGGGCTAATTTTCGGTATCTCGTTCGCTTAACATTTACACTGCTGTCAGAATATTGTGCACTAGAGGCATTAGCTATATGCAACTAGGCGATAAATTTGGCTACGAACAGACGCACATGCAGAGAGACGCAGAAATGGCAGTGATTCGCAAGCCAGAAGTAATAACCTAGACATATAGCGTCTTTCTTATTCTCTTGTTCGTTCAGGTCGCTTCGTAGCCAGACGGCCTCATCTACCGCATCATCGAATACCGTACCCACTCCTACGGTACCTTCGCCTACCGTTCCCTTGGCGGCTACCGTATCTTCTCCTACAGTACCCGCTCAAGGGCAAGCTGCTCCCGCCGGACCACGCAGGTACGGTAGTTCTCCTTTCTGTCAGTTGAAGCATTAATCCGCCTGTTCCATATTAGAGCAGGGTAAAAGTGAGAAAGGTTTCGGAGCCAAAGTTCAATACTAGAGTTCGATGATCGACGAGCCTGTCACCAAAGTGCGTTCATTGTCTGCTTCTGTTTTCCGCTACCTCAAATTACTTCCGCTTTTGGTGATCCGCTCATCGATCATCCGTTGAACTCCAGTTCGTGATATATCCATTTACCTGCAGACCTCCCGTCCCCACTCGACCAGTCGTCGTGCCTACCGTACCCCTTCCTACCGTACCCCTTCCTACCGTACCCCTTCCTACCGTACCCCTTCCTACCGTACCCCTTCCTACCGTACCCCGCAAGCGGCACGTGTCGGACAGTGATGGGGCCGTCCCCTCGAAGCGAGCTGCGATGGATTTGGGGTGAGGCGGGTTATTTAATAGAGATGTGCATTTCAGTTCTCTTAGACAATGTGTTTCATTGCGTTTGGTGACGCGACGCATCGTGGATATGAATGATGTACGGAACAGAACCATCAATCATGCAAAAGTCTATTATTTAAGAGGAGACTAGTCGCTTAGTCGCTGACTGCTTCGAAATTGCGCCTCTTATTGTCCTTGAAGCTGGCCTAAAAGAAGCTCCGAAGGCATCTTTCTTACTCTTTTTCACATGCTCGTTTCAATGTTCATGCTCTACGACACAATTACAGTATTTACATAAGCGTGAAACACAACTGAAGCAGGTATTCGACGAGACAAATCTAATATTCAGTTCCCGGCTTGTCTCCCTTTTGACCGTCCCCTCGCCGTCTACTCTGCCTCCAATCAAGGACCTCAAGTCGAGGACGTCGGGACCCACAGCTTCTGACGTGATCTCACTGAGGAGGAGAGTGACGATGGGACGGAAGGCAGTGGTGGGTAGTAGAGCTCGCGAATAGATATCATTTAATTCAATTCAATTAGGCACTTTTTCCAGGGCTATTTTTCACTCCATACGTATTAGGAGATGTGATTCTGACAAATTTTGGTAGTGAAACGTAACCGGTGAAAATCGGCTATCGGTATCGATTCGCGGGCTCTAGTGGGTGGTTGACTCCTATTCGCTTCACCTTTATTATTAAACGAAAATGAACGTTGAGAGAGCTGCACAGTTCTTTCCGCTAACCACCGTAAAACTTCAGCCGGAGCCGGAGATTAGTTCAAGCTGGCATTTTGCCAAGAAAGTTTCATTCACTGTATTTAGCGTAGTGCGCTGTAAAGATTCCTCAACGTTCGTTTTCCTCTAATATATATATATATACCTTAACTGAGGCATAGATATACCCTTTTAATATCTATGCCTCAGTTTTGATGCTCGACAGGCACGAATAGGTATTTGCGAAAGCGTGAAATAAGAGTGAGAAAAATGAAAAGAGTGGAGGAGCCCTGGCAGATGGAGATGGAGAAGTGACGCTATTTATAGGCATGAAAATTCACGGGGAAAGGCAAAGCGATTATTCGCGTTGCGAAGAGCGAGCAACTAATGTGTCCCGATCTTGTAGGAGGAGGCGCAGGCGAAGAGCCGCTTCGCCCTTCAGTCTCCCTGTCTGGACGATCCGAGGAAGAAGCTCATTGTGGAGGCACTCAAGAAGGCGGGGGAGGAGTATGAGAAGGCTCTCGGGCACGGAAGGGACTACATCGTGGTGAGATAGAGGGGTGCTAGTTTTGGAGGGGGGCATGGCTAGCAAATATTTAAAGGCCAGAAGCATAGAAGGTATTCTTAACGAAGTCCTTCTGATGTTTGTGTTGCGCGATCAATTCGTGAGCACCCGGGAGATTTGCGTTTCATTTTATTTTCTACAAGCAGGTCCCTGCATATGTATTTGCAATAAACGACAGATACACTGTCGTTTATTGCAAACCGTCTGCATAACGTGTATTTCTCTTCTTCTTCGATATTCATTCACATATTTCATTTATGTATGTTTCAGGCGGTGGCGACGGCGGTCGGTGGGAAGCGAAGAAACGCGGCCGTCTCGGCGTCGCCCCAGGCCACGGCCTCCCTCGGGCAGAGCAAGTGAGCGAGAATTGCGGTTGACGAGACAACGTTCCGTCAGTAAACGCCGTCTCTACCGTCAACTTAGTTCATACCGGGACAAATTCGGTATATTCGGTATATTCAAAATAAGGCCGTAACTCGATTAGAAATGGTCGTAGAAAGATCTGGTTGGAATTTTTGGAATCCTTAGGCTCCTATCTACCTGCATACCAAATTTGAATACGATTGAGCAACTTCTAACGCCTGAAAACAGCTCATTTGCCTTGCAGTCTAAATAGACCTCTACCCAATGCGATTTTCACGTTTTTCGTCATAACTATTTTCTGCGTGGACCGATTGAGCTCAAACTTAGTA
>LS911328.1:2999-15744 GCA_900490955.1 Micoletzkya japonica
GTGCAGGCTGAAAGACGCTTCATTCATTCATTGATCATATCGGAAATTTATTTGGAAAAGCAAATGAGAGGAGAACGGGGGCAACTCTATCGCAGCCAAACTATATGGGAACATTATCGCGACACGAGTTGTGTACGAGCATTATCATTAGTATAGTCCGCACTATTCAATCTGCGGGGAAAGATGGTGTGAAGTGTTGAACTGTTCTTGGTTGAAGACAAGATTAAGTGCAAGAAGAGGCTATTCTTTTAAGATTTTTAAATTAAAATTTCTCAAAACGGACCGACCCGAGAGTATCGCGACCTGTCCGAGAGCCTGATGGTCCGTGTCGCCCAGACTGCTGGGGTCCAAGATTCCGTGGCGGATCGTTACGTGACGTGACCACCTGTAACAATTCTCTCAGAGGAGATGCTGAGGAAGGGTCTATGTTGGAATGAGTAAAGGGGCTTTGTGAGGAAGGTTGTGAGTGAGGTATGAGCGAGGGCGATGTTGGGTCTAGGCTTCTTACCGAGTATAGTGGATTCACCTGAATCACAGAAGCGAGCACCGCAGCCATATCGAACGTCAGGACCTGAGAGAAGCCCAATTGGCGTTTGATATGAAAGTTTGACAACTCGCTACAAGTTTGTTTTGCCTTCCTGTAGTTCTGTCAAGCGATTTTCCCCATTTCCTACCTATTTTCCTTGTCGCCTTAACAATATTGTATAAAGATACTCCGCTATGTAGGTTCTATTTTTCTCTCTTGCCTCTCATCATCTTCTCCCAATGTAATTGAGGCTCTGCAACCAGATGTTTTACTATGGTTTTCCTCAATGCAGTAAAATACAGCAATTGCATTAAAATGAATAATGCTCAAAACGTATAATCAACCCAAAACACTGTAGAATTTGAAAAGAAGATGCTCACCTGTTTTCTCGATGATCCCGCCGCCGTTAGAAAGCGAATCGAATCGCGCCATTAGCTCTCTGGATAGCCGCGAAGGGAACTGTAAGCAAAATTTTGAATGAGGTGAGGATAATGAGCGGTATAAAAGGGTGAGAGACAAGCCACTCAGGTAGACAGTGAGGGACTGACGGGTCAATGGTCGTGAGGGGTGTGTCTGGTAGGAGTTGCCAGAAGGGAGAGAAGATGAGAGAGAGGCGAGAGAGTGTGGGGGAATGAGAGAAGGAAGGGTGAGGGATGCATTGATTGATCGCCTCATGATCGTAAGGGGCTATTGACGAGTGCGACAAGACATAAACAGTATACATAAACACCAAGGAGCTCTTAGCTACGTCGAATGGAGAGTGAGGGAGAGCTGTAATGATAAAAAGGGGTTTCAGCTAAAATACTGGGATAAAATATGAAATGTCCTTCTTTTAGGATATGTGCTCCACACTATACTACGGTGGCACCACCGTAGGCTGGGAAGCAGAGAGAGAGTTTGAGTGTAGGCTTTTGAAAGCGGGGAAAGCAGAGGGACGAGAGAGTATGCAGAATGAAGAGGGTAGCGAGAGAGGCAGAGGGGCTGCACATTGAGAGAGGGAGAAGGGAAAGCGCTGTGAGAGGGAGGTGGTATGGGAGAAATGGACGAGAGGGGAGTATGAAATACGGGAAGGAGCGTTCGCAGGGAACAATCTTTATTGCATTCTGTGCCTTTTCCCTGCTCTATTTCTGCTCCTCATCTCGCCCCATTCAGTAGCACTCCGTCTCCTCTGAGCAGCCTTCCCATCGACTCCCTTCTCTTACGTTCGCATTCCCTTCACTTCTCAAAAGCCCTCAGCCTCACCTATTTATCATACATGGCCACATCAGCTTACAAGACAGCTACAAGAAAGACAGAAGCCGAAGGATCGAGATAGTCATACAATGGAAGGGCTTACTGACAGGATAGCGTTGATCACAAATATTGATTGCATGTTGTGATTGTTTGCTGGTATTGAGATCAAAGATCAAAGTTCAAAGATCAAAGTTCAAGATCGCTTAACGTATCATTGTGGAAATCATTACTCCATTCGGTTGACCAAACTTCTTCTTTGCATATGCATGCTATACGGCCGATGGATGTACTACGATCCTCTGCATTACAAGATGCTTTAAGAACATCATCTCTTAAGAGCATCTGGTAACGCAAAGGACTGCGATGTTACATTGTCCGTCTGTCACAATTCCTTCTTACCTTTGCTGTTGCTCGCACGACATCCGGAAGAAGAAGTAAACCTCATGGAAGAACTGTCGACTATCCAATGGAATTGCATAACATTAGGGGAGAGAGGATAGGGAGGTTTAATAACCAATGGAGGGTAAGGGTGGCAGAATAGGAGGGAAAAGGACAAACTCAGTGCACCAATCAGTCGAAATGGCGAGAACGAACTGTTCCGTGAGTAATGGGGAATGTAAATGCATTATCTGGTTAATGCATTGACAAACTCAGCTAACAACGGATTTGGGTGTACTGGAAAGAGGAACTTTGATGGTAGATAATAACTTAGTAGACGAAGAAAAGCTGAATGAGCTGTACACTTAGCTGTACGCGATTTGGGTTGGGCAGAAAGTTAGCGCTAAGGTACTGCAGGTCTTCTATTTCGACATAACAGTTCCCGATGCTCTTTTAGCAGAAAGTGTATCGTAGAGACTGTTATGCTGAGCATTCGAAGATACTAACAGAGGGATGGAGCTGAATTGGAAAGAGAAAATTTCATGTTCACTATATGAAAGTTTTCCTGGACCTTTCGATCCTTCAAGCATCCTCTACACAAGTTGTAGTAGTCATGTGTCAAAGATAGGAGAAGCTGAGGGATATGGAGAGGTGCTAATCAGAGTGTATAGGAAGGGAAGGGGATGAGGGGATGGTATGACTGAATGCGGGGAAGAGAAGTTAGACGGGAGTATGGAGGATCGGGTAGGGAAGGGAGAGAGGGAGATGGAGGAGAAGGGGGAGGGGAGAAGGGCAGGGAGAGAGGGGTGGATGGAGTGAGTGTTCCTCAGTGCCTACCGTAGCCCGCGCTTGACAGTTTTAACGAAAGACAAGGAACCGGCTAGCTATTCTGAATGAATGGTCTCTGCCATTGAAGCCTCTTCCACTCTCGACTTTGTTTCTCTACTGTTCTTCCCTCCCTGAGATCCTCTCCATCTTAGGTTCTACTATCCAACTCTCCCCTCGGTGGAAGGGAGGAAACATGATATGATCGAAAGCTTTCAATTGGGGAATAGTGTGCTATCTTCTAGTTCAGGAAAACAGAGCCTTGGCACATTCTGTATATAACGTGTGTCATAGAGACTGTTATGCTATTCGGGGCGGGATGAACTGGATCGTAACTCAGTCTATAAACTAGAGTGTAGGCAAGGGATAGGTAGTTGTGGGTGGATGGAGATTCGGAGCCTCGAACGAAGAACAATCGTGTCCTCTTCCTTTTCTCTCTCCTGTACTCTACTGAAGAGGGAGAATTGCTAGATAAACAGTGGGATGGAACACCATGCATGACACATGGTGCTCCATCCTACTGAAATGCTGAGGGATATGGATCAGGTGTTAATCAGAGTATACAGAAAGGGAAGGTGAAGGGGAGGTGGTAGAGATGACTGAGGATAACTTAGTGGGTGGAGAGTTAGAGGGGAGCGGGGAGAGATGGAGGGAAAAAGGCACAAAGGGAGCGATGGAGGAAGAGTAGAGCATAGAGAACAGAGATGAGTAGAGGAAATAGGAGAGAGGGTAAGAAGGATCGTACAGACAACCAGGGATGGGGACTCGGTGCATATAGACAAAAAGGAACGTGTAGGGTAGAGAAGGGTGGTTCGAGGTTCTCTCCCTATCTCTCTCTTCCCATTCCCACATAAGGAGATACATAATCGATGAACATTTGGGAAGAATGGCCTATGAATGGATGGGAAACAAAAAGCAGGCAAGGGTTCTTCTTCCTCCCTAAATTATTATGCTTTATTCCCACCTTCGTCTACTATAGTCTCTTCCGCTAATATCGCCAATTCCTTCCTATTTCAAGACATTTTTTGCGACCCTTTTGAATTGGAGAAGAAGAGTCGACGTATACAGCCATTGATAGCCACTCTGACATAGACACTTTCAACCTCTCATCTCAGATGGTTGCGCAGACTTCTTAGTATTCCCAGCCAGTGCAATCGACATCCACCTCTCCCCTTCTCTAACCCCCTCAGTCCCCACCCTCTCATTCAGCCGTCGTCAGTCCTCTCACACCAGTCTTCCCCTTCCCATCCAATACTCTGTCTTGTTCTTCCCCCTATCCATTAGCTTCGACTCTCTGTAACACATGGACACTGTAACTTGCATGACACCGAGTCGAAAGTTGAGTTGGCAAGATCAACATGTTATCTTTCCCTCTCCCTCCCTCATTTTCATCCTAACCGCCCCTTCCCCTTAGCTGCGATTTACTACGTTGGGATACCTTACTATATCTTCGCCTGCCCTTACTCAACACTAAAATACCTTTCTTCTTTTTCCCTCCACTTTTATGAAGTATTTCCACTGTAGAATTTTCCCTTGAATCAACCTCTCGATCCTTCAGCCCATACCTGGTTGTGATACAAGTTGCAATTGACATGTATCACAAATAGGTCAAGCTGAAGGATAAGGAGACGAGCAAGCAAGGGGCATTGGAAGGGAAGTAGGGATAGGGAAGGGGGACTGGTAGAGATGACTGACGACTACTGAGTGGGTGGGGGAGGAGTTAGGGGTA
Organism: Micoletzkya japonica; assembly: GCA_900490955.1. Taxonomy (NCBI): domain Eukaryota; kingdom Metazoa; phylum Nematoda; class Chromadorea; order Rhabditida; family Diplogasteridae; genus Micoletzkya; species Micoletzkya japonica. The sequence continues at coordinate 7,691 of LS911328.1, forward strand.
AGGAGGAACAACAAAGAACGGTAGAGAGGGACAGAGGGACAGAGGGAGGGAGAGCGTAGAGAGGAGAGAAGGTAGGAAGGATCGGGCTGATGGTTTGTAACAATAACAAGTCCGATCATCTGAGGGGTCGAACGAGTCGTTCCCTTTCCCTCCGTCCTTACAGTTCAGTTTTACACCTTTATCTGGACTATCAGTGGATTTGTGTCCAAAGGAGGGGGCTTTGATATAGATAGGAGCGGCCAGAGACTTCAAATCTTCTTCAAAAACTCACTCAGTAAGAGGTGACGATGAATCTTGAGTTGCCTCTTGCTCCTCGATTGGCGCGTACTCCCCTCGTACGCCAAGTCTTCAGAGGGGAGGATTCTTCTTTCTGATCCTTCCGTCCTTACCTATCCCTCATTCTCCCCTCCCTCTTTTCATATGCCCTCTCTATATCCCTCTAATAACCACTTGCAACTTTGTTCCGTCTCCTTGCTGGCATAATTTAAAGGGAGGAAGCATCCTCTAACCAAAAGTTTTGAAATTCGATGAAAATTTTTCTAAGGTTTCAAAATGTGCGGAAAAAGATTGCAACAATAAAAAAATCGAAGAAAAAATTCGAAAATCGCATGTTTTATTTTTTCGTTCCGGGCTTCCATCGTTGAGAAGAATGTCGCTTTTGGCTTAATTCCTTTCCCTAAACGCAGTAGCATCGTCGTTGGGCGAAATTTCAAAAAATCATTTCTCAAATACTATTAATTTTTATCATTTTTCCTTTTGTTTTTATACTAATTTCGAAAAGATCTTTCATATAAGCTTCACTTGAAAATCACTTCCATGTCCCTTTAAGTCTGTGCGGAAATCCCTTTCTTGCCTTTGCTTGACTATCAAAGTGTCCAATTTACTATGTGCAGGTTTCCCTGGAAGCAACCTCTCGATCCTTCAGCTTGTACCTAACTTCCATGCATGTTGTAATAGCCATGTATGGAACATAGGAGAAGCTGAAGGATATGGAGAGGCGCTAATCAGAGTATATAGGAAGGGAAGGGGAAGGGGAGAGGGATGGAGGGAGGAAGTGAGGGAGTGAGTGATCCTCAGTGCCTACCGTAACCCGCGCTTGACAGTTTTAACAAAAGGCAAGGAACCGGCAAGCAATTGTGAATGAGTGGTCTCTGCCATTGAAGCCTCTTCCACTCCCGTCTTTGCTTCTCTATTGTTCTCCTCTCTCTCCTCTCCGTCTTAGGTTCTACTATGCAACTCTCTCCTGAAACTTCTCCTTTCCTCTCTATCGTATCCACCTCTTTCTCTTTCTGCAAGAGGACCGCAGTTCTCTCTGTTGCTCTGTCATCTACTAAAACGAAGACTGCAAAGCGTTGAAATTAGTGGGGTATCAATTTAAATTAGGATTAAATTAGGGATGTGATATATTTTTGTATGGTATGATCGATAGCTGGCTAACGGGAAATTGTGTGTTTTCTTCTAGTTCTGCAAAACAGTGACATGACACATTTTATACTCAACATGTTTCATGGAGAGTGTTATTGTGAGGATTTGATGATAACAAGGGTGAGATGGAGGGTATGCGGAATTAGACACCATAGTCTATAGACTAGGGTGTAGGGAAGGGATGGGTAGTTGTGCAGGGATGGGGACTCGAAGGCTAGAGAGAACGATCGTGTAAGGGGAAGAGCGATGGGTGGAGGTTGTCTCTCTCCCGTTTTCTTTTTCTTTTCCTCTCCCCCTCTCCATCTCTCACCCTCTCTCCCTCCCTTTTTTTATTGCTGTTCCCATATTGAACGATGAAAGGTCACATAAAGGACATAGATACAATTACCGTAATACGAATTATTAATTAAAACATCGATAATTATATAATTTTATTATTAACGAGTAAGAATAGTATACTTGAGAGTGTCCACTCCTAACATACAGCAACAGAATAGAAATATCGAGAATAAAAAAGAAGAGATTCTTAGTTCCTTATATGTCTCTTGATGAGTGACTGCAAGAATTCAATACTTTACATATCGAGTGTCTATATGGATCGCTACATTGCTTTTTGAACTATATGTCTCGATCCTTCGCAGTGCGAAAAGTCATTCAATCGAATTGCAGCAACTATCTCCCTCCCCACCGTCCCAGCAACGCATTTACCTCAACGGCGTCCTCGTCCTCCTCATTGTCTTCTTCCTGTTCGCTGGTCGCCTGAAACAGGACATATCCACAAAGCATTGGAGTATAGAAACCAGCTCCCCCCACCATCCCAAAACCTCACTTGCCACAGCTGTTACTATCAGGACAGCCCAAGTAAACCCCAAATGTTATGCCCTACACATTACCATTTTCGCTTCCTCCTGCCATCTCAGCCAAAGTCGAATCCTTGAAATCCGGAGACACCGCTCTGTTGCTGTTTCAACCTAAGCAATTATTTCCACTTCCAAAGACATTAGTTAAGTTAGTATTCCGCTTTTTCATTATAAAATTCGTCCTCAATCCCTTTGAGAAAGATCTTTTCCAGCTAGATAAAAAGAGCCGCACTCCTACTCACCACTTGCAGTATTCTCACTTTGGTTTATGATCTTTTAAGGATGAATTACGATCTTTGTATATTCGTCCGTTAGAAGTTATGATAGTCTCGAATCCTGAAAATTAAAATAAACTGACAGCCTGGATGCCGGACTCCTCGGACTTGTTGCTGACGTTGTTCGACTCGATGGCCTTTCTCATGTTGACGTCTTCGTTCTGCAAGTAAAAATAAGATCCTCTGGTTGTTGCAAGGCAGTATATTGCAAGAACGAATTCGAAAGATGGTCTACGATATGAAGCAAAATAAACTGACATCCCGTCTCACGGACTCCTCGTCGACCTTGTCCTTCGTCGCCGCCTTCAGTACGGCCGAGTCCATCTCGCTCATTCTTGAATTGACGTTTCTGCACGTGAAAAAGTGGTACTCTCCAAATGAACAGGTCACCGCGAGGCAAAATATAGCATGAAGGAGCTCGAGAGATGGTTTATGATATGTGAATAGGAGTAGACAAGAGGCGAAGAGCAAACGAGACTATACATGGGCAGGAGTAATAGAGTCTACAGCGACAGAGCAGTGAAGGAGGGAGCATTTCAAACAGGCTGGCTCGCAGAATGAAGAGAAGTTGGCGCGCAAAAACAGAGAGAACAAGTACCCCCCCTTTTAGGCCGGGGCAAAACGCTTCAGAGATCACTTCTTATATGAAATCGATGGACGATTGGTTGTGGGCAGAGAAAGTAGCGAGTGATTGCTGGATTAAGAGAGCATTTTGATACGCAGACTACGAAGGACAAAGGGGAGGCGTGAAGGGGAGAAGAGGAGTAGAAGAGACTGCAGATAGCCTTTTCGAGAACAAACGCGATGGTCAACAACAAAAAGGGTGCAGGAGGTTTCAGGGGGAACTCTTTTCACTGTGGCATTTTCCCTTGGAGCATCCTCGCGATCCTTCAGCCCATACCTATTTGTGATACAAGTTACATTAGCCATGTATCAATGATAGGTCGAGCTGAGGGATTCTGAGAGGAGTACGCGGGGCATAGGAAGGAAAAGAAGAAGATAGGGAAGGGGGACTAGTAGGGACGACTGACGGCAACTAGAGGAAAAGTGGAGAGTGAATAGGGAGAGCATAGACAGGAAAGACGGGGAGAGGAAAGAGGAGAGAAAGTAGGAAGGATCGAACCGATAGCTTGTTACAATAAACGTCTGAGCAACCACCTTTGCAGAAGCGATATGAATGGGCTCCAACAGTCTACCATTTAGGGCGGGAAGCTCACAACCATGGGGGAGGGATGGGGACTCGGTGCCTAGAGATAAAAAGGATCGTGTAGGAGAGAGAAGGGTGGTTCGAGGTTCTCTCTCTCTCCCTCTTCCCATTCACATATCTCCTTGAAAATTATCTCCTTAAATTCTCCTTAAAATTCTCCGTAAAAATCCCCATTCCTATTCTCCTTAAAAATTAATATACTTTATACCCCCTCTTCGTCTACTTTTATACCGCGACGCCCTTTGAATAGACGAAGAAGAGTCGACGTATATATCCATTGGAAACCACTCTGACACAGAAACTTTCGACCTCTCATCAGATGGTTTCACAGACACCTTAGTATTTCCAGCCAGTCCAATCAATCGACTTCCACTTCTCCCCTTCTCCAACCCCCTCAGTCCCAATGTTCTCCCTCCCCCTCCCATTCAGTAGTCGTCAGTCCTCTCTAACCACTCTTACCATCCAATACTCTGACTTGTTCCTCTCCCTATCCCTCAGCTTCGGCTCTCTGTCATACATGGTCACTGCAACTTGAATGACACCGAGTCGCAAGCCGAAGAATCAAGAGGCTACCCTTCCCCCACCCTGCCTTATTTTCCCCCTCCCTGTCGACGCTATCCTGGAATCGAGTGGCCGGAAACAAAACTCGATATACTTTGTGGAAGGTGAAATAGCGAAAAAAATGGTATAGTACAGTTACTCTATCCTCTGTGAGCTCACCTTTTGTGTAACTCCTCATTAGGCGTGAGGAGGTCAGCAGTTGTCTTCCCTTCCAGTAGAGATGCAGACCCTCAAATTTAGTTAGTGTTTTGTCGATTGAATCTACAAAGATTCAGTGCAACTCACATGATCGAAGAACTGCGATATCATAGTCCGAACAAGGCATTGCTCTTTGTGGAAAGTGAAATAATGAAACGTGATTTAGTTAGTCCACCCAGATTTTTCCTCTCTGTTCCCCTCGCGCGTGATCGGCACTCGTTCTGGTCTCTCAACCAAGTGCCCCACGTCTATTCTAACACGGACAAGAGGATGGATCCTCCCCCCTGAAGACTTGGAGCACGGGGGAGTAGCTGCAAGCGAGGATCAAGAGGACTACTCGAGATACCTCGGAACCTCGGACTGAGCGAGTTGTCTTGAAGAAGATTCGAAGTCTCCGACCTCTCCCATCTATATCAAGCAACCCTCCTTTGGAACCCCCCCCCCAATGTTAGTCCAGATAAAGCTGATAAACCAGAAACCAGTCCACCCAGAAAGAAGGAGCTACAGTATACCGGCAGAATATGAAATACAACCCACTTGATCGAAGAACTGCGATTCCACAGTCCGCATAAGGGTGGTTGAGCTTCAGTAGTATTGACTTCCTTTCGGCGCCATCATGAATGCGAGGGCTGCAAACAAATGAGTTGTTCTTTATGGGAAGTGAAATATGAAAATAGTTCTCTTAAAAAATAGTTCCCTTAACCGAATAACGAATCAATAAAGTCCGAGAGGGGAAGTTTCGACTAAAATGGCAAGTTTACAGGTGCCGGACTGGTTCGCCTTCACGTACTTTCTGTACATACACGATATGTGCAGGAAGTTCATGAAAGACCGGACGTACTTCTCCGCGAGGGCTGTGTTCTTCATGAAAACGCTCGAGGAGTACGGTGTCAAGGTTCGCTTACTTCGTGTGTTTTGGAGATATCGCATTTGACCCAGCCTGAGAAACAATAGCAGAAAAGGAAGGGCATTAGCTACACGGATTAAATAAATAGATAATAAAAAATTTAATCTTAGTACCTTTTCTATTATAATTATTCCGTGGGCACGAACTCGAGTAAGTGGTAGTGTAGGCCTCAATATTCACTGAATGTAAGCTTGGGCAGAGCTCTGCAAAACGTTAACTGTAGTTGATCTAATCAGCTTCTATTGTGTACTAGAGTTGGAGTGAGCAATGCTAGACTAGGAAAAAGGAATGAGATGGTGAAACAGTCTATTCAAATGGTGAAAAATTTGCTAAACACCGCAGTAGCGCAAACACGATTTATACTTTCTGATTTTCCAGACTATATTGTAATTGACTTTTGCAGATCGTGCGCAGATCGGTCAGGAAGGCTCATAATAAGATGTATCTGATTTTTATAATTAAAAGGTTTGGTTTTATTTACTTTGCGCTAAAGCCTATGTTGGGTAGTGTAGACAAGAGATTCAGGTCCTCTCGAACGACGCGATCGAGTCTACCGGGAATGTGGAATGGAGGGAAGGACGAGGAGGACGAAGGAGAGATCGTATATTTATCAGTTGATAAACTTTCCTTCGTCTTTTACATTGCATGGGCTAATGATGACTAACGATAGAGTGAGGAAGAGGGAAGAGGAAGGGAGGGAGATGCAGGTAGTTATCAGTGAGTTGCGTGGGGTAAGGAGATGAGGGAGAGAGATTGAGGGGTCGGGAGGGGGGGGAAGGGAGAAATATGAGTGGGGGAATATAGGAAGAAGGGGACCCCGCTTCCGAATCCTAAGCTCGGGGGTATGGGATACGGAAGAGTTCACATCTTCTCATAATGGTCTAGTGTGGCTTGTTTTGCAAGAGAGGCGAATCGTTATCATGTAATGTTTCCGAATTCCCCATTCAATTCTTCTGCCCCCACCACCCCCAACAACGCCAATTATTCAATCTTGTCCTTCTAATATTATCCTGCTGACGAGACTATTAAAGAAGAATCCGGTAGAGCATGCAATACACTCACTTGATCACCAAATGTCGATTCCAACTTCCGAGAAGATGACCGTTGAGAAAGGTGTCGGCTTATGTATTTCATTGCGGATCCTCAGGCGTGGAGGCTCCGCAACCAGTTCTTCTTTTGCAAATTAATTGCCCGCTTTAATTCAACTTGAAGCGTTAAATATCAGAAGAAGAACTGCTATGAGATTTGACTAACTATCGAATCGATATTCGTAGTTGAGAGGATGAAGTGCGATTCAGGCAGGGTTGTTGGCGATTGTCTTTGCCAACAGAGAAACAAGATTGCTGAAAAAGGACTAATTTAGAAATTTTCCACTGATACAACTATGTCGCATTACTAAAATGAAAGTTGCTCACCTTTATGCAGTGTAGTGGTCAATCGGTCGCAATCTAAGCATCTTCTGTAGACCGGTAAGGAGTAGATGGCTGCAAAGAAAGTTTGAATGAGGCTCGTTATGATAGGCGGGATAATTGGATGAGAGGGAAGCCTGTGTGAGAGACTGTGACGGGTGAAGGCACGAAGGAGGTGTGCATCTGGTGGGATTGGCCAGAAGGGAAGAGATAGCAGAGGGCGAGGGAATGATAGGGGAGGGAGAAGGGGGAAAGGGGGTGAGAAGGGAGGGATAGGGGAGGGGTGTGCGATGAGAGAAGGAAAGATGTGATGTGCATCGATTGGATAGCTCATCGAGAGGGGAAGGAGCATGCATTAGCTTCTCAATCCGTTGACCACCCTAAACTACGGTGGAACCACCGTAGAACGAGAACGTGTGGGAGAAGAGAAGGAAGAGAGAGAGGGGGGAGAACGAGAGATAGGGAAGGGAGAGAGCTAGCGAAATGAAGTCAGAGGGATGGAGAAATCGAAAGAACGAGTCTTGAGAGGGAAGGGAGACGAGCGACGACAGAAGAGAGAAGAGTGAGAGCGAATGGAGAGGAATGGTTGGCGAGTAGGTAAGTAGGGACGGAGGCATTGGGATGGGAATGTGGGCAGTCCCCGTAAAATCCTTTGCGCACTCGCTTCTTCTAGCTAGATGCATACAAAGCGCGATTTCTATTTCAACCACTTCACAGACAGTCATACAGTTTAGATCCCCCCCTCAATCTCTGGGTACTCCGTTTCAGTCTCAGAGAGAGACCTGTGAAAGCTGTAAAGGCACTTGCAGCTGTGATGCCTTTCCATAAGGAGAGGGATATGCAAGACCATCTGGGAGAGCAGCCGCGCGATTAATCCCCCCTAAGTTCACCGACTTCTCAGCGATATTTCGCTGACAGGTCGCGCGGGTTGGGCAGAAAATCGGGAGAGATTGGCCAACTTTCGGCTATGGGAAGGGAGAGGACCGTGAGGGGGATGTAGCGTCTGCAAGGTTTATCTTGTATGGCGCAATGGGTATGCGTGTTACTTGGTATTTTCATATTGCGGGTTCGACTCCACCTCTGTGAAACTTGTTTTTGCAGATTTTGCCTTTCATACTTTATCTCAATAAAATGTGTACGAATTCTATATTTTTGGAATCAGCGCAATTGATGTGTCAGCATACGCTAAGAATTAGGATCTAATTCCAAGAT
>LS911328.1:19543-31589 GCA_900490955.1 Micoletzkya japonica
CAAAAACCCACTCAGTCCGAGTTGCCGTAGAATCTTGAGTAGTCCTCTCGATCCTCGTTTGGAGCTACTCCCCCCGTGCTCCAAGTCTTCAGGGGGGAGGATCCATCCTCTTTTCCGCGATTGAATAGACGTGGGGCACTCAGATGACAGACGAAATGGAGAGCCGACCGCGCGCGAGGGGAACAGAGAGAATGAATGTTCCCCCTACTCTCCACAATAGAGTAGAGGGACCGCGCGCGAGGGGAACAGAGAGAATGAATGTTCCCTCTACTCTCCACAATATGCATTCTACTACGCAGCCTCACCTCGGCTCACAGCTGTTTATGTTACCCATGACTATCTTCAGGAGGGGCACAGGAGAGAGAGAAGAGAGTGAGAGAGAATAAGATAGATAGGGACGAGGGAGGGGGTATGCTAAGAGATGGAAAAGGAACGCCATTAGTCGTGTGTCTTGTCCTCCCCTCTAAGGCTCGCTCTTCCAGATTCGACTATGAAGGTCAGTAAGCGATTGCCTCAAGGTGGTCTCATGCGCCCCGCACCGGCGATCAACTGCGACCAATCCCTGCTATGGGAAATCAGGGATGCGACGAAGATCAAGCCGTCCATCGCGAAGAGTCGATTCAAGGTACATCTACTCGTTAACTATCCTACTCTGCCTTTATATATATATATATATATATATATATATATATATATATATATATATATATATATATATATATATATATATATATATATATATATATATATATATATATATATATATATATATATATATTTATATATATATATATCCGATAGTTCCTTGACCAAACTCGTTCCTTGCAGAAGATCCTGGTTGAGATGACTAGAGAAGTCGCGCGGGATGTTCGCTTCGATGACGAAGCCATGAAGTGGATACAGGCGGCGGCTGAAGTGAACAGCGTTTACTTCTTCTGGGCCCTGAGGGGCTATGCCGAGAAGGAGGGACGAGTGACCGTCATGAAGAAGGATGTTGAAAAGGAGAAGGTAGGCACAACAAACTCTACCTTAAGCCATTCAACATTAGTCGGTAATAAAGTTTATATTGATGAGCTTCGTTCAGGCGGAGCGACGCGAGTAGAAGACGATTAAGTGCCTGGTTGAGTTTCTGAAAGTCTCCTTCTCTACGTTGTCATTGTAACACTAATTTTAATTGTTGTTCTCTCTCAATTGTTCATTCCCTTTACGCTCATCTATGGTTTAAATGGATTCTGCATGGTGCCTTGTTATTGTTTCAAACCGTCTATTCAATAAATCGACACTTCTCTTTCAGCAGTGTCCGAGCAAGCGAGTAAGACAAAGAAGAATAGAGAGAAGGAGAAGAGTGAAAGAGACACAGGGAAGGCGCACATACATACATTCAGAGAGAGATAGATAGGGAGGGAAATAGAGAGTAGAGGAATTGAGAGAGATCGTACGCCCCTACATGATCTCTCTAGTCTCTGAGTTCCCACCCCTTCGACCACCCTTTCTTCCCCTACTCGATGGTTCTTCTCTCTAGTCTCCGAGTCTCCATCCCCCATCCCCTTCCCTCCCCTACTCGATGGTTCTTCTCTCTAGTCTCCGAGTCTCCATCCCCCATCCCCTTCTCTCCCCTACTAGATCTTCTACCATTCTTGACTCGGAATCCCCACCGTCATCCCTTCCTTATTATCTTCGAATGCTCAGCATAAACAGTATGCATGATACACTTTCTGTTAAGAGAGTATCAGGCCGCTGTTATGCCGAGCTATAAGGTAAAACTCAATACTCATTAGCACCTTTCAATCATACCATACACAATCATACTGCTCCCCTTCCACCCTTTATTACGAACTATCTCGGCGAGAGGGGAGAGTTGGATAGTAGAACCAAAGACTGAGAGCATAGCAGGGAGGAATAGTAGAGAAACGAAGGCGAGAGTGGGAGAGGCGTCAATGGCAGAGACCATTCATTCACAATAGCTTGCCGGTTCCTCGCTTATTGTTAAAACTGTCAAGCGCGAGTTACGGTAGGCTTTGAAGATCACTCCTCATCTCTCTTCCTCCCCTCCCCTGTCCCTCTCCCCCACACTTCCTTTCCGACCCCCATCCTCCCCTTCCCATTCAGTACATCATCCCTTCCATCCCCTCTTCCCCTTCCTTTCCTATATACTCTGATTAGCGCCTCGCCATATCCTTCAGCCTTTCCTATGTTCCATGCATGGCTATTGCAACTTGCCTGGGAGTTAGGAAAAGGCTGAAGGATCGAGAGGTTGCTTCCAGGGAAATTTGCATATAGTAAACTAGTATAACTACGCGGTACCCTGTGGCTCACGAAGCGTGCCGCGGTCGCTCTGCTTATGTTGGGCACAACGCAGAGCTTCGTAGACCGCCTAAGCATGCATTAGGCAGGGGTGTTAGTCCAACAGCACAACTACATCATCGCGTTTACCTCGTTATGTGCTAAAAGACATTGTCTTTATTGCAAAATTTGTAAAGAAGTATTAGATTTCTACTATTAGTGACGAAAAAGCTCCGTCAGTAATCTCATTCCTACTTTGTTTGCGCTTTTTGTCTGAGCAGTTCCCTCCATAAAGTCAGTACTGGTGCTTCACTTAGTTCAAAATTACTAACTGAGGTGTTTGACGGGACGGGTGTCACGATATTACGGGAAAATAGTTTTCCCCGCAGGTGTGCAAAATCAGCCAAAGAATCTGCCTGGAAGGGAATCCGATGCCTTGCATTGTGAGTGGAGGCTAACGGGGTCGGATGCCCTTCCAGGCACATTCTTTTGCTAATCCACTACAACCTGTCGAATACACAGACCTCCATCAAGAAACTCTCCCGGCGCAGCGACACTGCGCGGGGGGTCATGCCTGGAGGGCGAACATTTTTCAGCTTTTTTATAAGGGAATTTTTCCAAAAATGATCCCCATGCTCTAAAACGCGCTCTGACAACGTTTAAGCGTTTTTGAAAAATTTCTCAAAAGCTATATATTTCAACACTAAGGGCATATTTTCAAAATCGGCCAAATTAATTCGAGATATTCAAAAGATAATAGTAGTCACTTTTGAACTTTTTACGATATCTCTAATTGGTAAGGAGTTATGCTTGGAAAAAAAACGCGGAATGACAGACACACAGACAGACATACGGACAGGCAGGTCTTATAAAATGATAGTAAGTAGTAAATAAGAGCCTTTCAAAGCCACGAAAAGGCAAGAAAGGAACTTCCGCAGTGATTAAATGCAAGCAAAGTTGCTAGTGGTCATTAGACGACGTAAGGAGAAAACAGATGTAAATAGGAGAGGGATAAGGAAGGGAGAAGGATAACCTCTTGATCCTTCGGTTTGCGACTCGGTGTCATGCAAGTTGCAGTGGCCATGTATGTAGAGAGTCGAAGCTAAGAGGAACAAGTCAGAATATTGGAAGGGAAGGGAAAGACTGGTGAGAGAGGACTGACGACTACTGTATTAGAGGGGGAGGGTGAAGGTAGGGTCTGAGGGTGTTGGAGAAAGGGAGAGGTGGATGTCGATTGATTGGACTGCCTGGTGATACTAAGAAGTCTGCGCAACCATCTGAGATGAGAGGTTGAAAGTGTCTATGTCAGAGTGGCTATCAATGGCTGTATACATAGAGTCTTCTTCGCTAATTCAAAAGTTGTCGGTTGCTTTGATGGATTTAGATTGGAAGAAAGGAAAGGATGATACGAGGGGAACAGACTACGGTATAGAGATGACGAAGGGGAAAGTAGTATGAGGGGTTAGAGGACAAGGAGGGGAAGGTCTCAATTTTTTCCTGTGTTTTTTCAAGTGCATTTTTCTCTTTTCCCATCTTTTCGTTTTCCCATTCCATTCTCCTTCTTTCTTCCCAAACGTTCCTCACTTTGGGAGAGGAAGAACCCTCAGTCGATACATTGTTTCCCTTCCATTCATAGACCATTATTCCCGAATGCTCATCCTTTCCCTCCCCTCCCTACGTTCAAATACGAAGCCCCGCTTCGGCCCACAACTGTTTATGTAACCTTTCATCGCCTTCATCGCCATGGGAGAAGCAATAAAAAGCGAGGGAGAGGGAGATAGACGAGAGAGCGAAGCTCTCTCTAACCACCCTTCCTTCCCCTACTCGATCGTTCTTCTCTCTAGTCTCCGAGTCTCCATCCCCCCATCCGATCCATACTCGATCGATTTTCTTTTCTGTCTAGCGTCCGCATCCCCCACCCCCCTTCCCTAGCCTATTATCTTTAACTGCTCAGCACAAAAGTTTATATGATGCACATTCTGAACAGAGTGTATCGGTAGTCGGTTTGAAGATAGCACACAATTCCCCATTAGCAAGCTTTCCATCATAAACGATCATGCTACTTCCCTTCCACCCCAAGACGAGAACAAAGAGATGGAGGTTTATCGGAGACTTTGAGGAGGAATGAGGGGAGGATTCGCTTATATATCCACTCCATTTATTAGTCTTCATTAGAATAGCCTCCCTCCTCTTCATTCCTCACCGTGGTTGTTTTCCTTTCAATCGTCTCTCCCATTCCTACTCTTAGCTAAACGCTATGATCTCACCACAACTGAGACCATTCATTCATGGCTTGCTGGTTCCTCGCCTATTGTTAAAGCTGTCGAGCGCGGGTTACGGTAGGCATTGAAGCTCACTCCCTCCATCCCTCCCCCTCCTTTCCTCTCTCTCCCCTTTCTCTCTCTCCCTACTCTTCTCGACCCCCCATCCTTCCCTCTAACTCCTCCCCCTCCCATTCACTACTCCTCAGTCATCTCTCCCAGTCTCCCTTCCCCATATCTTTCCCTTCCTATATCCTCTCCCTATCCCTCAGCTTGACCTATTTGTGATACCTGGCCACTACAACTTGTAACCGAATAGCGTTAAGCTGAGGGATCGAGAGGTTGCTTCCATGGATCCAGGAAAACTTTCATACAGTCAATATGAGGGCTTCGGGGTAGAGTCCTCCTTCACCCCCCCTTCTCCTCCTGAGACATCCTACCATCGCCCCTTTCCCTTCCCTACTCTGATTTGCGTCTCTTCATATCCTTCAGTTTTTCCTATGTTGTCATGCATGGCTATTGCAACTTGCAAGGCACATAGAGAAAGGCCGAAGGATCTAAAGGTAGCTTCAAAAGAAACTGTCATGCAGCTAATAAGAAATCTTGGGAGTCTCTCTCTCCCTCTCTCTCTTCCTATCTTCCCTCCCCTATCCCCATTCTCCCCTCTAACCACCCATCCATTCAGTACTCCTCAGTCAACCCTACCATCTCCCCTTCCCTTTCCCTTCCTATATACTCTGATTAGCGCCTCTCCATATCCTTCAGCTTCTCCTATATTCCATACATGGCTATTGCAACTTGCATGGAACTTAGGTACCAGCTGAAGGACCGAGAGGTTGCTTTCAGGAGAAAAATGCACATAGTAAATTGGACACTTTGATAGTCAAGGAAAGGCAAGAAAGGGATTTTCGCATGGATTATTTTATGCAAAGAGACTACGCAGCGTTGCGAGTGGTTATCAGAGGGGATACGAAAAGAGGGAGGGGAATGAGGTAGGGGTAAAGACAGAGGGAAGTGGAAGGACAACCTCTTGATCCTTCTGCTTGCGACTCGGTGTCATGCAAGTTGCAGGGGCCATGTATGACAGAGAGTCGAAGCTGAGGGATAGTGAGGGGAACAAGTCAGAATATTGGAAGGGAAGGGAAAGAGAGAGAGGACTGACGACTACTGAATGGGAAGGGGAGGGAGAACATTGGGACTGAGGGGGTTAGAGAAGGGGAGAGGGTGGTCGAAGTCGATTGATTGGACTGACTGTGAATACTAAGAAGTCTGCGCAACCATGTGAGATGAGAGGTAGAAAGTGTCTATGTCACCAATGGCTGTATACGTCGGCTCTTCTTCGTCTATACAAAAGGAGTCGCATGATTTGATCTATTAAGGAACGGGTGATATTAACGGAGAAGGCTATGGTAGACGAAGATAGCGAATAAAGTATAGTAATTTAGGGAGAGGAAGAGCCCTTGCCCTCTTTATGCATTGTTTCCCATCCATTCACATGCCATTCTTCCCGAATGTTCATCGATTATGTATCTCCTTATGTAGGAATGGGAAGAGAGAGATAGGGAGAGAACCTCGAACCACCCTTCTCTCCCCTACACGATCCATTTTATCTCTAGGCTCCCCATTCCTGGTTATCTGCCCGATCCTTCTAACTAACTAACTAATTACCTTCTCCTATTTACTCTACTCATCTCTGTTCCCTATACTCTACTCTTCCTCCATCGTTCCCTTTCTGCCTCGTTCCCTCCCTTTCCCCTCTCTTCCCTTCCCTATCCCTATCCTCCCCTCCCACTCCTCCCCTTCCCATTCAGTATTCCTCAGTCAGCCCTACCATCCCCTCTTCCCATTCCCTTCCCATATACTCTGATTAGCGCCTCTCCATATCCCTCAGCCTTTCCTATGTTTCACACATGGCTACTGCAACTTGTATGAAAGTTAGGAAAACGCTGAAGGATCGAGAGGTTGCTTCCAGGGAAACTTTCATAGAGTGAATAAGAAATCTTCTCTCTAAGTTAAACCTACCCTCCATCCCTCCCTTATTATCCTCGAATGCTCAACATAACAGTCTCTACGAGACACTTTCTGTTTAGAGTGCATCGGGGACCTGTTATGTTGAACTAGAAGCTCAGTTCTCATTAGTAACCTTTCGATCACACCGTACAACATCATCAGACTCCCCTTTCAACCCCCCTGTTACGAACTATTACGGCTTTGCATTGCTCTTCTTTTAATAAAAAAATATAAAATAGTGCTGTAAGGATAGAGAGATGGAGGAGGTACAGATTTAGAGGGATAAGCCAATTAGTATTATAGGTAGAAGAAGAGTTGTGAGGATAGTAGAACCTAACACGGAGAGGATGGCAGAGGGGGAAGAATAAAGAAGTATAGACGAGAGTGGTAGAGGCTTCAATGGCGAGGCCATTCATTCACAATAGCTTGCCGGGTCCTCGACTATTGTTTAAACTGTCAGGCGCAGGTTACGGTACGCATTGAAGATCACTCCTCATCCCCCTCCCTCCACCTCCCTCCCTCCCCGACCCCCATCCTTTTCTCTAACTCCCCTCTATTGCTAAGACAGTCAAGCGCGGGTTGCGGTAGGAGAGATTTGTGGCTACTCCCGAAGTATGTAAGGGAAAAAGTTCCGCTTGGAAGTGGTTTCGATCGTGTACAACTGCGCTCTTTCAAAGTCGGTTTCTGGAAAGCTGGGAATAATAAAGTTTCAGGAGGATTGCTATCACATTTACCCATAGCACGTCGATCCAATGAGTTATCCCCGATATTCCGCTGCCAGCAGAGAGTGCAGTACATTCACTTACTATGTACTGACAAACTCTGCAAGCAACGAAACTAGAGGGAAGTGGAAGGGAAGGGATCAGGGACCTTTTCTGGAAGGGAAGGGAGGTCGGAGAGAAGAAATAAACTGAGGGAGGGGGGGTGGAAAACAGGGCAGGAGTGTGATTTTAGTGTTGAACCAATCTTGTGGGGGAGTTGTGTGTAGAAAAAGAACTAGACGACTCATGTGTTGTAGGGAGAGGGAAGGAGATGGACACGGAAAGGGAGAGGGAAAAGGGCGGGAAGAATTTGAATGGCGGGAGGAGCAACGGAGAGACGAAAGAGAGCAAGAAGCGATGGAGGGAAAGAAAAAGAAAAGAAGGAAAGGGACCAAAGGAAACTGTAAAGGGAGAAGAATGATGCAAGAGTGGGGTTGAAGTTTGCAAGGAGAAGAGGGGGAAGAGGGACCTTACTGGGGGGTAACTCCGATATTTCGCTGCTAACAGAGACAGCAATACATACTCTTAGCAATGTTTTGACAAACTCTGCAAGCAGCGAAACTAGTCGGAATGGGAAGATGGGATCAGGGGCGGAGGGATGGAATGATTGGAAGTGGGTTGGAGATGATAAATGAACTGACTAGGAGGTTGTTCTTTGCAATGGGGTAGAAAGTAGGGCGGGAGTGTGATATGAGTGGTGAAACGATCTTGATTTGAAGTTGGCTGAGGGCGAGGGGACTGGAGACTAGAAGACAACTGGAGTATTGTGTGGGGAGGGGGAGGAGTTTGGCGGTGCAAAAAGAGATAAGGGGGAGAAGAGAAATTGAATGGCGGCGGGAGAAACGGAGAGAAGAGAAAGGGAGCAAGAAGCGATAGAGGGGATGAAAAAGAATAGCAAGAAAGAAAGAAAGATCAAAGGAGACTGTAAATACGAAGAACGACGCAAAAGGGTTTGAAGTTTGCAAGCAAAACGGAGAGAGGGGAAGACAGTTTAAAATTGGCGAGCAATCTAAAAGCCTTATGAGAGCTAAAGACGTTCTGCATCTGTCCGGTCTTACCTCTCTCATGCTCACTGGCTCTTAGGTGCTACGCACAGCTCCGTAGGTAACTATCTTATGTATGTATCATGTAGAATGCGAGATTCTCGCTATTTCCTTTTTTAGAACTACCTCTCTCAGTCTATTAGCAGAAAAAAAAAACTACCACTACTATGCTGATCATAAGGTATAGGCCATATGATCTGTAAATAATGTGAGGGTGGTGTTACCGACCCTCAAATCTGCAACAGATGTAATTATTTTGTGAAGCAGTGATACTATATCACCCGATTATCCGTTGCAAGTAGAGCTTACCATACATGACCAACAACAGGTATGGCAAAGGTCCACTTACAACGGAATTACGGGGAATTGGGATGATGAAAGAAGGGAAGGGGTAGGTCGTGGCCAAAGGAGTTTGGAACCACGAGATAAACAGGGTTGGGGGAGAGGAGGCGAGGAGACTTGAGTAGAACTGATACATTCAGCGAAGGGAGGGGGAGGAGTTTTGAAGAGAAGGGAGAGGTGAGGGAAGTGATATGTAATGTCCAAGGTGGTAAATAAGGGAGCACGCACGGTTGTAAATAAGTGAGGGGGAGTTATTTGGAAGCAAAGAAAGTTTTCGGATACCTTGTACTTCTCTTCTATTTCGACATTATCATGCTTCCCATACACTCCGAATCGTGTGTTTGGGTAAGAACATAACGCTAAGCTTTTGAATGATTTTAATCAACTTATCAATATCCTTTAATAGATAACGAGATGGAAAGTAGGTGGACTCTGATAACTAGGATAGTGTTATGTACTTGTGTGGTCGCGAACATAAGAGGATCTTCTTTATCGGAGCAAAGTTCATTTGCACAATAAAGTGAAGGACAGGAATAGAGAGGGTTACGGTAAGAAAGGGAGGGAATCGTGGAGGGGGAATACTCTTCGCTTGACTACAGGGATGCTTGAGTATTATCTTCTAGATGAGGAGGGGCAGAGAAAAACGAGGGAAGGAGACGACTTGTTAGAGGGGAGAATATGGGAAAATGAGGGTGAATGAGTTTGAAAAAGGAAAGTAAGAGGGGAACGACCGTTTACTTGAGTATGAAGAAGAAACAGGGGAGGGGGGGCTCACTGAAAGTTCTCCACTACGGTGGAGAAATTCTTCGCCTCCTTCAGAAGCGCACGCGACGCCTCGAATATCGACATGGCCTTGTCCTCCTACAAAGAATGACCATATTGTCGCTATCGACGATAAGACAACTACGTGCGCAAATACCGGGATTGCACGGTTCCTCAGAGCCGTAGAATGTTTAAATGTGGAAATATCGCTCACCACCAGTTTCGCAACGTATTCGTCTCTGCGAGGGATACTGTCAGCGTTGAGACCACGCCAGTCTTCCAGCGCTCGCACCAACTGCAAAATTACGGTGCAAAGGTAAGCTCCGAAGATAATTTGCTGAGATGAGAATGACGAAATGTATCCAGTTAGTTAATGAAGCACTGAAAGCTCAAGAATCCGGTAACATAAGATAAAGGCCTTTCGCCCGGCATTCTGTTCGTCTTGGGGGTAGAATGCTAGAAGGGGCTGAACATACCTGGTCCAACTCTCTCATCTCCTTGTCCACCTTCAAACCGATGTTCTGGGCGGTTTGCTCAGCGTGCTCTTAATGAAAACGCGTAATAAGACATAATACATTAAACTTTCTGGGTGCGATTTCCGACTATTATGAAAAGAGAAGGAGAGTGCACAAAGTGGCTTAGTCTCTGATGTCTGATGTTTTCCGGCTATTTTCGACTCACCAGTATTTCTCCGCTGGGATGGCCTTCTGAGGAGCGTCACGGCCTGCTTCAAACGCTCCTTCGCTTCGTTCAGCCGCTCTCGCATATGTATAGTGCAGATGAGGTAGTCACAAATGGCTGCATCGTCCAGCATCTCTCCTGAAGGCCAACAATGAGCCCAATACCACTGATCATCTTTGAGAGACGAAGAGACGATAGGAGGCTTAGCAAGGAAACGTACAAAAAAGCGCAAATAGCGTAAGAAGGGTGGAAACTGGGAAGCGAATGCGAGCGGAGAAGTACAATAAGAGAGTATGACAGATGTGGGAAAAGAGCGCAAGGCGAAGGAGGAATCTGTAGGAAAAGGAGAGATCCGATAAAGAGGCCGCATCTTCCCATAGAGTGAGAGAACCGAATGAATCTCTCCTCCCCCCCCCCTCCTCACTCGATATTCCCCCTTGCATCCCCCTCCTTGCCTTTTCCCTTATCCCTCTTCCCCGTTCACCCCTTCTCTCTCTTATTTTGTTCGGTGGAATGGTCTCTCTCTCTCTGATAAACATATAGCGTTCTGGCCACATGGGAGAATATCGCAGATCGATACGACACATTTAAGTGAACAACAATATGAATAACAATAGTAAGCGACGTTTCCTAATGGCTCGGTTCGGTATGACTCGAAATCAAAGATTCCCTAACAAAGAGGACCAGTTGATCTTTGTAATTGTGCGATAGCTAATACATTTGCTTGGTCTACCGTTGCCCACAAGCTGAATGAAGAAGGCAATATTGAAAATCTAACTAGCCTCTTTCGCAAGCTGTATGATCAATCCCCTGTTTCCCCCTCTCCCCTCTTTTCCCTTTTTCCCCTCCCTTCTGACTGACCACTCGCGCGTGCTTTATTCCCTCTAGCGAAGAGGGAAGGAGATAGCAAAGGAATATGAGAGTGTACAGACGACGAGAGAAAGGAGAGAGACGAAGAGAGACTCTGGGTGGCGGGAAGCTGTGATTTGCTTTGAAAGGGAAGGGGGAGGGTTACGGTGGATAATGTGAGTGGGAGGTAGTAAACAGAGAAGCGAGAGAGTGAAGTGGAGTGGGGAGGGGGTTTACGAGGGAAGGGAGAGAAATGGAGAGAAGGAAGGAGCTCTCAGGAAAGAGTGTAGGTGACATCAGGTTTCGATAATAGTTCATAGCCGTATTCTCAAGCTGTTTAATATTGCTTAAAAAGGAAAGCGAATGTAGACTGTATTAGAAGGGGGAGGTAGGGAGGGAGCTAGTATCAGTGAGAGGAGGAGGTTGGGAGTAGAGCGCAGAGGAATGGTGAGACCACAATGGACAGGTTGGTCGACATGCGATATGCACAATCCAATATCATAAACTTATACAGTCCGAAATCACTCCTCAGTCAAGCTCCCTCTATTCTCAAACTGTATGCTCATTTAGTTCGTTTCTAGTTCTTGCGTCACTGCAGGTATAAAGAAAGGGAGGAACACCAACAATCAAAAGGGTAACGGTACACTGAGCGAAATTATACCAACCTTTTGGTATAACATTTACCATCATGCGTTGCAGGTATATTTTATACCAAAAGGTTGGTATAAAAATATACCAGGGTACCCCCCCCCTCCTCGGTCTCTTCCCCCCGCTCTCCGAAAATATACCAGGTGCATGCGGTCGAAATTATACCAAAAAATACGCTCCCCTCCCGGTACTCCCTGTCAAGCTGTTCCCTTATCGAATGCTTCTGCTTGCACGTAACATTGTATGCACATAGTTCATTCCAAATTCAGAAAGTAATATATGAGAAGGTTTGCGATGTACAATCTTTGAAGCAGTTGAGAAAACACAATCAAACACGGACAGGGTTATAATGCAAAACATTGTTCATGAAACCCACAACCCTTAGAAGGAAGCGGATAAAAACAGA
>LS911328.1:45530-58013 GCA_900490955.1 Micoletzkya japonica
AGAATGGAAGGGATACGGTAATTGAGAGAGAATGGAAGGGACACAGTAGTTAAGCGAGTATGAAGGGGGATATGGTAGTTGAGAGAGAATGTAAGGGGATACGGTATTTGGGAGAGAATGGAAGGGATACGGTAGTTGAGGGAGAATGGAAGGGATACGGTAGTTGAGAGATAATGGAAGGGATACGGTAGTTGAGAGATTTAAAGGGAAACCGTAGTTTAGAGAGAATGGAAGGGGATACGGTAGTTGAGAGAGAATGTAAGGGGATAAGGTAGCTGAGAGAGAATGGAAGGGAAACGGTAGTCAAGCGAGTATGAAAGGGGATACGGTAGTTGAGAGAGAATGGAAGGGGATAAGATAGTTAAGCGAGCGTGAAAGGGGATACGGTAGTTGAGAGTGAATGGAAGGGGATATGGTAGTTGAGAGAGAATGGAAGGGGATAAGGTAGTTGCGACAGAATGGAAGGGGTTACGGTAGTTAAGCGAGTATGAAAGGGGATGCGGTAGTTGAGAGAGAATGGAAGGGATACGGTAGATGAGAGAGAATGGAAGGGGATACGGTAGTTGACAGAGAATGGAAGGGGATACGGTAGTTGAAAGAGAATTGAAGGGGATACAGCAATTGAGAGAGATTTGACGAGATACCGTAGTTGAGAGAGAATATAGGGGTACGGTAGTTAAGAAAACAGTAATACCTTACTTCGCCCTAGAATTTTGGAAAGCCATGAGAGGCGAATTAAAAAATCCGTCATGCTCTACTACTCTTTCCGTCGTAATCTAATCATCACTATCCTTCACCTTCCTTTTCTGTCGTCCATCGTCAATACAATCTACAAAGGTTTTGTTTTGCATAATCTTTGTACCTCATATCCCTCCTCTCCTCTCCTTCTTCTTCTCTTCAACTAACGAATCTTGCCCTCCTTCTCCACAACTCCAGTCGTCTTGTCTCACTCAAACCCTCCTGAACCTTACTTTTTTTCCGTAGCCTTTGTACTCCAAAAGGCAATCTCCTCTGTCTTCTCTACTCACCTTCCTTCTCTTCACCCCTTCTTTGTCCTTTCTGGTCTGAGTATCGTACTCCTCTCTTTACCGCAAGTCCTGTCTATTTCCATTCTCCCTCCTCCCCCCTGCCAGCCCCCTCCCTATCCCTCCTTCCCTACCATTTCCCCTTACTTGCTCCTCACTTTATCCCTCAGCTTGACCTATTTGTGATACATGGCAATTGCAACTTGTATCACAACCAGGTGTGGACTGAAAGATCGAGAGGTTGCTTCAAGGGAAAAAGCCACATTGAATAGAGTTCTTGAAAGTGGAGGATTTCTCGGAGTCACCGAGAAATATTCCCCCCTGTATTATTTTCCTCTCTTTCTCTTCCGTTCCATCGTCCCCCCTTCAGACACTTCGATTGATTAGCTTTTAGTATAATGGAGAGAGCGCCCCTAGCTGATTCACCATAGTCTATATAGGAGGGATTCCCTCGCACCTGGCCTTCTTGTATTTTGCCTGCTCGATAAAGTGATCTCCCCCTTTCCCTCAGTCCACAAAGCCCCCTCTCAAATCTTTGTATTATCTCCTCTACATCGCGACCAAGGTTTACAACGTATTAAATGGCTGGTAAAGGTAAGGAGAGTGTGAATGGGAATATAATGAGTGAATATAAGGAGAGGGATGGCGGGCGGTAAGGGCACGGAGTCGTGTGTCCAAATACGCTTCACCCGCCTTCATCTTGAGGAATTACATTGGGAGGGTGGGCGCGGGGATGGCGGGCGGTAAGGGCACGGAGTCGTGTGTCCAAATACGCTTCACCCCGCCTTCATCTTGAGGCATGACATTGGGAGGGTGGGCGCGGGGATGGCGGGCGGTAAGGGCACGGAGTCGTGTGTCCAAATACGCTTCAATGCTTCAATGTGTGCCCGTGCACTTTGAGAAGAACAATAGCCTCAATTCAGTTCCCATAGCCCTTGTAAGCTTGAGCTTCCATGTGCAAAAAGTTAAGATGGAAAGATCGTTCTCGAAAGATGCCTGAACCATAAATGATTTTTGGAGTAATAGAGCGTTGATTTACATAAGCATGTCGTAATTTCCATAATCATTTCATTAAACGCAGGTATGACCGGCGAAAGGGACACAGTGTCTAAGGTGTCACAGCTACTGGCATCAATATTTTCAGGGCCCGTCTATCCTCTTTTTCTGCTGAATACGCATCGGGGGAGTGGATGCGTTGAAGGCGAAAAGAGCAGTCCGCCTTTTTATTTTTATTTTTAGGCTACTGATACTTACCCGTATGGTATGATATTGGTTTGTCTTCGTTAACTTCCCCATTGCATGTATGTATAAATGTATATTGTCTATGAGTAAGATTGTCGGGTTTTCTTATCTCATCTAAACGCGCTCTTGTAAAGCGCCTTCCGAGAGCGAGATGGAATCAGTGAAAGCAGCCTCGGGAAAAGTGAATATGTAATATTCTCCCTGTCCCTTCTCGCTCTTCTCCTTCGTGACTAGTGTGCGAATGGTTCCCCACAAACGCTTTCTCTTCCTGGAGTGTTCCATTTATCCCCACCCCCAACTCCGATTTCCGCCTAGCAATGAAGAATGAGGGGGGGAATACCCAGCACAATCCAATGGAAACTCCGGTCTTCTGGCGAAACACCAGTCGGAACTTCTCCGGAGCATCAGACGCGTTCGTGCTCCGTCTGGTGTTCCGGCGTACGTCAATGGTGAACCGCTCCTTTTTATTCTCCTATGTCTCCAGGTTTCGGATCTGGGTGCAGTCACTAGAGACAGTGACGATTCCAGTCGGTCATTCGGTTACATTCTTTTCTCTCATTCCGCCATTCGCGGCATCGATCACAGCGAAGAATGAAGAGAGGGATCGAATGAGGAACTTAATCATTCGATTTCTCATTCGGTTACTTTTCAGCCTTCATTCCCTCTCCCTTTACACAGAAACGAACCATTTGGTCACAGGAATCTAAAGAGGAACATGTGATCATTCCTGTCACCGATTAATTAATGGGATCGGCACCGAGTCATTCGATGACAGAGGGAAAGAATGGGAGGGACCGAATGAGGGATTGGAACCGAATTTCGATCTCTAGCAGTCACACTGGTATGTGGGAGAACCGACCTGTCCGTGCATCCCACTGGCCAAAATGTGCAGTGGCTCTTGTTAACTGCACATTTTCGATTTCGTACTATGTAATTCCATAACACCGATGGTGCTCCGGTACGTCAGCGGTGTTCCGCCAGGAGACCGGAGGAATATTGCACCCCCTTCCATTTCCCCAATCCCCCGATTCACCCAATCCCTTCATTCGTACACATCGGTCGGTGTAGAATGGGAAGATAACTGAACTCTCCATCTCACTCTCTTCTTTCTCCTTCGCTCCCTCACAAACTATTTTCTCTCAAAGCTAGAGTATAGGCGGGGTTGCTGGAGGCGTTGGGGGAAAATATGGGGACGGGGGAAGTCTATTGGACGGAAAATCTAGCCGTCTCGGGCTGGGGTTCCGCCCCCCTCTAATTTTTCCACGCCTACTACTATATCAACCATTCGAAGCAATCGCAGCCTTTCAACCCGCTCTTCACCAAGCTTTTTCTCCCTTCCTCACAAAGGGATGAGCATCTTCGTTGCGTATTCCTAGCCTTTGAGGTACCGGTTGCCCATGTTACTCTTTGATGTATTTCAAACTCTCTATAGTACGGAAAGCGGGTTCGATCTCTCTGGTTCCTTGTCTACATTGCGAAAGGAGTCCCTCGCAGTCAGTCAGACAATGTCGTCTCCCAGTTTAGTGTCTCTTCTCCCCCTTCATTCTCCCCGCACGTCTCCCTCACTCCTTCTCTCTTTATATTTTCTTATTCATTCACTCCTCCTGCCTGTGACTCGTCTGTGTGCTATTGCTTTGATCCCCGCTCGAAAGCTACTTGTTCTTGTCCATTCTGGCTCTAATTCTCGCTTTTCCAGTTGTTCATCCCTCTCAAGACTCTCTCGATGCCCACCAGCGTCAACGTCTGCTTTGCAGCCGGAGCCTTCCTTGCCTTCCTCTTGGCCTTCTCCATCGGTGCCAATGACACGGCCAACTCCTTCGGGAGCAGTGTCGGAAGCAAGGTTAGTACTAGTACAATAGCCCCCATACACTATTAACAGCAACGTTCTCAAATCCAAATCAGGAGTACGCGATTTAGGTTTCCAAATAGACCATGAACTCAAATTTTCGTCCCATGTGCGCATTATAACTATCAAAGCAAAGCGCGCCCTCAATCTCTTGTTTCGTGCTGTAAGAATTAAGAATTCAAAAGTACTTCTGAATGCCTATGCTATTTATGCTTGTCCCCAATTTTAGAGTACGTAACAACAGTTCATAGTCCTTATCAGAAGAAGGATATTCTCTCTCTTGAGAAGGTGCAGAATACACGAGACGGCTATTCCAACGTTGTTTTGGCAAAACAATAAATAATATGCCATTGAGTAAAGATAGAAACTCTGAACTAAACCTTGACACTTGTTGGCTCGGCTTGCGCCTGAAAAGATGAGGGGGTGGGGAGCCCCCTCAAACTTATGTAATTAAACCTTTATTGAAATACCAGGTAACCATACAAGAAAAAAAAGAAAAAAAACATATCTGGAACAATCACAAGCGTGCGTATAAAGTCTGTCCTTAAGTACCACAATAAATAAGTGAGTGCCACATACGACACATCGTTTCGGTGTCGTATGTGCATTATATTATCTGAGGTCTGTGTTGCCACGACACTCCCGCCCCAAGAAAGAAAAGAACGAACGATACAATAACGACAACTGTTATAACCGAAGGAAATGAAGTGAACGAAGCAACGATCCCTAATAAAGAAAAGGGTGATTATGACATAGATAGATTTATTACTGTTTCAGAGAAACGCGGATAATAGAGAACAAAGAAAGAGAAATGAAAAGAAACGGCATCGATTGAGCAGCAGCGACATGATGTTGAGACAGTGGGGTCTCGAGCGCACGCAATATCATGTTACTTACTTGTAAGGTTTGGTGGAAATACTCTCAGCATGCTTTGAAAATTTCAGCTGATTATCGACTAGGAACGCAAGATCACGCACTTCGGAACACTTTTCAATTGGTTGGCCTTTAATAGCATAGGGACGCTTGATATTCGATTTGCCAAAGTGAAGCACTGAACACTTGTGGTCAGCGAGCTCAAGTTGCCAAGCATCAGACCATTCAACTATGGTATTAATCGCAGTTTGTATCCTACTGTCGGGGCCTTTCTTATCGATCGTAGAATATATTTTTATGTCATCAGTATATACGCGAGCAAATACTCCGTTTCTTTGCACAAGAGAAGGGATTTCACATGTATATAGAATGAAGAGTAGTGGACCTAGAAGCTTCCATCCTGAGATGTTCGGCTTCTTCTTTCGAAAGCGAGTCGACCGTCGAAGTGGGACAGGTGCAAGTGTCGATGCAGCTTCTTGTGGCGTATCGTGGTTGTCTTCTTTGTCTTCTTGGACATCCGGTTCATCTCCTTCTTCGCCGTTCTTTCCTTCATCCGATTCTCCCACTTCCAGAGGTTGAGGTGACAAAGAGGACGGGAGAGTGTGCTCTCGGGATTAAACCTTGACAGTCTTCAAAATATAAGAAAAATTATGGATTCCAAGATGCTTCTTAATTTTGTTCATGGAAATACTAGACTATCAAATAAGACTTGCCATCATTACAACATAAGAATTTCTAAATGCAGATTTCTAAACGCAGGTCTCATGTTAGCTTATTCTTCGAAAAGCCATAATCACAGAACCAATAGGTTCTTTTTGCGAAGCGCGAGAGCCTTTAACTACGCCATATTACATGCTGCAGTACCGCCCATTGTCCGAGGTACATGGAACTTGTGGATTAATCGGATTATTCCTGATCATCGGGTCCCAGAAAACGCCTAAAACAACCTTTTTCGTCCAAATAAGCTGTAGAATCGTGTTCAGCATGCTCAAATTAATCCCTGATAGTGTTTTGGTTGGCCTACCTCGTCAATTTAGCCCAGGCTGAAATTGACCCTTAAATTTCAGGAAGTCCGTATACTTCGCTATGATTAAGGACTTTCGGAGGAGAAAAGCTTGCTTTATTAGATGCCATCGTAGACAGAAACATCTGCGCATCACCATTTACCTGTTTGCCTTCACCAGAGAGTGCCCCGAGGCATCCTCTGTGCCCCGAGGCAATGAGAGCTGCATGAAAACATGCTAACTTTGAAGCTAAATAAAAGAATGGCAAGAAATAGCAGCCAATCAATGAAAACGGTATGCATAGTACCATCGAGCCCCTTCATGTTGGCACGAAGAATGTGAGATCAGGCTTCGGACGTGTTAAGATGTGATGTGGCAAAGTTGGCATCTCAAACAGCGTGCACTTGCATAGACGTACTTTCAAGCTCAGTAGCTTATGTATTTGGCATCGTGAACAATATTTACAGTAGATATGCATACAATTATGGTTTAACTACGATGTACTCTATAGCTGAAGTTGTCATTTCACTGGATTTTCAAAATATTGGTTATCAATGCATCCCGCTCCTCCTGAACGTTTCGCTGGAAACCCATAAATCGACCGTAAGACGTGAAAACGCAATAGATTGAGAACGTACCGTCAAGCTAGTAAATTGTGGGCAGTGTTTGAAACACTTGAAACAAGGCCATATCTCGGCTGGGAAAGGTCGTACTGAGTTCTGATCGGAATTTTTGAAATCCTCAGGACGCGATCTATTTGTGTATCAAATTTGGTAGCGATTCCTGAAGTTTAAAGACCTTTAAAACGTAAAGTGTTGCATTGGAGAGGTTCGAACAGGGATAGCGAGAATTTCTAAGATAAATGCCGTTTTGACCGGTTTAAAGTTGTCTAATCATCACCAAACTTGATAAAAGTAGATCTCGTCCTGAGAACTCCAAAAATACCAACCAGAACTCTGTACGACCTTTCTCAGCCGAGATATGGCCTTGTTTCAATTGTTTCAAACACGGCCCACAATTTACTAGCTTGACGGTACAGCAAATAATCTACTGTCAGTTATCAATTGTGCTTCCCTTTCGTGTGCATTTTGTAAAGAATTGCGTTGTCGGGGCTTCATGTAGCCTCAGGGCAGAGGTTTAAGGAAGCAGGGAAATGGTGGCACTGCGAGTTACTGGCTATGTCAACAAGTAAAATACTCGTATAGTAGTCACATAATTGACAAATTCCACTGAAAAAACGGTTTGCGTTACAGTTATTGACCTCCGTGCCCCAGAACACATTTCAACCCTTAGTCAATAGCAGAGTGCGAAACCATTATGTGCAAATGTGTAAATCTGAGACGAACATATCACACAATCATACCGTTAAGCTAGTAAATTGTGGGCCGTGTTTGAAACACTTGAAACAAGGCCATATCTCGGCTGGGAAAGGTCGTACAGAGTTCTGGTTGGAATTTTTGGAATCCTCAGGACGAGATCTATTTGTGCATCAAGTTTGGTAACGATTCCTCAAGTTTAAAGACCTTTAAAACGTAAAAATGTGGCATTGGAGAGGTTCGAACAGGGATAGCGAGAATTTCTAAGATAAAAGCTGTTTTAACCGGTTTAAAGTATTCTAATCATCACCAAACTTGATACACAAATAGATCTCGTGATGAGGATTCCAAAAATTCCAACCAGAACTCTGTACGACCTTTCCCAGCCGAGATATGGCCTTGTTTCAAGTGTTTCAAACATGGATCACAATTTACTAGCTTGACGGTACACACTCGTATCTATTGGTTTTCCTAGCAAGGTAAATGCGCTCTTCTCATCCTACCTACCTCTTCATTGCCTCGTGAAGGCACATAGGTAAATGGTGATGCGCAAATGTTTCTGTCTACGATGTCATCTATAGCGAAGTATACGGACTTCCTGAAATTTAAGGCTCAATTTCAGCATGGACTAGATTGACGAGGTAGGCCAACCAAAACACTATCAGGGATTAATTTGAGCATGCTGAACACGATTCCACAGCTTATTTGGACGAAAAAGCTTGTCTTAGGCGTTTTCTGTGACCCGATGATCAGGAATAATCCGATTAATCCGAAAGTTCCATCTACCTCGGACAATGGGCGGTACTGTAGTTCCACCACTTAAGTCATTAAAATTCATAATAATTCTCTTGTATGCTATATTTTCTATGTTTTCGTTCACTTTTATTCTTTCTTCTAACTCTGCGTTTTTCTTTGAAAAAATGCAATAACTCTTTCAAAATTGCTTTCCCTAGCAACTAGCAATCCGCAATTAAAGTAAAGAAATGGTCGCGTTTGTTCACAGCTACTTGGGTTGTGGGGACGAAGACTTTTAGACATGGAAATAGAGATTGAGAGAGGAGGTGAGAGAGGGGGAGAGAGAGTAGGGGATAAAGAAGGGGATAGAGTAGGGTAGAGGAGGAGGAAAGAGGAGGGGAGACGGTAAAACAAAACTTGCCTCGCTCCCCTTATATAACTAGCGGCGTATGCTCAGTCGTACCAAGTAGTCAAACTTTAATATCAAACACCAATCGGGCTACTTTTAGGTTCTCACATTCACTATGGCTGCGGTGCTCGCCTCGATCTTCGACTCGGCTGGAGCGATTCTCCTCGGTAAGAAGTCTTGACCCAGCATCGCCCTCAGTCACTCAACCTACCACACAAAGCCCGTATACTAATTCCAACCTAGCCCATCTCATCACACATAATCGTTACAGGAGGGAGAGTCACCAACACAATCAGAAATGGTATTCTGGACCCGAGAAATCTAGGCGACGTAGACCATCAAGTCCTCGGACAGGTCGCGACACTATCGGGTAGGTCCGCTTCGGTATCTTGAGACTATCCTAAGACTTCGCTATCTTAAGACTTGGATATCTTAAGACTGATAGCGAAGCAGGCATTATCCGCGAGATGAGCCTACTCTTCCAGCCTGTACTTTATGGATGCTCATCGCCACGTACTTCAAGTCCCCCGTCTCCACTACACACGCCATCGTCGGCGCGTCTATGGGAGTCGTTCTCGCTGCGACTGGACTGAGCGGTCTTCAGTGGACTGTTCTCCTTCGTATCGGTGAGTCGACTACCTCACCAAAACATTCTCTTTTGTGCGGAAACAGAAGTATTCAGACATTGTTTTGCACAAAACCCATAGCAACGGTCTCGATCTAATTACGAATGGGAACTATTCCAGGATTCTCGTGGGTCATATCCCCTCTCCTTTCCGGAGTCATAACGATTACCCTCAACCTGGTGATTCAAGTCGCGGTGCTCCGAAGGGTAGGACATTAAGGAGGATATTGAGTAGATCATTGTCCTTCAGAGGGAACAGTGTCGTGCGGCCGCGATCCTTCTCTACGTTTTGATCTTTGCTCTCGCTATGGCCATGACGTACAAGATACTGGAGTCCATCATTCCACATGTCAATGGTAAGTCCCATTGGATTGCGTAGATTCTAATGATGACTGAATGAATGCTTAGACTGATTAGATTGATGCTCACATTTCAGTGCTCGTCCTCATCGCCTCTTCCTTTATTTCTGCCTTTGCCTTCGACGCGTTCATGTACTTGATTGTGACGCATCTTACCGAGAAGAAATTCCCTGGTATTTACGCTTGCTCTATGTCAGAACAACGACTGATTTTGCCCCTTAGCGTGTGAATGTACTGCACAAAAACCGCAAGGTTTTACGTTTTTTCAGAACATGACGCTCCTAATGAAACGGAGAATGGCATCGAGCTGCAAGCAATCAATGAGAGAGGAGGAGACGAAGTCGCAACAGGCACGTACTCTATTGGTCGTAGTGATTCATAAGAAGATCTTAAAAGCATCATTCAGATGACGGGGAGATTTCGCCGCCCGCTGAGCCCTCGATGTTGGCTCGATTCTTCCGGCCCATGGAAGCGGTCCAGCCGAAGACGACGTTCCTCTTTTCGATTTGCCAAGTCGCCACAGCCTGTACTGGAGCATTCGCCCACGGCGGAAACGATGTGGGGTAAGGAGACCTGAAAGCTAGTTCGTCAGGCAATTCTAGCTAATGGTGAACATCCAAGGCTTTTAGCAATGCCATAGCACCGTTCGTGACCCTCTGGCTGATCTTCACCAACGACTCTGGTGTCAACGAGGACGCGCCATGGTAAGATACTCAAAAGCACTTATCTTGTCAGTACTACAGTAGTGCTTGAATAAGACGAGTATCGCAGGTACCTTCTCTCGTACGGAGCTATTGGCATGATTTTCGGTCTGTGGATGTTGGGAGAGCGCGTGCTGAAGACTGTCGCAGAAGGAATCACGGACATCACTCCGACAACGTGGGTTAACCTTTGCATACTTAGCTCTACTAAGAACCTAAAGATACCGATCATATCCCTTGATTGGTGTAGTTATGCGAGGGGTGGTGTACTAAGACAGTAGGCAATGACTGAGCGGGATCGATTTATCGCATCGGTCGAACACAAAGCAAGTACGAAAGGAAAGAAGAGGGTCTGGGAGACATACACGTACAAAGGGGCATCCGATCCAGAGGGGAGGAGTCTGGGGTTTATATATGGGCTGAGATCGGCGTCAGAGGGCTTGATGAAATAGAACGACTGGGCTTCTGAGTCAATGGTCAGGGGGAGTATACGACAGAGAGATTAATCAAGCGAGGGAACCTGCACAGATAGGAATAGTAAGGTGAACAGAGAATGCATACTGGTGGATACCAATCTCTTACAGCGTGAGGTAGGACCAAGTCTTAAGATAGACCCATAACATCGATAAATCTGAACTTGCCTCTCTGGGGCGCTAGACCGACGCGTTTGTTCAGGGGCTTCGCCATCGAGTTGGGAGCGGCCCTCACTGTGCTCGGGGCGTCTGGCTTGGGTCTGCCTGTCTCCTCCACCCAGTGCAAGGTACATAGCCGATAGTCCTTCAATCATACAGTGCACACCAATATTTCGTCACGAATCGAATTAGTCCATGACAGAAATGCATAAAAAGATGAAATTGAAAAAGTAAAACGTTATTTGTAATGACTTATTGTTGTGTAAATAGCTAATCCCATTATACCTGTTTTGAATAATCCTAGACACCTCGCCTCTCTCCTCTCTCCCCCTCTCTCCTCACTCATTCCTCCCCTCATTCCATTCACTGCATAAACCCTGAGTGGTCGCTCGTCTCTCGCTCCGCACCTCATCCATCCATACGTGGATCCCTGTCGTACTTCCAACCCCCTCTGCGGACTACCTCCCACTCTGTGAACCGCTGTCGACTATACCGTAACCCTCGTGTCATCACAACACACGAACCCCTCCTCCCGGAGAAGACATAACACTGGCGACCAGGATTCGACTTTGGATTTTTTTGGATAAACCCCCCTACCCATTTTCCCTCCTGCTCTCACTTGTCATTCCCCTTAGTACTGCCTTTAGGCCGCGACGGCTTATTGCGCTATAGTACAAGTAATAGGAGAGTACTGCCTTAAGGCCTCGACGGCTTTTTGCGCGATAGTACAAGGAAGGAGAGTACTGCCTTTAGGCCTCAGAGCTTATTGCGCCAAAGTACAATTTGAACATCGTACCTCTGCATACTACTGTCTTTAGGCCGAGAGCTTATTGCACAAAAGTATTTGCGGTTGATCAATCCAATTGATCAGTGAAATAAGGACATCGATCGATCTATAATATCGACATGTCAGAGGCCGCACAGCAGGAGCCAACCAGCGTGGATTCGATGGCAATGATGCAAGAATTGCTGAAATCGAACCAAGAGATGCTGAAGGCTATTATAGAGCAGAAGGCAAAAGACGATGAAAGACGGGATAAGGAAGACGAACGACGGGAAAGGGATGAAAAGCGAATGCAAACGCTCATCGATAAGATGATGGCTGGACCAAGTACGGTAGTCGCGGATGAAGGCCAAAGTGCAGTCATCACTACCGGAACAAGTACACAATATTCGATCGACGCGATCGAACGGAGAATTACGGAATTCTCATATGATCCCGATATAGATGCTACATTCGAACCTTGGTGGAACAGACACCAGGATATATTCGAACAGGATCTCAAGGACATGTCGGACCTGCACAAGAACAGGCTATTCATCCGACATGTCAGCCCTCGTGTGGAGAAGCAGTTAACGAACGCACTCGCACGTTCAACTGGGCCGCCTTGGAGTTCAAGGAACTAATTAAGCACATGACAAAGATGTTTGGAGAGACCACGTCCCTCTTCGAGAAACGTCGACAAGTGTTCGAGCTCAAGATGAGCAACACGGGACTCGTGGACATTCGGGAACTGATCGCAAGGGTGAACGCGACCGTGGAGTCAGCACAAATTGCTTCCATCCCGAAGGAATACTGGAAAGTGCTCGTGCTCCTGCACGCACTCGATCTCTCCAAATTCTCGGATATACATCTTCTCATGCTCAAAGAGGCTAACACCAAGGGAGACAAGTGTACTATGGATGACCTTCTGGCCATTTACAACAACTCAATCC
>LS911507.1:23099-58246 GCA_900490955.1 Micoletzkya japonica
TCGCCTTGCCGCGGCTAACATTAACACTGAATATGGCCTAGTCAATTTCTCTTTCGACGCGCATTTCGCACAGAAGGGACGGGGGTCAATCGTCCGAGAGCTAGGTCCATCAATAACTTACTAGCACTGAGTCCACAATTGTTCTCACCGTCTTGACGAGGATTATCTGTCTTTCTCCATGTCAAACAAGTTCAAAAAAGACGCTTCCTTCATTACTTCTGGTCTCTTTTTGCTCTTTCTGTAAACGAGTTCAAAACACGCTCAAGTTAGAGAGAGACCAGATGAAAGCGGCGAGAGTACTCTAACTCCAATATCAATTAAGACCCAAAAACTGCTTGCGACTAATCAAACGGGTAGTTCACATCTCACTCGGCATCAGCCCGAGGGCGTCAGCCAAGGAGCCGTCTTGATAAGGTGTTTGTCCCAAAGAGAATAATTCCCAAATACCAAGTATAAACTACAGATATCGATTACATAACTTTATATAGATACGAGAGAATGTTGTGGGAATAGAAAGAGGTTGTCGTCCATATTATGAAAGGGGGAAGGAGACGGATCGCGTTGCTCCCACAAGGGCCTCCCGCGATCCGAATGCGTTACGAGAGAGGGAGAGGGTCTTTAGATATGGAAAGTGAAAGTATATCTAGGAGGGTGTGTGGCCTAAGCCATAACGGTGGAACGATATGCCCGGCCATGACCTTAGAAACTCTGAACTACAGCTGGAAAGTTTAGAGAGCAGAAGAAAAATGATTGATTCCAAAATGCTGCTCAATCTAGCTTATGGGAAAACACGGCTCTCTAATAATACAAGTCATCACTACAATATTCGGGCTACTAGGTGCAGAGGGCCTGGTTTCATGCTTGCATATTCATGTAAGAGCCAGAACTTTAGAACAAACAGCTTTTCATGCGTTCAGCCAGAGCCTTTAACGCTGACCGTATATCAACTACGTAATTATCGTGCTTATTGTTTGTTCCATCCAGTCTTTCTTTCCTTCACTGCTCCTTTTTATTCTCTTTTTCTCTTTTTTCTCTTTCCCTGTGAAATCGCATAAATATTATTATTATCCAATCTCATGCTTGAAAGGTGACTCATCAGACAAGGTCAGAGGTAGGTCCCTATGTGATTAATTGGCTAGACAATGAGTCATACGTAAAAGAGATCAGGCACAACTAAGAGAATCAGAGAAAGTGCGTGAACATTTGTTCATACGCCTACGCAAACAAGACTCGAGTATAAATACGCGAGTCTTCACTCAGTCAGGACTACTCTCTTCCTCGACTTCTTCTACTTCTACTACCACCTGACTTTAACCTAATCTATTCGGCTCTACAGTCACCATGTGACATTCTACTTTTATTCTTTATTTGTAAATATGTATATACTCGCTTTCACTTTATTGCTTATCTTATATGTTGATACCGCTACCATAATGTCAACGCGAACCGACTCATTGATATTTCATCAGCTTTGTTTAATTATTGTCTTACCAGATATCTAAATAAATGATTACCTGGTATTCCAGTCTTTGGGGAACACATACTATGGGGGAATCTCTATCGTTATACAGACATCTACCTGAGGAGTAGGACTCGAGGTCATCAACGGGTCCGGGTACGGTACCACCGTAACGTCCTGCACGTGAAACTAGAAATGAATGAGATGATCGGAGGGCGCCTTTAAAGGAAATGTCCCACGAAAAAATCGTTACTGAGTTATCCGTTGGAAACATTGTGGTATGAGCTAGACAACAAGGTGAGCAAAAATTCCGATTCGAAATGACGCTCTAGGGCTCAGTACGCCCATCTCAATGTGCGAGATACGGTATATCTCGTGGGGTAGTTTGTAGTATACACCGTATATCTAAATAACCCCTGGCAATGCCTGTTCGCTCTCGCTCTCCGAGGAGCAGGAAAGGAAGAGCAAGGGAAGGGGCGGAGGTGTGAAGATGTGAGAGCGGTGGAGATCAGGCATTGCCACTGGGTATATTTGGGGGAGAGAAGCGCTTTGTCAAACTACAAACTACCCCACGAGATTTACCGTATCTCGCATATTCAGATGGCCGTACTGAGCCCTAGAGGGTCATTTCGAATCGGAATTTTCGCTCATCTTGTTGTCTAGACCATACCACAATGTTTCCAACGGATAACTCAACAACGATTTTTTTCGTGGGACAGTTCCTTTAAAGTCTTCTACGATTATCTGATCGTGAAAGCTCAGCTGTGAGAAGCTGTCAAAAATTTTTAGAGCTTCTACCGAGTCCATAAGATCGAAAATTTTCGAACGATCGGAAAAGATGGGCGGAAAGGCCTGAATTGATATATCAGGGTAGCGGGGAATTCAAATCCTACCGTACTCGTGGGCCGGCTCCTTTAAAGGGTCCCTCCAACCATCTCATTCACTTCAAGAGATAACCAATTAAGAGCGGTTGATTGATTGTGAGAGACAAGAGAGGAATGAAGACACGCAGACAGCGAGAGAAATCCTTGCACAACTTTTTCTCAGCAAAGGCGAAGTTTCAACTAAAAAGGAGAGAACATGAGCCCCAGGACGCTTAGAGCTATCCAATGATGTCAAAAATGCATATGGGTAGATAGATATTGCCTAGAGGGGCCCGTTTTCTTTTTCACTATTCCTTCTTCTGGAACTTCGATGTTTCCTACTTTTATCTTCACGCCTATCATTTATCATTGGCCGCTATAACGAACTAACCGTTCCCTTGTCAGGGCATCCCTACGCTGTCACATTTCCCGGCATGAACTATCCGGTGGGATTGATCTTGGTCTTTAAAGCCTGATCTTTGATCTTTGGTCTTTGAGGTGGGCATAACGTGCGTCGATGTGTAGTGGTTCTGGACGGATACGGACAATCGCACGGACAATCTGACGCCCGGATTTGTCGACGAGTGCACGCTATACTAACGACAATTTTGGTTGTCGCTGGAGCTAAGAAAATGATTAAAGTGGGCTATATAAACAATGATAATGCTCGCAAAGCGAACATTCGCTAGCTAACAATGTAAATAGCTACTACTCTAACCTCGGAATTTGATGATCTTTCATAGTGATAATTGAGATTTTTCAATCTCGAACAGGGCGGATTCAGATGGGAAGGAATGCAGAGAACAAGATTCTGACGAAGAGAAATTGTTGCAAGATTGCTACCAAACATATTTAGAAAAAATACTTCTCTATCGTCTTCGCATTTTTTCGGACTTTTTCCTTTTTTCTACTGGTTAGAAGATTGCAATCGATACTGACGCTCGAACGTTCTCAACAACGGCAACGAACGAGAGAAGGATCTCGTTATCCCGAAAAGCGTAAAAAGGAAAAAGAGAAAACCACAAAAAAGCTGTACTCAATAGTCGGTCAGCGAAGGACTTTCCCTATTCATTCTCTCTCTCTCTCTCTTAAGCAATATAAAACCGTGCATAAAACAGATAGAAGGACTATTTTCACCACCGCCATATCTAAAACCGTAGTAAACTAATCTGTGGACTAAATGATTTCGGGTGTCTGGATTTTCCATGTTTGTTGTTTTTTCTATAAAATTCAGTACTACCAGTATTTCTTTATTCCCTTCTAGTACGTATATCACATAGCACGAGGATTGATCTACTATATTGTTAGGCTTTGTTTGCTCTTCTATTATATATGTACACTGTACAATAAAAATGCCGCACCTTCCCTTGAAACCAATCAAAAATGTCGAAAGAACTTAATAAGGCACCCAACGTATCCCAAACTCGCTAAACATATATATCTAGAACATCTCAAATATATTCAAACTTTTTCAAAACATGCATTAATGTTTCCGAACGTACAGGAAGCTACCATATGGTGGAGACTTTGTACAGCGAAAGTGTTTGCCTTTCCTAGCCTATAACAGGCGAAACCGGGTCAGTTGAGCTTTGATCTTATCTTTAGAGACCAAAGATCTTTGATCTTTAGAGACCAAAGTACTGCCGGCCAATCTCCGTCAATTGCTTCGTAGCGGGGGCCGAGGCCGATATTGAGGTCAGAATCCCGAGCAGTTTTCGGGTCGATTCCAGACTCGTCTCATCCACGAATTCGTCACCCGCGAGCTCCACGAGGGTCCTACAACGAAGGCATAGACAATGCAGCCAAAGCTACACGATTTATTGTGTGTCCCCTACAGATAAATTACTTGCCTGCTGGTCAGAGCAGCTCCATCGTACATAAATACTCGTATTTGAAATCTATTTTGCGATAGGGCGGTAGTTTTTCTAGCGGCGGTAGGGTGGGCATGTAAATCGAGAATTTAGAACAGCGGTGGTGGGGGTAATTGTGCGGTGCGGTACGGGTCATTTCATAGTAAAAGACGGCTTGTGGGCATACGTGGGCAACCTTCCCCGCAATATTTTTAAAAACGAGCCTATCAGTGCACGAAATCAGGCCTACCAATTGAACTTTTATAGAAAATATAGGCCTACCAAAGTAAAACTCCGAAGAATTTTTGGCCTACCACCCATACTTCGGGTCCGTGCCCACGTATGCTTGTGGGTGGGAGGGGTCTCCCTCCCAGAAAAAAATATAATTTTTTCCCCTGCGTCGTACCTCCTTCCCCCCCAGCTCACTTCTCATCCCGGGCTGACAGCAGCACGTCGCCCTCCACGGCCAGTTGCTTCAGCCTCACGGCGACGGCAGGCACCAGACACCCGATTCGCCTGTGGCTCGACAGCGACGCTATCGCCAGACAGCCGTCGTCGTCGCGACCCTCGCGAAGCGCACGGCGACCGTCCTGTTCGAACTCTCCATTAGCCTATTAGTTATCGAAATTCTCCCACCCCCCAAATACAGTATCCTGTTACTTATCGGATGTCTATTAGAAAGAGACTATTTTCCTAGGTTAGGTTCACATGCAAACAGCCCAGAGAGCACGGGAATTGGAGAGACGCAGAGAGACATTCACTAATTGTAAACGTAGGAAAATCCGGGGTTTTTTACTGACCGACATCTGCATCGCGTCCATCATGCGCCACTCGGCGCACAGGAAAAGCAGTGAGTCCCGGGCCGCCTGGAAAAGCATTTTTGAGAAATTAAAATAACATAACAATATACAAAATTACTAAAATAATGCAATAGTCATACATTTTTTTTCATGGTGGGGACATGGTATTTCACAATACATTTTTTTCAATAAATTTGAATTTGAAATGTAAGCCATCGACAGATTAGCTAACAGTGAACGAATCAAGCATCGGTCCGGCAAATACCGTAACCCCGGCCGCTACTTACCGGATGCGGATACGCGCAGGCCTTCTCTATGAGCGCCTCTCGACGAGTCTGCGTCTCGTCGTCTACCTTCAAGGCGTCCCCTCCCTATCTTTACCGTTTCCGGAACCTTGCAAAAAACGTGCGATTGCTAAGTAAAAGGACAAAATCATAACTTCTTTTTTAAAAAATTGCGGACGTAGTATCATGACATGCGAATTACAGAGTAAAGAAGGACGACATGGCTGACCTCTTCCAGAAGCTGCGCTCTCGTCGCCAGATTGCTGTACAGGAAGGCGTGGAGTCGCGCGGGGAACAGGGCTCGGGCCGTGTTCGGCGACCGACCGACAGACAGCTGCAAGCGACCGCTCCTCAGTAGAGTTCTCCCGATGACGGATGGCCCGCGTCATCAAGAGTGCAAGAATAAGGAGAGGGAGGGAAGACGAATGAAGAGATCGCAGACAGAAATGCACCTTAGATGACTTGGTCATCTGCCATCGGGAGAACGCTACTCGTCACCATTCTACATCTTTACAGTTTGAAACTTTTTTTTCGTGCGAAGAAAAAGAAAAGGACATAGTAAATTTTCAATGTGTCCACTTCGCCATCGTCTAGTCGTCGCACAGGCGATGTAACAATTTCGCTACCGCAACGACGCAAACTACCGTAATCCGCACGGGTACCCCGATTCGCGTCTCTTCGATGTCACGTTTCACGCATACCCGTATTGCCCAGGGGCTGACCCCGCAACGCGAATCGCAAGGTCTAATCGCAACCGAGAGTACCGTAACTCACAAGCTACCGTAATCTTCTCATGCTTCCGTGACCCACCGTAACGTGAACTGCAGCCAGCAGTTGTCTGTGGAGGTGCAGACAGGCCTCGTCTACCGGGGGTTGTCGCTGCAGAACGTCCGAGAGTGACTCGCACTTGGACAGGCTGAACAGGGAAACACATCATTCTATTTGAATCAAGGGAATATGCAAATTAAGATAGTCAAGCGCGAATGGACAGTCTCGATTGGGAAAAATTCAGACTAGTCATCGTGAAACCAACTGATCGTGCCTATCTTATTATGCGTATGAGGTTGATTATGAAGTACGACTAAGATAAAACGCTTTAACACCTACCCTTTTCCTCCCGCTCCTCCCCTCATTCCCTCCATCCACTCCTCCCTCCGTCCTCGTCTCGACGTCAGCGTCTCCGGAATCCGGTCGTCGTCATCGCTCGAAGAGACCAGAGAGGAGAGCAGGGCGAACAGGGATTGGACAAAGTCCGACTGAAAGTACCCGTGGTACGAGCACTGATTGGACTCGTACCATACATACTATTAGAAGTTTAAAATCGGTTCCTTTTCGACGACATGTTTCGCTGTTTTTGGTGGCCAGACGCATCGTGGCTATGA
Source organism: Micoletzkya japonica (assembly GCA_900490955.1). NCBI lineage: Eukaryota > Metazoa > Nematoda > Chromadorea > Rhabditida > Diplogasteridae > Micoletzkya > Micoletzkya japonica. The sequence continues at coordinate 29,738 of LS911507.1, forward strand.
ATGATGTGTCAAACATAAGCATCAAAAGGAACCGATTTTAAACCTCTAGTGCATACTAGAGAACCAGATAAGCCCCGCCCCCCTTCCTACAGCCCAGATAAGCCCCAACTGACCACCCGATGGCTGGGCACCAGTTGTGCGTGGACATCCCTCTCCGCTCCCCTCGACTGGTTGGCGACCGCACGCAACGCGCCCAGCAGCGACGCGTTCCACAGCAACGCGACGCACGCCGACCGCAACGCGGCTTCCTCTGAGGTGAGGCGAGGATTACGGTAACTCGCTCAACAATAGGGAAGCTTTTCTCTATTAGCATACGCATCAACCATGGCCATAATTTGTAATAGCTTACCAATGGCCCTGGCATACTCTCCTGCAAGCAATCCCGACTCGAACGTGCTCTTCCCCGTCCACTCCCTCAGAAGAGTCCAGGCAGTCTCGGCACAGACGAGAGAAGGCTCGAGCGTGTACGGTAGGGCCGCCCTTAAATCAGCTACATTCGGAACGGCAAACTGTTCAAATTCCTTACGACATCACGACGGAGTCCATTCGACTCTCTTCTATGCCTTCCCCCCTCACTAAGCAAATTAGTCTCATTTAGCCTCGGAATGGTTCCTTGGACACCAGCTATTATTTGTCGCATCGGTCTCTCTTCGGAAATGGGAAGCACAGAAACTAAGGAAACATTTTTTTTTACTCAAGCATAGTAGACAATCGCGAAGATATCGCTAATCATAGGAACTCTCTCTCTCACACACACACACACACACACTTATATTTACCAAAGGCTACCGTAGTCTTCTCATACCGTAACCAAGGCTGAGTATCGTACTCCGACCGTACCTCAACTCCATCACCGCAGGATCTTCCAGTAGCTGACAGGGCAGCAAGCGACGGGCTACCGCCAGCGAGGCCACCTTAACGGGGGTAGGATAGGATAGGATAGGATAGTTTATTCAGTGTCATGGGTCATGTCAAGGGATGATACGGTATGGTCATGCCGCATGCTGATTAACGGGGGGTACTGTAACCATTCTTGTTCTGCACTTTTCTGTATCTATCAATCATTGCAAAGCATTTTGTAATAGTAAAGGAAAAGACTATGTTACCGAATGAGTGAGTGATCAAATAAAAAACCCAATAACCTAATCATCAACCAACCTGTTCCCGGAGCAGTCCCGGACCGCTCTCCAGTAGCGCATGGACGGTGAGTGGAGTGGTGGGCGACTCGGCGGTCAGCCTGGACAATTTGTCCAGAAGGGGCGCCGCCCGCAGTATGCCCTCCATTCGCTGAATCAAGAGATTAGACTTACTGTAAGTGATCAATGACGTATTTCACATAACCAAACGTCAACATAACCAAGCTATCCAAGAGAAACATGGGATAATGATATGCCTATCAAAAGGATAGTCCAATAGAGCCGCAATTTCGGAACGCGGTCTGGTGAAACGTCGTGGTCCGTGTACCGTAATCCCTCTCCGCCTAACCTGCACATTAGTCCGGACCGCGGCAAACTCCTCCTCTCCTCTGTCCACGTCTTCGTGACCCGAGATGGCTAGGAGCGCGAGCAGCGACGCGCCACGCAACGCGTCCGTACTGCAAGCGAAGGGGTACGGTAGACTGAGCATCAAACATATCTGTGTACTGTACCTATCTGGAATAACACCCCCCAGAAGTAAACAAAAGAATAGTCATTTATGAGGAGGGGGGTGGTCTTATCCAAACTACAGTACCCCATCCCTACACTAACCTCAGATAAAATACTACGTCATAGTGGATGTAGTCAAGGCGCTTTTCTCCTTGAAAGTTTTGGAGGATCAAGACACGCTTATCTGCTCGTTTATGATTGAATTAAGGCACTCCTTAGGTAGATATAACTTTCCTTATGGCAAATAATAAAACATCTATCTCAAATTTCATCAACTTTTCAAAAAAGTTTGTAAATTATCTATACCTTTCGTTGATCTTTCTCCTTCCCCTGTCCTTTTCAAAAAAAACTCACTATAAACGCATTTCATTCTACTTTATCTTGCTATCGTCTACTATTTTTTCGCATTCATTCCTTATTTCGATGGAGAGATATATTATTAAGCGAACCTCTTGGCCGCCCGCTCTTCCATCGCCTCCCGGAGATTCGGCGTAATCGACGACGTCGACCCACTGCGTCGCTTTCCCTGCACATATATTGTGGAATAAACGGCGATCCGACCGTTGCTCTGAGTCCAAAATGCGTCTAATTCTCTCTCACTTTTGCACACTCTTTCGCCTTATATTCGGAATGATTTTCCGACGGCTAGCTTTCTTAATCCACTATACAGCAAAGCATCGTGCAGTCAGCAAAACAAATTATTCATATAAGAACGATAATCTTTTTGCGGTAATTTCCTCTACTAATGTCCTGCGGTATTATTGGAGGAAAAGGAACGTTGAGAAATGTTTGCAGCGCACTCCGCTAAATATAGTGAAACTCCCTTGGCAAAGTGCCAGCTTAGGCTAAAGCCCGGCTCCGGCTGAAGCTTTGCGGTGGTTAGCGGACATAACTGCGCAGCTCTCTCAACCTTCACTTTCCTTCAATAATAATTTCCTCTACTCCAACCCGCACCGTCTTGAACATATCAAGCAAGATGAAGGCGCGGTGAAACGTATTTGGACACGACTCCGCGTCCTTTGGTCTCTATCGCCGCAGCATGATTCCCTGGCCGAATCCCACCTGCTTCTCGATCCTTCCCGGTCGGGTCGACAGAAGTGCTCCGAGTAGCTGGAGGGCGGGTCGGAAGTGCCGCGAGGACAGAGCCTCGGCCGACTGCCAGAAGGAGCAGAAGAGCGAGGCGAGGTCCGCCTGCCGTAGAACAGCGCGTAACGAGTAGAGCTCGCGAATCGATACCATTCAATCCAATTAGGCACTTTTTTACAGGTCTATGTTTCACTCCATACGTATTAGGAGAGAGATTATTACAGGTTCCACGGGATTCTCTAATATTCACTAGCGGTTTAAAATCGGTTCCTTTCGATGCTGATCTTTCACACGTCATGCTTAACGGCGACGTGTCTGGCCACCAAGAGAGAACAACGAAACAGATCGTGGAAAATATTTTCAAATTGCTTTAACTTTTATGTTTCATGTTAGCCAGAAGCTTTCCCATTCCTCTGCGATAATCTCATTAGAGGTATTTAGACTTTGCTTTTCTTCAACTGCAGCGTATCAAAGTGAACCTGTCCAATGTTAATTGAGGTGCACAGGCACTCAAACTCGTCCAGCTCTACGTATCCCTCGAGGAGCGGCGAGAAGAGGAAGGAGAGGAAGGGAAGAGAGTCGGGAGGAAGGCTGCAACAGTCTACTGGAGTCTGCGATTCGAGTCTACTTGATGAACACGCTGCTTCACCCCCTTGAAGGCTTCATAGGACCCAAGAATTCTATCATCATTTGATAAGCACCGTCGAATCGCACGCTCTAATTGTAAGGCTCGTAGAGTACAGAAATGCTGGATCAGCTGGGTGGCATAGGATTAACGTAACAATGAGAAAAAAGGACAAGCTTCGGGCTTCCTAAGCGCAGCAGCGACTTTTGACTGCATAGTCCATGCAACATGACGGGTGATTTTATGCATCTCGCTTGTCATAAAAACAACGTATCCATGAATCCACAGTAGTTGTTGAAAACTTTTTAAAGAATAAATACATTACTGGAGGCAAATGGACGTTGAGCGGGAGCCTTACATTTCTCTTTTCTAACCACCCAAGAAATTAAGGTCCGAGCTGGTTTGCAGCCTATGCTGGCATTTTGCCAAGATAATTCTACGTTTTTTTTTCACAGACGCGCGCTGCGCTTTCAACCTTGCTCATATTGCGTGGACAATGAAGTGCCCACCTCAACTTCAACGGCGACGTGTGCAGGTTGAAGGAGGTGATAAAGTCCGCGAGGGAAAAGGGCTCGTCCAGCGCGCACGATCGGTCGCTTCCTGCACACAAACCTTGTCACTATTTGCCCGTTTCAAACGTACTAGCTAGAGCATACGATTCGCGTCTTTTTGGTGGATGTGTTTCACATATACATATATAGATGCGGGGTACACCCGTTTCATGCAGCTTGAAACATAACTGTCTCCACAACGCGAATCGTATGCTCTAATACTAATCCCGAACGAGCGTATGCTCCACGTCTATAACGGAATAAACCGATCCGTCAGTTTCCTACGCTCCAAAATGAGTCTAATTCTCTCACTTTTGCACACTCTCTCGCCTTATATTCGGGATGATTTTACGACGGATCTTCTTAATCCACTTCTACACCTCGCCTAGCACCATCCCCTGCATTCCCCGAGAATAAAATTTAAAAAAAAACAGATAAATAAATATTGTACTCACTAGGCATGCACAGCTCCATGCTCCTCTCCAGTTCCCTCCATCCCTCCTCGTCCACTCCCTCTATCCGCTCGTTTCCTTGCGCTCCCTCTGCATCCTCTACCATCATGCTTCTTTCCCTCTTCATAAACCCCTCGATTCGCGCGTGTGTCCTGCACAAGTGAACAAGAGCCAAGCACAGGCCCGAGAGGCATTCCGTCTGCAATACGATCATCAGATATTGTTCCGGAGAAAAAATATTATTATTATTATTATTATTTTTAATTATGTATTGCCGATTCCAAAGTGCAAGAATGGTCCAAGTGCCGCAAAAAAATTTAGTAAACAGCCCTCAAACTACCCGATAATCAACCAAGAATCAGCCTCATTTCAGTTCGCGATAGCCCCTCCCCCCACCCTACCGTACCTTTCCCAGCTCTTCCAGCACGTGCACCGTCTCTTCATGCCCTCGGGCACTGTGAATGGCCGAGATGAGCGCCATCCGCTTGGCAGAGGCCGTTTTGAGGGTGGAGACGAGCGGTGGAAGGGAGGGCATCGAGTAGTCCGAGACCTGCGATATATACGATGGAGTAAACCGGGCATGGTATACCAAATACCAGCCTAGAAGCTCTACTGGATCATACTAGGGATACGGTATTGCCTAGCCATGGATAGGGTATACCGTACAGAAAGCCACCCTCACCTCATTCAGAATCAACCGATCGTGCTGCTCGTCATCCGTATTCAGGGACAGCAGACTCTCGAAGGCGACCGTAATCTGCAGGGGAGAAAATCGATAAACAGCGCAGTCTACCATGACACATTTTTGCAATTTTCAGCATATTCTGTGCGCATATTTTGAATTTTGTGCCTAGACAAACTAGGAAGTAGTTTAGCTTCTTCTTCATAAACCCACCTCATACAGATTGCCCTTGATCCCCATCAGATACAGGCGTCCCCCTTCACCCTCGGTCAGTGTCCCCTTCTCGCTCCGTCCATCGTACAGTACCTCTCCCGAGGACTGGACCAGGTGAACCGCGCGGACCTGCAATTGTAGAAGTAGAAGGAAGAAGTTGTTGTTTGTCTTTTTGATCGTCTACGTTTCCCCTATATCCACATATAACCGAATGCCTACTACTTCTTTATATACAGCGTTTCAAGCTTTTCACAGCTCCTTCTACAACGCGAATCCTATGCTCTACCAGCAAGCGACAACATTACATCAAGAGAGAGAGCTACCATCTCATAAACCTCCCGTCAACCTACCGTAACCCCTTGCCGTACCTGCCTCGCCGCCACCCGCCTCCCATTGGGTGCGCTCCATATCTCGAGCAGGTTCCTCCTCGGGGCGAGAATGGTCAGGAACAGCGCCGTCCGTCCGCCCTCGCCCCCGACCGTCAACCATCCGCACGACGCATCCCGATAGCCCTTCCACACCCGGACCACCTGGCCCGTACTCGTCTGCAATTAGTATTAAGCAGGACCTCATCGCTTCTCGCAACTGTGGGTATTACTTGCGGAAAGCGCCTATATCTTTATCTTTTGTGGTTGGTAATACTAGAAAGCAAACACAGCTTCTTATGCCTTTAGGCCGAGTCACACGATCGCAATGCTTTCTGCCACCGCATAGTTGGCGAAATGCTCAGCAGTAGGGAAGTGTTTATAATATTTATATAATCAACTCGTACGCCCCTGATTGCTCATTTCTAGTCTAGAAACGCAGATGAATACCTCGATGAGCAGGACGCGGGCCAGGTTGTCCGCGACCGCGACAAGGGGCACGCCGCGTGGTGCCGCGGCCAGCGAGAGCGCGAAGCGCGGCTCGCAGAGCGGACGCCACGCGACCGCCGCGTGCGTCGCGGCTGGAGCGAGCTCGGTCGACGTCATCGCCGTCTGCATGAACGACGGCAGGAACTGCAAGGGTCAGAGATCAAAGATCACTAAGAAGATCAAAGATCACTCCGAACAGGATCAAGTTAGGATGACTGGCTTTGAATCCCGCAATTTTTAAATTTATGACAGGGAGCCGCTTGCAAAAGCATTCGGACACCACCAGCCGCTGTACGGGATCAAAGATCAAAGATCAGAGATCAAAGATCAAAGACCACCCACGTTGGCGCCCCACTTGACGATGGTGTCCCGCATGCGCTCGCGGCGCTCGCTTTCCCAGCGGGCGGAGACGGCAAAGTTGTCGTTGAGCGCCAGCCAGAACGAGGCATCCCCGCGGATACGCTCTACCTTCTTCTGCAAGAAGCTAAGACTCTAAAAGGGATAACGAACATCGAATATGTGATTCGTGCTGCCTTTTGTAGGATTACGCTGGGATAATGCGAGAAAACGACGGCTCACGTGAAACTTGTCCATGGAGCACTCGGCGTAGCGGTCCATCGTAGAGGGCGCGAAGGGCACGGGCACCGCGTCGACGGTGACGTCGTCGTACCGCCGCGTAAGCACGACGTACTCCAGCTCGGGCCGCTTCTGAATCCGAACGGCGATAATCGACGATAAGAGGGGGGGGCAGCTGTGGGCGCGGTTGTCCAATCAACAACAGGATCGGTGTCTGCTGTATTATTGGAGGAAAATGAACGTTGAGAGAGCTGCACAGTTCATTCCGCTAACCACCGTACAACTTCAACCTGAGCCGGAGATTAGCCTAAGCTGGCATTTTGCCAAGAGAGTTTCACTATATTTAGCGGAGTGCGCTGCAAAGATTTCCCAACGTTCGTTTTCCTCCAATAATAGACAATGACAGTGCAAAAGGTTTGTTAGGATCGGGGCATACGGTACGTACAGTATACCTGTGCATTATTCAGCTTGCGCGTCTCATTGACGAGCGTCAGCAGCGACTTACGATCGATCAGCACCATTTCGTGGTGGGACACCAGCAGAACTGAAATGAGGGATACTGTAGATCTTAGACATACCAGACGGCACAAAGAATTACGTACACTAAAGGGGATATTGCTGCAAAACGTCTAGCGGAAAAGTCAGTTCGCGATTCCTACCGTTACCCGCCCCCTCCACTCACTCGAGTCTACCGTAGTCCTCAACGCGGTCACCGGGTCGGGAGCGAAGCGGTGGGAAAAGAGCAAAAGCGCCGATTCCGTAAAGATGAGTAGACGGCCATCAGAGGTGCCCACCAGGCACACGACACCCTCGATCGAGCCTCAATCAGTAAGTATACTTAGTTCCTCTCGTTTTTTTTCATAATATCCCAATATTCGTTGAATAAACGCAATTACAGTAAGGTTTATTTGACAAGACATGTGTGTGGCTTTGTTCTGCTGTAGGGCCCTCGATCGAGCCTCAATTATTTGCATTATTTTATGTGCTGAACACGTTTTCACATGCGGTGCAGCGTGTGCAACATGTCAAGCAATTAGAACTTTTATTTCCTCTTTCTTTAAAATATCCCAGAATTCGTTGAATAAACGCAATTAGTAATGCTTCTTTGATAAGACATAGCTTTGTTGTTCTCTGAGACCTTACAATTGTTAGACTGTATTCCACCACTTACCCGAAACGCGCTTGCTCGGAACTCCCAATAGCAGTACAGAGGAGATTTCCTCATCGGGTTCGAGCTGAAAAAATATAAATAAATAATGCGGAAAAATACATTAAGAGCACTCTTTCTCTACTGCACGCCTCATAACGTAGACTATGAATTATAAGATACTACGCCGTTTATATACTATTTGAAAACAAGAAGGAAAAAAACCACTACTCAAAACCGGAACTGCACTATTAATGCACCACCTACAACGGAAATCCACCGGGGCGAACGTCTATCGTCCAACCATAATACCTTCTTCCGTATACCTTTTTTTCGGACTCCTCACCGCTTCATATCGGCCCCCTACCGTATCCCCGTCCACCTACCGTACTCTACCCCCCCCCCAACTCACTTGAATGGGCTTGGAGAACAGGAGTGAAAAGGTCGCGCCGCGCCGTCCCATCAGCGCTAGCGATCGACCTCTGCCTACCTGTAAGAACGACTGGCTTTTTTTAGAGCATACGATTCGCGTCTTTTTGATGAATACGTTTCACCCAAATCTATATAGGCGATGGGTCCGCCATTTTACAAACAGCCTGAAGCATAATCACTTCGACAACGCAAAGCGTATGCTCTACTGCTTCTACTGCTTTTCCCTTTCCTTTCGCACTAAAGAAGGACCCTCCCACATTAACCAGAATTGCAGTGAAATGAAACGAGTAGACCCGTTTAGTAGTGTAGCCTTACTTTCTTCCACACACAACGACAATTCACGTGCACTGCATTTAGAACGGTTTCAATTATTTTATTATATATTTACACAGGAAAGAATATTAATTTATTTATATTTATTACAAATAAATGCACAGGTAAGTTTCAATTGGCAGCCTACCAATTGCAACTTACCTTGGAAATATGAGACTATACCAAGGAAACTTATGCAAAAAATCGGCCCGCCACCCATACTTCGAGGTCGGTGCCCACGTATGAATGAATGGTTTTAACGGTTTCATCAGTTAACTGCACTCCTTGATCCTCTCCCCCCACCTAGCCAACCAACTCACCGCCAGGTACTCCAGACTGCCCCAGGCATCGAAGATGCACTCCGACAGCCAGGCAGATAGCTCGCTGTTCTGCAAGGGATACTGTAGATTAGTGGCTGAGAACCAAGACATTTACTCACAAGATTGCCAGATTACGAGACCGAGAGGGCTAGGTAGGCACGACACAGGAAAAGAATGACGAGACGCAGACGACACCAATTTCCAATAAGTATATGGAAGCAAACTTTTGAAGCTTCAGAAATACTAACCCAAATTTACATATTCTCTCCAAGAAAGGCTGGCATTGTCACGCCTTCCTCTACAGCATGCTATCCCTACTGTTCGTAGAAAGGTACACAGCAAACTAAACCAGACCTCATCTACAAACGAATCGCTCCCCACTACAGGGTGCTATCCGTACTGGATGATAGAAAGTTTTCCATTAATCTACCGTAACCAGACCTCATCTATTAGGGTTTATGCAAAAAAATCTATCCAACAATCCCCCACCCACCTCCTCGCCCCTCCTCCTCCTCCTCTCCTCTCTCCTCTCCAGTCTCAGTCCCTCCCCTCCCTCCGCCCGTCCCTCCTCTTCGTTCTCTTCCTCCTCATCATCGCTCGCCTCTCCCTCGTCTTCCTTAAATATTAATTTATTTATATTTAATACAAATATTCTACGTTTTTAGAAGTCCAATGCCTAGCCAACAATACTATGCAAAGCCTTCTGAGGCATTTCTAGACACACTGAAGCTGCAAGTCTACGGGTGCCTCAAAGCCCAGTCTACAGTATCCTGGTTAATTCAAGATTTGCGTCTTGCGTGTTTTGCGTCTGGCATCTTTCCACACACCTCAGACATCCGCGGCGTGTCCGAGAGACTAAACGCCAGACGGGACTGGTCCGGAAGGGAGGCCGTGAGGAGAAGCGACAGCTTCTCCTTCTGAGCTGCCATCTGAGGAGAGGGCTAGAGTGTACGACAAAAGAGTATGAGGAGGTGAGAGACACAGAGGAAGTAGGATAATACAGACTATTAAGAGGGCTTAATGTTCATGAAAGCTCACAACTTCACCTGGGGGGGAGCTTCCCCATTGAGTGCCACAAAACCATCACAATCAGATAGAGCGTGGTGAAGAATGAGGAAAAAGAGTGGAAGAATGCAGAAGTATTCAGAGCTTCTCACATCCAAATCATAGCCGCTACCGTAGTAATCACGAAAACCATTAAAGAAGGTAGAAGTTACTCAGACATCGTTCGGTGGATTCAAGCCACTTGTTCAGGCTACAAGCACTCAGATAACCATTTTATCGCACGCGCCAAAAGATAACAATGTCCCTGAAGATCAGGCAAAGTGATAATGACAGACAAAATAACATTCGGATAACAGTAGCACTTGAAGCGGAAGAGTGTGCAGGTTTTAAAGGAATCAGGAATAGTAACTGGAATAGTAACTAATCAGGAATAGGGAAACCACCATTCCATCAAATATGTCGTTTTGTCAACATCAACTGTGTACAGATCAATCTTGACGAAGTGGTGGCTTCCCAAGAGACAGAATAATAGCAAACATCAAGAAACAATGAGGAATCAGTGGGATATGCATAAATAGGCGAAATGAAGAGCATGACTCTATGCTCACGGGTACAATGCATTTAATGGATTGTTATTTGTATAAGAACAGTTCAACTGTTTCAATTGCGATATTTTAACGCTACGGGAAAAAACCACAGTTAACTGTGAAGAGATCGTGAGAAGTATAGTGGAATAAACCGATCCGTCCGTTGCTCTGATTCCAAAATGCGTCTAATTCTCTCACCTTTGCACACTCTCTCACCCGATGTTCGGAATGGTTTGCTGACGGATCTTTTTAATCCACTATAATCGCTCTGCCAGAATCAAACCACGAAAATTAGCATTTTGCCTGGAAACTGAGTGTCTTGTCCCATGCCGAGAAAAGGGTACTATATACACCAAGGAAAACTCGTAAGCTGATCGTAATAATCTTAATAACGAATGCAAAGTCAGTCAAGAATCTGAGAGCACACTCAAGTTACCGTAGTAGAAGTGGGCAAAAGAGCCTACAGTATACTCTCAGAGACTTGGATATAAGCGAAAAGCGTGTAAACGAGCGGAAAGCGAGACAACGAACGATAACACCAAGGGAAAGGCGAGGGAAAAGAAAAAAAAGGAGGAATGGAGCACAGGCGTCAATGGAAACCACTATGCAGAGCAAACAGACGGGCCATTCTAACAATCACACCTGTGCATAAGGGAATAGCGGGGGCCAGAGCCGGAACCAGAGCCGGGGAAAGCCTTTCCGTAGTCGTCTATTCCCCGGCTGGCCACTTCCCGGCTACTCGCGGCCGTCCGACCACTGCCCGGACTGCTGGGATTGGTAGTGGTGCATCTGCCGCATCTCAGACGTGTTCAGTCCTTGCGAGAGGCGCTTCCTCTTCGCCAGAGGGAAGGTCGTGTTCAGCGCCACCTACACATCAATATTTAAATATTTGGAAAATTTGAATTTCCCGCCTATCTACTAATAGACTCCCGAGGGGTCCCAGCTATGTTGGGGGAAAAAAACTAAAGATCAAAGATCAACGTCCAAAAATCAAAGATCACCTCGTTGACAAACTGGATGACCTCATCGGGATACGGGGCGAAGGGCTGGCGGGGAATGTTGGCTGGGTCGTCCGTCAGAGAGTACCACATCTCCTGAAGGGTTTTCGATATTTGAAGAAAACTCTTCGGAACGGGTGTCCGGAGTGAATATTATGGTGAATTCCACGTGTTTCCGACGCAAAATATACAATTTTTGCTGTGTTTGGTTCAATTCTGGTTGAAGAGAACTGGTATCTCCGGTGACAAAGTGCGTATGAAGTACGGGTGTCCGGCTTGGAATTTTATAGGGCTGCGCAGGTATGGAGGGAGCGGTAATAACCGAAATGGAATCAAGAAGGTAGCTCCCCCAAGGATTAATAAATATCGGCTGAAACTGCAAACTACTGGGACCGTTGGATCCGCACCCGTGTATTAGGGCTGGTAAGGTGAACCATTCTAGAATATGCACGTTCATTTTTCGGTTGACGGGCACCGACCCGAAGTACGGGTGCTAGGCCCATATTTGTCCGCAATTCTACTTTGGTAGGCCTATATTTTCTACAAAATCTCAATTGGTAGGCTTCATTTCGTAGACTGGTAGGCCCGTTTCAGAAAATATTGCGGGGAAGGTTGCCCATGTATGAGTCGTTTGCGGCTGACAGCGGGCAAAAATGTCTACACGAAAAGTGAACGTGTTCATTTTCGTTAATTAGTTCACATTCGCCACCCTACCGTGCACGTTGAGAAGCCACCCACCTTGATGGTGAACGATCCAAGCTGGTAGTAGCCCCGTTCCATCTCGTTTATCGTGAACTGACACAGGTAGAACAGGCACGCGACCAGCCCGTCGATCGCCAACTGAAATCGGGCGGGTATTTGAATTCGGGCTCAAATCTTATTAATCTCGGCGGGAAATTCAAAAAAAGCGCTCTTCACCTTGGCCTCGTTCATCGAGCAGAGCATGTACTCGAAGGAGCCTATCGGCACGCGGGAGACGCCCCTGGACTCCTTGTAGCTGGAATAGGAAAGCTTTTGGATGATGAAATAAATAATACAAATGATGAAATACATGTGAAATGACAATAATTGTGGTGGAATAAACTAGTCCGTCCGCTACTTTAATATTAGGAATGAGTACAAATATCATGTGCGCCTGAGAAACTACGAGTGCAACACGCAACTAGCACTTATCCCCAAGCTTCCGCCTACCTCTCTCATTTCTGCTCTAATACTAGGCCATACGTGGGCACCGACCAGAAGTATGGGTGGTAGGCCCTAATTTTTTCGGAATTTTACTTTGGTAGACCTATATTTTCTATAAAATTTCAATTGGTAGGCTTGATTTCGTTCACTGATAGATCCGTTTCTCAAAATATTGCGAGGAAGGTTGCCCACGTATGTACTAGGCATGAGCGGCTTCGGTCAAATATCCCTCAACGCCTAGCGGCATGAATGCCCCTGATCGAATCATCGCCACGATTTCCGGTATAAATACGAGCCTCATTGCAGAAGCTCTAACTACGCTCTTCACATCTCTTCTACCATTCCACAATCTATACAGTGCTATCAGAAGGTAACCACTGGTTACTAACCAGTAGTACCTTAAATTTTCAAAATCACGACATAATCGGCTACTTCTGGCGATATTACGTAAAGACGCCTGCTAAAATATTGGGATAGAATACTAGCCGATGTTATTATACGTTCAAATCTCCCCCCCCCCACCTACCGTATGCCCTTCTCCTCGAGAGACCAGGGCGAGCTGAGGGCCTTCCACTCGGGAATCGTCGTCTTCGTCATGACCTCCACCACGTCCTCGTCCAATCTCCCCTTCACCGCCTCCCACTTCTGGAAACGCAATCGAAAGATTTTTTTTAGATATTCTTTAATTTAGAATATTTAGATTTATAGTGAATTAAATCGGAGAACAAAATAGCTAGATATTGTGGAGTAAACGAAATAAACTCGCTACCTTATCAAAGGCCTCCTCATCCTCCAGTAGAGTGAGCTCTTCGAATATACGCATGACACTCCTGAAATTGCACAATATTGCCCTGAATCCACCCCCTTTTTTCAGAAAGCAAGCGGTTTTGCTACACATTTCTACTCGCTAGTCGATAGGCCTCAAAAATGTGAAAAGCTCTCGTAGTAGGATATGCACTCATAATAATCATATGTGCTAAAAAGGGGAGGGGCAGGGATACCGACCGTTAAATATTAGCCAGTAAGGAGTTCGGGAAACGGAAACGCGGATGGGAATTTTTGAATCGGGGAAAGGGCGGGAAGATAAAGGAATGTCTCTGGACAGGCTAACCGCCACTCGGATCCCGTCCTGTGCAGTCCGTGGATCAGCTCACGCTTTAGCTGGAACTTGGCATCGTTCCAAGCGCGGACCTGAATGAACGCATGTTATTATTCGCGCCTATCTTGTTATACTATTCGTGCCTTATTCTATCGTACCCTATCATACACACTAGTCGTGATAAGATATTATTATACGCTTAGTGGGCATGGCTACAGCATCCCCTCCCCTCCCCTCCTACCGTACCTCCATGAGTTCCGGCCAGAAGCCGTCGGCGCGTACGGGAACCGTCGACGCGAGCGCCATTGGGACATTCTTCAGGCGGGGAAAGCACTCGACCAGTGTCTGCAATCGGGAATCATAGAATATATTAGTTTTTTTTTTATAAATTTATTGATTATTGATTTTATTTTGGGAGGGCGTGTAGACATAAAAGTAAAGGAAATGCACGGGAAAAGCGGCCACAATAACTTCACATTCACGTGTGTTACTGCACGAATGGCGATATGCACTCGAGCTTATTTGCATAGAGATAGAGCGGTAAGAAGGCTTTCACTTGTAGTCAAGAGGCTTGAATCAAGCAACAAAAATCATTGGTTTAAATGGATTTCCCCTTTTTTCTTATTAAAAGCTTTTCCGTACCTCAAAGAAGTGGGAGTGGTCCTTAGGCGTGAGCGCCTCGCCCACCAGGAATGCCAGCGGGACCGGCGGGTCCTCTGCAAGGATCTCCAATCTTTAGCTATCTAGGTATCCGGAAAAAGCAGAACTATCTGACAATGAGCATACGCATAACTATACTACTCGGGAGCGAAAAAAAAGGAGTAGAGTGAATGAATAAATTACAGTACCGTCAAAGATGTCGTGGCGGAAGGACAGCAGTCCGATCTGGAATCCACACGAGGAGAAGGTCGTGTCGTAGAAGATAATCTGAACGGGAAGGATGAGAAGTGATCTTTGATCTCTGAGCCCATCCATCCAGAGTTCCACACTTTCACAGCATACGCAAAAAACGCGCCAATTTCTCGAAAGTATCATCGAACCGAAGTATATCACTCAGATAAGGAGTGTGCATAGACCCAAAGTATGGGTGGTAGGCCCAAATACTTTGAAATTTTACTTTGGCAGGCCCGATTTTGACCTGAGAAAATTTTCAATTGGCAGGTTTGATAATTCACGAATGCATACAATGGTAAGCACGCTTTCAAAACATGTATGAAGGAGTGTCCTCACCTGTGTTGAGGTCTCGTTCGAGTTCAGGTTGGCCGTATTGATAAACTCCTCAAGAAGCGGCTCGCAAAACAGATGGGCAACCACGCGAATTGCCGTGATGTTGTGCAGGAACGGCTGGCGAGTACCCTCGAACTGAACGGGGGATTGTCGGGTAAATTACGAGAAATGGGGGGGGGGTATAGAGATTAGTCAATGTTATAGGGTACGTGTTAGGTAGGGACCGCAGCGCTTGTCTGTTGGAAAGAGCTGACAATGAGAATTCTAAAACCACTTCCATACTACCAATTTTGCCGCATAGGGGTAGGAAACAGGGTTTGAAAAAACCAAGCAACTTTAATCGCATTATCAGACCGAGAGATAGAGGTGTAACAGGAAAGAATGAAGAGAGTATACGCAAATCGCGCTTGGTTTTCAACCCCTAGTAGGAAAGGACGCGATAGAGGAAAGCAATAATGTGCGCTCTATGCTTACACCTCTCATTTAAAATATCAATAATTAAACATCGAATAAAAGCAAAATGAAAAAAAATAAAATCCAACCTTGAGCAGGTCGTACAGTGAGTGGATGTTGTAGAAGGCCGTGGCCTTCCTCTTACGCTCCTGGTCGATTCGTTCCTGAATCATGGTCGGCATTTGAATTCCCGCCCTTTCCACCCGGGAACTCGGAAGCGCAAGACTCACTATATGACTTCATATTAGATGTAAATACGAAAAATTCTTTTTATCCTATGCGAAATCTGCTCCATCGATAAACTAAACTGAACCACCGTACCTTCACATTCCTCAACTGCTTAATGTTCTTGATCGACCGTACGGGGTCCTTCTCCTTCATCGATGTGTAGATCTAAACATTAAAAATCAATATTTTAAAATACAATAAATAAAATAAAAATACCAAAAAAAATATAAAACAATGACCTCATCCAGCTTCTCGCCCGCCAGCATCTTCTCTCTGGCTTCGTGCAGGATGAGCGGATCGGTTCGCACGTAGGCCGTGAAGTTGCGCCGAGCATTCCCGTGGGGAGTGTTGGCCGCCACCTGGACACGTAAATAAATTAACATTATTCCCTCAAGAATCTTGAGTCTGTATGTATGTATGTATGCATGTATGTATTATTATTATTAGCAGAAAAGTTCAGCTGATCTATAGGTTCTAAATTACAAGAAAAAGACAGCATTTTAGAGTACGCTAATACTGAAACTCTACAACTAATCTTAAAAGGTGCGTAGCTGTTCACATTAATGCGTTTATTGAATAACAACAATTTTTGACTACTTTATAATATGTAGTATTGGAAATTATGCCACGACATAAATAAATCAAAAACCCACCCGCTTAGCCAGATCGTCATCGCCAATGTAGTGGAACAGCACAACTTGTCCATCCGCGTACCAGTACTCCTTTCTCCTGCAACGAAAGCCTACCGTAACCATGCTTTTATAATATTGATACATCCGTATAGGTGTAGGTGAAGTGCTAAAATGCATAAAATAGCATATAGGAACTATATGCTAGGGATGATTTGGACACGCTGATCAAATTATACCAAAATATAACAGGACAAGAGCATACTTGAACCGCCCGTCGATCTTCCTCGGATCCCTCGTGTTGTACAATGTGTTGTACGAGCGGAAGGCCACTCGATCAGGCCGTTTAGTCAGCATCTTCTGTCCCGGGGCACCGCTCAGTCTGCAAGTCATTTCATAATTTTTTTTGTCCAAAAATTTAAAAAAACAACATTTCGAAGAGATGGGCTACGTTTCTTCAGAAAACGTTCAAAGAGAATAAGCATTTCGAATGCATCACACTTCAAGCGAGCCTACCTCGACATAACCACCGACTTGGCCACGCGATGTGTACCGGCATTGAAGAGTCTGCAAGGGAAATTGAACGACTTTTAGCGATAATCGGGACCTGGCAACTATTTCAGACGTGGGCAGCCTTCCCGACCACATTTTAACAAACGAGCCTACCCATTGACAATTTCTCTCAAAATCGGGCATACCAAAGTGAAATTCCGCAAATATTTGGCCCTGCCGCCCGTATTATGGGTCGGTGCCCTTTTCACTGATAAGGTTGACGAGTTCCGTCAACCATATCAGTGAAAAGTTCCGTCCGTCGTCTCATTCCTATTTATGACGAATGAGTTCATAGACGGAACTTTTACGTCAATAATAACATAAGAGTAAATTACATGATGAAATTGTAATAATATGCGGGGCATGTGGGTCTACCTGTATCCGTCGACCCGCATGCTTCTGCGAATCTTCTCATAGTCCAGGCCCGCACGGCCATTGGCCAGGTATCTTAAATTATTTATAATTACTTTTTTACAATATTTCTAAAAAAGTAGTGCTTAAATCGCATACGAAGCAACAATCTGCTTTCTGGAAGCATAATATCAAGAAGCAATTTACCTCTCGATATTGAAGATGATAATCGTGCCGGCTGCGGGCAGCATGATGTTGTCCGCCACGCCCAGGTTCTCCTTTTCCGCGCGCTCTTAAAATACATATTAATAAACGGGAAAAATTAAGAATAATTGCAAAATAAATAGCCCATTTCATCATCACAAAACGGGAGACTAGGTACCGATCAGGTCCAGGTAGAAGTAGGTGGGCTTTTCCTCATGGCAGACGAATATACTCGGATCGCTCGTCTCGGACAACTCTCCCGACTGATGATTCACGATGATTCCCGTTTCGTCGTCGAGCTCCTCCGCGTTTTCGGTCTGAATAAATAAATAAAGTAAAGAGAACAAAAGACAAACTGAAAAAAAAACAACAAAAAAAATAAACAAAATGGCTAGAAAACCCCACTGACCTCATCCTCGACCTGTATCTCCTCTTCAATGTCTTCATGTAGCCCGACATCTTCGTTCGCCTCCCCATCGTCTTCTTCTTTATATCGCTTGTTCGGCGTGCGAATCCTCTGCGAACGTCCGCTCATTGCGTCTCTGCAGAAAAGACTCCGTTCCGGCCTCGGTCCAGAGCCAGCATTTTGGCGCCAAAACACGGACCCGCGCGCACGTCCGCCGAATCAACGCATCCGGGAATTAGAAAAGCCTTATTGGCGTTAAATGGCCATAAAATACGCCTAAAAGCGCGAAAATTCCGTAAATGCGGTTGGAACAGAGGCGATGGCGCATTTCGAATCGCGTTGAATCGATCACGCGGGTCAAAACAAGCATCCTACCGTATACGTGATACGCAGGGCGACGTTTCCCACTAGCGCTCGTGTGCTCCGGCGACGTTTACTATTTTAATGTAAACTCCTTTTTAATTTAACTTTTATTCCATGTTTTCGGGGCTCAAAGCTTCAATTTACGGCAAATTTTGAGCGGCGCCGCCTAGCGAGAGACTGAACGTAGCTATTGCCGGAATACCAAAGCTATAATTTCCGTGTAGGAGGCGCAAAGACTCAAACGATCGTACTTGCGAAGCTACAGAAAGACTAGTGACTGTTTTCCGTGTGTGAATATACCAATAAGGTATTCGTATTCAGGAAGTCATGGAAGAGCTTCTGGACATTGAGGCTCTCAAGAAGATGACGCCTGCCCAGCAGGAACAGGTCATTGCGGGAGTCAAACAGCAGGCCGCCATCTCGAATGCACAGAATCTCATCACGGTCGGTCCATTCATTCATTCATTCCGTCGTTTATAATATTTTTTTAAATGCGCTAAGGTGGGACAGAGATCGTTGATCAGTTTCGCAATGAAAACCATCGCAGAAGCGTAGTTCGATCTCGTTTTGAAACATTGTGAGTTTCGTCGACTCTCCAGGATCTCTCGGAGAAGTGCACGCAAAAGTGCATAACTGCGCCCGGCACGTCGCTGAGCAACTCGGAACGCCAGTGTCTGCAACGGTGCATGGACAGGTAAGCTATTCACTCATACATGGGCAACCTTCCCCGCAATATTTTTAAAAACGGGCCTACCAGTGTACGAAATCGGGCCTATCAATTGAAATTTTATTGAAAATATAGGCCTAGCAAAGTAAAATTTCGAACAAATATGGGCCTACCACCCGTACTTCGGGTCGGTGCCCACGTATGTTTTCACTCGTAGCCTAAAACGCTTGCAAGTATGACCGCTTTTGATTTTCCCTAGTTATTAGGGTGTCCCATAATTTATGCACCACTTTCTAAATATAATTATATAGCGAGTAGGAGGTAGATGGCATTTCTCGTTTATGCAATAGTACTATCGTGTCCCATGCTCAGTACTGCTGACTCGGTTACCTCATAGCTCTGACAGAAGCGATAATACTGCTCATCCCGGGCCTGCTCAACAAAAAGCGCGTTATATGCAAATCAATAAAAAATAGCTTTCTGATTTAAAATTATATAACAAGTCTCTTAACTGTCCTACGGCTGGTTCGGAGAGAAAATCTTTTTTGTGAATAATAGGAGAAAAGTGTGTAAACCCACAAAAAGTCGTTTAACTGTACTTGTCTAGTTGATTCCATTTCCTTGTGAAGTCGCATAAATCTATCTATCTCCTCGGAATTTCGAAAATGAATGAAACTGTTTCTATGCAAAATATTTTTAAAACAGTGAGCTTAGAAGTGTTCAGAAGTAGTTACGTTGCAAAAGTAATACAGAAATATCATAGAAATCAAGGCATAGCGCGAAGTTCGGGAAGCGAATCTGATCGTTGCTCTCGAAAATTTGACGAAAGGTCTTACAGTATGCCTCGTTTTCCAGGGAGGTCAGATGGAAAACTTGATTTTCTCGGAGGTTTGCGGATGGATAACTTTTTTTGGGACGCGAAGGGAGAGTGAGGTTTAAGCTTATCGTGAAGAGGACGCTTACATTTCTATCATATCAAATTGCCATATCACCCAAATTCTCCCTTTTCGAGAAATCCTCGCATAACTGAAATTCCCATTGTAAAACGGCAATTTTTGATAATTAATTTCTCGTTTTGGGACAACTTTTGGAGACTATATCTTAGCATTTCAGGTGCATTGTCATGAGATCTATCGTCATGAGATCATGAGATACAAGTTAGAGATCACCCATTTTGAATTTTGCGCACACCACATTTATAAAGCCATCGCTCTCTTCAAATTCCGCGTATATTCATATTCTATCATTATCAACGTCTTTCCTGCTTCCTTATTAATGAATACTAGTCCAATGATCCACCATTAGCGTCGCATTGCGCCAGAATCTTTTTTTGATATGAATGTCACTTTTTAAGTAATAGATTACGGTAGTTGGTCACAGTCTGTTTTACTCGCGGAACAAAATATTCAGAGCACTGCCCTCCCTAAACATCGATTGACAAAATTAAGCGCTTTGACTTTGCCCAACTTGCAATCGATGGTTAGCGTCAATGGATTGTCGTCAAGCAATGTGCTTGTGTGCTTTTTTCGGTGGTCACGCTTGGAACGCCATCTTGAGGAACCGAAAAAAATATAGAGTAGAAAGCTTGATTTTTACAAAAAAAGTGGTATACCTTGTAGCAAGCTATTTGTTATTGTCGTACAGGCTTTCAAATTCTTTGTGCTTAGGTTCATGGAAAGCTGGAACCTCGTCTCTCAATCGCTTCAGAAGCGTCTACAGGTTCGTTCATTACGATATCGTTACCTTTTTTGGTGGGCAAAACCCTATATTTGGGCTGTTAGGCCTGAATTTAAAATTATGAGAAGCATAGGTGGGCACGGTTGCAGGCAACGTGGTTGGGTGACTTACTGCGAAAAAAATTCCTGCATTGGTTAGCTCACTGCATAAATAATATCTTAGCAAAATTGTGCGATATCTATGTATGGGAGAACCACTGCAGTCAGTTACCGGCACACCCTGCCCACGTATGATGAGAAGTAACTCTACCGACGTGTGAAGAGTGTCTGTTATATATTACTTAGCCGATGAGCTTAAAGGGTCGCTCTGACCGTTCAAGAGACAACTAGTTAACGAGCGAGAGACGCAGACAACGAGAGAAGTTTTTTTTTTCACAGCTTTTTCTCAATAACGAAGGCATACATGGGCACGGACCCGACGGTCGGGTGGTAGGTCCCTCATTTTGTCAGACACTTAACTGGGTAAACGCCTTATTATTCCAAATGCATCATTGGCAGGCTAACCAGAATCTCAAGTTATCCAGTGGTAGGCTCTAGTTCAAAATAATGGATGGTAAAGCTGCGCACGTATGAACGAAGGAGATTCAAGTAAAAAGGAGAGAGAGCATGGGACTCAGGACACCGAAAGCTAGTGATGTCAAAAATGTGGATATTGAGAGGAGGGAGCATTTAAGCTTCCAAGCTTCACGAATACTTTCAGGATGAGATGTCGCACCTTCCCTCCTCATCGTTCGGTTCGGGTGGTTCGTTCTCGTGAGGACCGCTGGTTTGCCATTCCTCGCTAGACCTCATTCTATCTCTCCAAATCGTTTTCTGCTCCTGTCCCTGATCCTTTCCATATGTTTTTCATTGTTGCTAGAGTGACTGTTAGAGTTCGCGTTTTGATGTTTTGTTTTTTTCGATCGCCGATATATGACAAGAGTTTACCCCCATCCCAACGCCCTAATACAGGCAAAAATATGAATACAATACTGCAGGTTGTAGATGTGGTTAGATAAGGTTAGTCATTATTACAAAGGAAGAGGAAAAGTCGTAGGATAATCAAACGGAAAGCGTTTCTTTTCAAAGGGATCGTCCGAAGCTCCTAGTCTAGCCTCAGTCTAGTAAGGCGGGCGGGGGTATATTGACCGTAGTGTTGGCAGAATGGCAGCGAAGCGTGGTGCACCGATCACGCGAAATGGCAAGAGCGAATGAAGAGAAGCAGACGACAGCAGATTAAGCATATTTGCACTTTTCCCAGCCATTTTGCCAACACTAATTGACGGATCCCGATCCCTGGCCATTCCTCATCCATCGTTGGTGATGACGGACGGCGTGCTGGTCTCCTCTTCGTTGAAGATTCCGTAGAACATGTGGCACGTAGCTGCGGAGAGACCACCCAGAGCAAGGTAGAAGATCGCCTGACAATGAGAATCATCCAGATGGATAGAATCCATCTAGGTACATTATGCATCGGGATGCATAAAATCCATCTAGATGCATTATGAGTCTGGATGCGCCATACCATGGTCGGCAGGGATACGACGAGCATGACATGCTGAAATACGGTAGTTACCGGGGACATTGGAGCGATGGAGGCCGAGCGACGGATTGTACCCAGGAGCTGAACGGGGTACTGTGGCTTTTGAATTTCCCGCTCTCAGCGAGGATTTTGGATACTGCTTTACACGGAGACTTGATTGGACTCGAGGTAATGATTGTGCTATTTATTGTACTACTCTCGAGACTGTCATACAATACAACCAAAAGACATCTCGTATGCGGTGTAAATATATAAGTGATGCCTCCAACTCCTCTCAAACCTTGTCGCTCATATTGCCCTGCTCGCAAATCTCCATGAAGAGCGACTCGAGTACGACCAGCACTAAGTAGATGAAGAAGGCGAGGGTTCGCGGGGCTACGGAGCCCTGGAATGCAGTCAGATGGATTCCGCCCAGATGGTTTTGCATCCATCTGGGCGGTGCCCACTCAGATGCATTCGGTTCACCTGGACGGAGTAGACGCGCCGAACGACGGCCGGTGAGGAGGTGAGCGAGCGGCGGGGCACGATCTATAGGGGAGTACGGTATACTCGGGGGGGGCTCTACTCAAAGCATAGCAGTACTTGCAAAGCTAGTACGGATTCTGTGGCTGGTTCTACGGATGTATTATTGGTGCAAGCTGAACGTCGTAGAACTTGCTAAACTCAGTAGATACGCGGAAAGATCTTTTTTTCGCCAAAGATAAGTAGCAGAGAAATGCTGTTCAAGCCCCTAACGGGGATTGATCTTCTTCCTTCGTCAACTGACATTTAGAGCATGTGGTGATTCCTATCTTGTTCATGCTTACGCTTCCTACTTCGAAATACAGTGAGCCATCGCGCATGAGTTGGCCGTGAAACATGATCATCACAAAGACACGAATCACATGCTCAACTATAGGGTTTGAAAACCAAGCCTTTTAATCGCATTATGAGACCGAGAGAGTGATGAGGAGCAGTGAAGAATGAAGAGAGTCAGACGATAAATACGCTAATCGCGCTTGGTTTTGCAAGCCCTACTCAACCGACATTCCCCGTCTTGTCGTGTGGATTGTCCAGTCTCCGCCTCCTCAGCACGACGTCCGCGTCGACGGCCGTGAAGAAGTCGCCGTCGTCGTACTCGTTCTCTGAACTTTGATCTTTCGGGAGATCAAAGATTAGCTCGTACCGCTGAAGAACTTGTCGATGCAGGTGCTCATGCCCATAGCCAGGACGACGATCAGTGCCATGACGCTGACGAAGGTTATGGCGAGGACGGGCACCCACTGGAGGCGAGGGGGCAGGGTGCTGTCGCCTGCATGCAGACAGAATACACTTGGCAACGTGCCAAGTTATTTCCAATCCGTTTTTGCGCCTATGCAGAGTGGATGAAGGCTCGACAGAAAGGCCATTCATACAACGGTTCAGCGACGTGTCGCGGATCTCTTTGGTGTGTATAGAAAACTCTTTGGTATATTTCTGGTTTCGTGCTGAATACGGAGCTAGGAAAACGGTGCTGGCGAGCTGAGCTCACAGTGTTCTGAACGTTAAGCCAACGAGCCAAAATGCTTAGAATGTGGTGCTTTCCGTGCGAGAGTTCCTACCGAAATCAGGGTTATTTTTCGGCATCTCGTTCGCTTAAAGGAACTGTCCCACGAAAAAAATCGTTGTTGAGTTATCCGTTGGAAGCATTGTGGTATGGGCTGGACAACAAGATGAGCAAAAATCCCGATTCGAAATGACCCTCTAGGGCCCAGTACGGCCATCTGAATGTGCGAGATACGGTATATCTCGCGGGGTAGTTTGTAGTCTACACCGTCTATCTAAGTAACCCCTGGCAATGCCTGTTCGCTCTCACTCTCCGTGGAGCAGGAAGGGAAGAGCAAGGGAAGGGGCAAAGGTGTGTAGATGTGAGAGCGGTGGAGATCAGGCATTGCCACGGGGTATATTTGGGGGAGAGGAGAGCTTGGTTAAACTACAAACTACCCCGCGAAATATACCGTATCTCGCACATTCAGATGACCGTACTAGGCCCTAGAGGGTCATTTCGAATCGGGATTTTTGCTCATCTTGTTGTCCAGCCCATACCACAATGCTTCCAACGGATAACTCAACAACGATTTTTTTCGTGGGACAGTTCCTTTAACATTTTGACTGTTGTCAGAACACTGAGCTCTGCCCTGTCCGACCCACCCACTCCCATGGCGATGTGCATGACCAGTCGCAGCTGGGCCACCTCGTCGTCCTGCATATGGAGGAATGATCATTTGCTTTCGGTTGATCATTCCCAATTCAGGCGAGCGGGTGTGCAGAGGGGAGAGAAACCGATAAGCTGTAAGCTAGTCGCTTCGACTTGTTGGCTATATCCGTTTACCGATTATCGCTGCCATGGTAACTACCGGGGTGGTATACCAGGCACCCATCCCTCACCTCGTACCCCTCCATGGCCAGTCGCAGTCGCGTGAGCTCCGCGTACATCTTGTCCGATGAGTTGCAGGGCTGAAGTAACGTTAAAGGACCTCGCATTCGGAACCGTAATCTATTCAAATTCCTGACGGCAATCTGACGGATTCGATTAGCTTCTCGTTTATGCCCTTCCCTCTCGCTATGCAAATTAGTCTGAAGTAGCCTGGCTACGGTACCGAATGGTCCTCCTTTAAAGGGTCCCTCCAACCATCTCATTCATTCCAAGAGATAACCAATTAAGAGCGGTTGATTGATTGTGAGAGACAAGAGAGGAATGAAGAGACGCAGACAGCGAGAGAAATCTTTGCACAGCTTTTTCTCAGCAACGGCGAAGTTTCAACAAAAAAAAAGGAGAGAGTATGAGACTCAGGACATTGAGAGCTATCCAATGATGTCAAAAAATGCATATGGTAGATATTGCCTGGAGGGGCCCTTTAACCAAGCTTAGATATTTCAGTCCTGCAACTGGCTGAATTTGCCGAATACTACGCAGCGATGGATCTATGAATGACCTTTATAATGCAATAAATCAATCCATCAGGTCCCTAGTGCGTCTATAGTGGATTAAAAAGATCCGTCGGAAAGTCATTCCGAATATAAGGCGAGAGAGTGTGCAAAAGTGAGAGAATTAGACTCATTTTGGAACGGAAGAAACTGACGGATCGGTTTATTCCACTATAATTCTCTCGCTTTTACACGCTCTCTCGCTCGGAATGATCAACCGGCCGGTCCACTATAGCTAACGCTGGCTAGCAGGTCGTCTGCCAGTTCCTGGTTGTGCTCTTTGAGGGCGTCGCTGAACGACGGGTAGACGATCCACGGACCGCGAATCTGGAAGAGTGGACCCCCACAATGTTCTGGCAGCAGTGAAAATGTTAAGCGAACGAGATGCTGAAGAATAACCGTGATTTCGATAGAAGTCTCGTACGGAAAACACCGTATCCTAAGCATTTTGACTCGTTCGCTTAACATTTAGAACACTGTACCCCGTTCCTGATCATAGCAGTGAAAATGTTAAGCGAATGAGATGCATTTGAAAACTGCATCATCGCCCTCAACGTTGAAGAAATATCCGGGATAGTGAACCAGTTCCAGCTTTTAGCATTTGAAAGCTGTATTATCACCTTAGAAAATATTTGGCAAAAATCTGTAGTCAAATGTATGGCATGAGAAGGTGAAAACGGGGACGCTCAAATGAACGGTCATGAATACATCATACCTGAAGAACAGATATGCCGATCAGCAGAGGAGGAATGGCAAACAGGAGGAGTTCCTGCATTGTCCTGGAAAGACATAGCGATACTTGCCTGTGATCTCGACATAAGTCATCTTGAGATCTGCACATTTGTACGACTGAACCATGGCAAGAACAAATGATTCTCCACGGATTCATTGGCTTTCGAATTTACAGGAATATCAAAATTAAAAGAAGTAGAACACACAAATGTGAAGGTGGGGAGGGTTCGTTGAGAGGGGGCTTTCAGTGGAAATGCTGTATCCTCCGCTTCAGCGTTGCCATGCTACGTTGACTGAACTGCCAGGCAACTCCTGGGAAGGAAAGGCGAACGGATGGCACCACCGTTTACGGGCCGTGGACTAGCTTATAGTGGAATAAAAAGATCCATCAGTTTATCATTCCGAATATCAGGCGCGAGAGTGCGTAAAATGAGAGAATTAGACGCATTTTTGAATAAAAGAAACTGATGTACCGGTTTATTCTACTATACTTGGCAGTCTGTATATTAGCATCAATATTGTAAAAATTCGGCGCTTGATCAGGAGCATGGGATGATTCCCTGCTTCTGTTGATGACCAGAATGATGGAGAGAATAAAGGATACGTAATCTGGTTCTGAGACATCATTCTTCCTCTCCGTTCCTCTCGCGCGTGGTTGGTTCTCATTGCCGTCTCTCAACTAGAGCGTTCCATTCGGGTCTTTTTGATGTATACGTTTCACACATCATTCATAATCGCGATGCGTCACGTCGCCAAAAGCAGCGAAACATAGATATTGGTCTAAAAGACCCGAATGGTGGAATGCTCTACTCTCAACCAAGTGCCCCACGTCTATTCTATCACGGACAAGAGACCGACCGACAAATCTTTGTCCTCATTTTTGGAAGAGGTGGTCAGTTGATAGCCTGAATCTAACAAGTCACCTACAGCTTTTATACATATGATGGTTGTGGAGATAGTTATTACAGGTTCCACGGGAGTTGTCCTCAAAAACGGAATGATTTAATACTTTTGATTGAAATAACAAACTATTCCCGCTGATTACGCAATCCAATTGACTCCTTATGTGTTACCATGGCAGAAATTAATAGAATTGCAAGCAAAAAGGGGCCGGAGAGGCAGATCTGCACGCGTATTTGCATAGACAGTTCGCAATCTTTTGCGTACTTTTTGTCAACTTTCATGGAACTTGTAATAGCAGTGAAAGACATTGTGTGTCTGGAAAGGTTAAATTTGATAGGAGAATTGTACGATGAAGTTGTATCCAGTAGAGTTCCGCTAATCGCTCGCCGAAAGAAACTAATTTTTGAATGAAAACTCAATGTAATCAATAACACTTTTGCCCTCGCGACTCTCCAATCACTTGAATCGAATGAAATGTCATTGGGGGTCGCCTCTCCACTGCAACCTCAGTCGCTCTCTCTCCGGCAAAAATGTCGACAATAATGAATGAAAGAGGCATGCATCCCCTCCTTTATGCAGATTCGGATAACGATTAATTGAATCAATGAGTGGATTGAGATGTTTTGGTGGTTTGACTCAGAGAAACGTTGCATTGATCTTAGATTCCAATCAACTCGTTATTTTGGAGAGATGGGCAAACTATCTTTTTTACTGAGTCGATAGCGGTTCTATAGTGTCCAGTATTATATCCAGTACTATAAACACGTCTTTTCAAGCTCACCGTTCGAAAAAATACCGGTAAGATGGTCATTTTCAAAAAGAATAACTCCTTTCTATATAGGAAGAATAACTCCTTTCTCTATAGTTATCGAGATGCGGTTTTTGTCAGATGAACTCAGTTTGTTTGACTCTGTAGCATGGGTTAAAGGGACATGGAAGTGATTTTCAAATGACGCTTATATGAAAGATTTTGTCGAAATTAGTATAAAAACAAAAGAAAAATTATAAAAATTAATAGTATGGGGCCCAGCTAAACGGAATCATCATACTGAACGCCCGACACGCGGAACGAAAAAATAAATTTCATACTTGGAATTTGTTGAAATTTTTTAATGATTATTTTTAAGTTTCTTATTATTCGTAAAGGTAAAATATGAAATTCCGTTATAATTTGGTTTAATTTTATTATCGCTTCTCACTCCCTTTAAAGGAAATGTCCCACGAAAAAAATCGTTGCTCGATTAGAAAATGTTATCTGGGCCTCAGTACGGCCATCCGAATGTGCGAGATACGGTAAATCTCGTGGGGTAGTTTGTAGTTTAACCAAGCACTCCTCTCCTCCAAATATGCCCAGTGGTAATGCCTGATCTTCTCTCTCTCACATCTACACACCTCCGCCCCTTCCCTTGCTCTTCCCTTCCTGCTCCTCGGAGAGACAGGGCGAACAGGCATTGCGAGGGGTTATTTATATAGACGGTCTGGACTACAAACTACCCCACGAGATTTACCGTATCTCGCGCATTCAGATGGCCGTATTGAGGCCTAGATAACATTTTCGAATCAGGATTTTTGCAATGTTTCCAACGGATAACTCAGCAACGATTTTTTTCGTGGGACATTTCCTTTAAAGGGACATGGAAGCCAAAAAAGATTGGCTTTCATATGAAAGTTTATCGCCTAAATAATATAAAAACCAAAACCAGAGTGCACAAAAATGTCTACTTCGCGAGATATCCTAAAAATCGTTTCCCAGCCAAGGCGCAGTCTTACGGCGTTTAGCGCATAGGAACAAGGTAAACGGAATCGACGTATTCCCGGAA
>LS915280.1:8398-18597 GCA_900490955.1 Micoletzkya japonica
ATCTCTGATCACTCTTGCATCATGTTTACGCGCCCTCCCCTCCCTTTCCCACGATCGATCTGTTATCGATCGCGGCCAGCCAATCAGAGCGCGCCCTCAGCGAGCGCTGGCTCCGCCCCCTTTGGGGGGTATATAAGGGCGCCGCGCCGATCATTCCTCACTCTTCGGTCGCGCCCAACCGGTGGTCTACACTTTCTTCTCTGCTCTTCCTCATCTCCTCTCCTCTCCCCGCGCCCTTCCTCGCCCTCATCCCCGCCTACCGTACCCCTCTCTTCCTCATTCATTCATCCTTCACCCGAAAGGGTGTTTCCCCTGCAATCTCCATCATCTTCTCTCATACGTCTGGTGGCAAGGCGTTCCTCTGAAGACTCCCCCGTCCCCCATTTCCCTTCATCCATACTTTTGTGTGATAAACTTTCTGTTTATCTCTCTTTTCCCCACACCTCATACCATACAAGGGAATTTGGCTTGCCAAATTCGCTACATTCATATGTTAGACCTATTCTAGAGACTTACTCCGAATTATGGTGTCCACCTGTCAATAGTTACAATAATTATTCGATTGAGAGTGTTCAGAGGTTATATTCTCGCTTGTGTTTCCGATGATTGTTATGAGAATAGGATTGCTATTATGAACATTGAGAGGTTAGATCGTCGTAGGGCGGTTACTGACTTAGTCACTACGTTTAAGCTTCACATGAAACTAATTGACGTTCCAGTTGACGATGTATTTATTGTATCTAATAGTACTGTTCGAACTCGAGCCCATAGATTCAAGCTTCCTGTTCCAAGATCTCGAACTTCTAAATTCCAGCAATCTTTTATTTATCGCAGATTAAATATTTGGAATAGGTTGCCAGATGATATCTTTGACCAATCCGTTATTACGTTTCGCAAGACTGTGCTAAATTATCTAACTTAACATAATTGCTAATCACATTGAGTCACCTCACAGCATTCCGCCCGGTGAAGAATGTGTCTAGTAGCGAATTGACCGCTATTTTTGAATTTTCTCAAAAGTGGCTGAACCAATCTCCACAAAAATTTCAGATATTATTGAAATCATAGTAACGAACTTAAGTTTTCAAATTCATAATTTTTGGTTCTCCTATTCGCCTACAGGGTCAAATCCTATGTGCGGATACCGCTATTCGCTATTAGAACGCTTGGAATGCTGTGACCTGTTTGACTCTCTTAACCTACTAGTTATATTACTGAATTTCTGTGCCATTATCAATTTTATACATTATCAACAACTAGTGTGGATAAAGAATGAATGAATGAATGAAAAGTTATATACGTCTCTAAAAAGGGACACACCGAAACAGTAAAAATTCCATTTTTTGTCCATAACTTCTTTCAAAAATTTTTATCTGCTCGCGCTCTTCACCATTGGATTCAGCGTCAAATTCTACCCCAGGAAAAACTTATTTCAACTGTTTTAAAAAATAAAATTCCTAGTGCCAAGCTTGTGCTTGGCTTGCTCGATCGTCTCAGACAACGCGTCATATTATCGGTCCTCGTATTCAAATCTTCGTTCCGCGCATTCTTGATTTCTTGTGGAATTATAACAAGGATGTCGGCTCTGTTTATCTGGATTTGCGAGTACGGTAGTGGGCTGGGTCAGGTCAACTAATCATTGATTAAGCTGAAATCGGGGGTGTGGCCAAGGTCCACCTTCTTCTTTCCCTTCTCACCCTTCTTCGATGGTTTGGTCTGAATATAGAGTATGGTTGAGGAAGGGGGGATATCACCATTTCATCTATCGTTTGTGATCTACTGCCACTCCCTATCCCGCCTACCGTATTCTTCGGTGTTGTGCCTTTCTTCGCTTCGGAAGCCTTTTCCTTCTTGGATTTTTCCTTGGGTTCTTCCTTCGGTTCTTCCTTAGGAGCCTTATTTCCCTCGACGGGGTCTGCCCCACCACTCTCATGAGTCTTCTTGATCTGAAATGATCATCTTAGATACCGTACTATATTATACTTTGAACTGCGCGATACTTAGCGTACCCTATAACTAGAGCTCGCAAGATGCAAGGATGATGCACGATGCAAGGTTCATGCTTGGAAGAATGAAAGCTTGCACGAGATGAGAGGTAGAGAATGACTGCTCACATGAGATGCAAGCTTGCACAATGAAGAAGATGAAAGCTTGCATCTAGATGCTTGCATCTTCATTACATTATTCTCATCCCCATCTCGTCTCTGTTCATTTCACTTCACTCTTTCCTCGCGGACGGTCGAATCTACAGCAGAAAAGGCGGTAAAGCGATTTATTTTGGAGTTTCAGACCAGTTTTTCCAAACTAGAAGTAGAGAATAAAATGAAGATGCAACCTTGCATCTAGATGCAACCTTGCATCTTCCCTTGCATGCTCTCATTCTTCAAACGATCGAGAGGCATGTGCAAGGTTGCATCTCATGTAAGCTTTCATTCTTCACCAGATGAAAGGAAAAATAATTCCTTGCATGCAACAACCTCTACCTATAATAGGGATATTCATTAGGGTTTGAAAACCAAGCGCGATTAGCGTATTTATCGCCTGACTCCCTTCATTCTTCCATGCTCCTCATCACTCTCTCGGTCCCATAATGCAACCAAAAGGTTTATTTTCAAGCCCTGATACATATTCATGATACCGAAACTTGAAGTGCGCTTTATAATGGAGCATAAAGGATCCCATAACCCACTTTTGGCACTATATTTGGCGACTGTCACGTGATAGAGCATCGCGCAATGTACAACATTTCTATTTTGAACTTTTCACCAAAGTGCCCCCCTGAGGCGCTAGTCGCTGAGAAAGTTGGTATTCTAATTGGGGTTTAGATCGTAGGGGGAGGGGATAATCGAGTCAAAAGGCAGGGGAGGGCAGGGGAGGCCTCATTTTCACCGATCTTTTTTTTTCACCGATCAATAATGACTTGAAATGAATGAAGGAGCGCGCTCAAAGCGCGCATGAAAATGAGGCCTCCCCTGCTCTCCCCTGCCTTTTGACTCGATTATCCCCTCCCCCTACGATCTAAACCCCAATTAGAATACCAACTTTCTCAGGGGGGTACTTTGGTGAAAAGTTCAAAATAGAAATGTTGTACATTGCGCGATGCTCTATCACGTGACAGTCCCCAAATATAGTGCCAAAAAGTGGGTTGTGTTATCCTATAATAAGCTGCAGTATTTACCTTCCTATTTTTGGGCTACTTATATTACCAGTCAGCTAGATAAGCTCCCAACTATTCATGATACCGTACCTTGAGGTTGTAATGCTCCGGCAGCGGTGACGAGGAAAACGAGAATAAGGAGCAATGCCGTGGTTGGACGAGGGGGGAGAGGAAAGGAAAGGTAGAGGCCACTCGGGACGGGGGAAGGGAAGGGAAGGGAAGGGGAGTGAGGGCAGCGGGGATGGGAGAGGTTAGTTCGAGATTAATATAATTATCCGACGAATCTATGAAAAGAGTGGACAGTTTACATGCTTATTCGTCACGTGTCTCCTCATTCTTCGTAGTTCTCTCACTAATGGTCCAGGAGCTTCGCTCCTGCACACATAACACATGGCTCCCACGGCACGCTTGAATGCAATACTATGAATAGATGCGGCAAAGCGCGCGATGAAGGGCCATGAGCGAAACCCCAGAGGAGTCAACTGTCTGCCATTGTAGAGCAGTGGTTAGAGGCTGACGTTGCTTACCAGGGAACGCGAGTTCGGATTCCGCCAGCGGCAATTATTTTTGCACTTTTTGCCAAAGTATCCTCGAAAAACTTTAAAGTTTTTCTCTGATGACTTTTGACCAAAAATGATCCCCGTGTTCTGAAACGTATTCTGAAAAAAGCAGAAGATTTTTTGAAAAATTTCACAAATATCGATTTTCTCACCCAGTTTTCAAAATTTTCAAAATTCCATAAAAGTTGTCCGAGATATTGAAAAGTTGATGGGGGTCTTGTAAGAACTTTTTTTGAAATTCGAAAATCTAAGAGAGTTATACAAGGTACGGACAGACAGACACACACACAGACGGGCAAAATTTGCAGTAATTCTCTAGTATAGTAGAGAAAAAGGGAACATATAATCATTCCGGGGGTAACTCAAATTCCGGTGCCTCTAGCATAGTTCTATCCAATCGTAATACGCACTATATGAAAGTCTTGCTAGTGGTGATCTCAAAAAGCATTCACTCTCTTCGATATCTTATTCTAGAGCGGAATGGCACTGTCTCAAAGTGTGAAAAATTTGCTAAGCGGCGTAACTCGTAAAATAGAATTATACGTTCCGTTTCTCTCGACTATAAGAAGTAAACGATGATTCTTCTCGTTGCTGGATGCAGAAGAAGGCGACTTTCTCATTCAGGTGAATTATAACGAAGGAAGCGCAAAGCTTTCTATGAAGAAAAAAATTGTTCTTTCATTCAGTGAGAGTAGAGAAATTATAGATCAGTAATGCAAATCCTGCTAACCACAAGCACTGTAGAGGTGCCTAGACAGGGCATAGCCTGGCAGTTTTCTGATTAGACATTTTTGCAGGTTGCTGAGTGTGGGGAACTGATGTCTCTATCGATTATTGTAGCGACGACTGAGTCCTCCTGCTCCAGTCACGCGGCCGGGCGAGGCGCACCGCACAGCATTCCTAGCGTTCGATCAGCGAATGGCGGATTCCCCCATGATCTATCACCACTGCCGACAAAACAATTAGCCAAAATTCACAAATTAAAAAAAAACACTTAAGCTCCTCCCCATCAGTCCAAAGAGCTGCCAAAATTTGGTGAAGATTCATTCAGCCATAGTGGAGCAAATTCAAAATTAGTTGCCAATTCGCTATTAGGCACTTCCCCTTTCGGTCGGAATGCTGTGACCGCACAATGTTCTGCCAGCAGTGTGAATGTTAAGCGAACGAGATGTCGAAAATTAACCCTAATTTCTGTAGGAACTCTCGTACCACTGCATTCCACAGGGTGAAGAATGTGTCTAATAGCGAAATGGCCATTATTTCTGCATTTTCTCATGCGTATCTTAACCAATCAACACCAAATTTTCAGAACTTGTTGAATTCATAGTGTCTAAGTTTTTAAGTTCAAAATTTTCCGTTCACTGGTTCGCCTACAAGATCGGATCCTATGCGTGAAAACCGCTCTTCGCTATCATGACGCTTGGAATGCCGTGGCACAGAAAACACTATAACCCAAACATTTTGACTCGTTCGCTTAACATGTAGAACATTGTGCACAATGTTCTGACAGCAGTGCTAATGTCAAGCAAAGATTTTTTTAATTTTTTTAAAAATTTTCTCGGCTAAGATACCGAGATATGCCTAGCGCATGAACAATGAAACGTAACGCCGGAAAGAGCGTCAAAACGAGAATCCTATAAGCCAGTCAACTGGTTTAGCATCTCATAGATTATCTGTTCAGCGAGGCTGTGGTCGATGCCATAAGACAAGTAAGTTTCGGAGGAAAAGAAAACTCGGAAGACAATTGCCAAAGAATAACTTTCATATATAGCATAGCTTACTAATCACGAAAAAGTAGTCCATTCTATCTATACTAATGACACATTGTCTTCCTTTCTTCAGATCACGGCCTACATCACTGAGTTTTTCTTCCATATGATATTCGCCATCTACCCACTGCTCCCCCAACTGTGCTTCACCTTCTATGGAACTCCCTGGAGAAGGATGGGAGTGGATGGAGTGGATGGAATTGTGCGAGACTTTCACATGGATATGTATTATTAACGAAAACGTTCCTTCAGTTAACTCGTTCCTAGGGGTACATACAGCATGTCAAGAGGAGAGTGAACCTTCATTAGCATGTGCCGCGTTTTTCGAGGGAGGGGATGAGGGGAGAATGAGAGCATTTCTATTGGGAAGCCGGTGGTTTTTCACCGTCTTTATTCAATGAAAAAATTCAATGCTCTAGACCTTTGGAAAGCGAAAACCACAAAGATGTCTTTTCATAGTTATAGCAAGCTCTAGGTGGTTGATAGAACTCAGCCTTAGTGTCTATAACGATGCCCTTCCCCTCTCCTTCATGATAATGTATTCGTGGTGCGCACCATACCGATATACCGTATTAGGAAAAGGCAGAATGATTTTTCGCTTTCCAAAGGTTTTGCATTGGGGCAGAATACCGTGCCAAATCAGTTGAGTAGTCTTCGAAGTTACTCAAATTTCTTATTCCCTGGTCCAACGTTCTACAGGGTTTTAAGAAAAAATATGTATTATGATTATGAGATTATGATTATTTATTTATTTATTTATGCAAATATACCTATTCAAATAAGGTGTGCCGCAGGGAGGGGAAGATGATATTATTATTATGAGATGTATTATGAGAAAAAAAATCATGATAGCGTACCGGAGTCCTGCGAGCAGTTGAGCTTGACGGTGTAATTCATGGTGGCTGAGCAGTTCTGTCTGTCCACAGGACGTGTAGGATCGGACGGAATACCCCGTACACCGGGTCTGAACAAGACACGCCCTTAGTCTAAGTAAGGATATTTCTTATTTATTCATTTTAGGGCGTCTGAATAAACAACTAAAAAAATAGTGCCCAGGGCTTGAAGGATGAACGGTTTTGAGTGGTCGAAAATTCTTGCTATTTAAAGGGACATGGAAGTGATTTTCAAGAGAAGCTTATATTAAAGATGTTGTCGTAATTAGTATAAAACCAAAAGGAAAAATAATAAAAATTAAAATACTCGGCCGATCGCGTCCTTCCATCAAGTATATGTCTACTTCTCGGACACGTTCCTGTGCTTGATATATCATAGCCCATTTCTCAATCACAACGCTCTGCTCTGCTTTGGATTGGGGCTAGTTGTACTAGCAAGCCAACAAGTGTTCGATCCATGCTTACCAGAGAAGCAGGTCGGGAACTCCTCTCCGGCTTGCCCATCGTATCCTCCGGTCACAATGTTTTACATGTTAAACGAACGAGTCAAAATGTTTGGGTTATAGTGTTTTCTGTGCGAGAGTTCCTACAGAGCGAGAGTTCCTACAGAACGCGGAGCAGGAGGACTAAGTCGTCGCGACAATAATCGATAGAGACTTAGCAGTTCGTCTACCGACCCACACTCAGCAACCTGAAAAAATGCCTAATCAGAAAACTGCCAGGCTATCCCCTGTCTAGGCACCTCTACAGTGCTTGTGGTTAGCAGGATTTGCATTACTGATCTATAATTTCTCTACTCTCACTGAATGAAGGAACAATTTTTTTCTTCATAAAAAGTTTTGCACTTCCTTCTTTATAATTCACCTGACGGAGGAAGTCGCCTTTTTTCTGCATCCAGCAACGAGAAGAATCTTCGTTGCAATTGCAACGATCGTTGCGACGCAGTAAACACGAACATCGAGATGACCATGCATGGAAAATACTTTTATTTTCTTTCTTGGAATATGCAATATTATCCCCCATAGTCCTAACTGTTCAACTGAGAGTATTGCTCGGTTGCCTTGATATTATTAGAGGAAAAGGAACGTTGAGAAATCTTTGCGGCGCACTCCGCTAAGTACAGTGAAACTTACTTGGCAAAATGCGAGTTTGGGCTAAAAGACGGCTCCGGCTGAAGTTCTACGGTGGCTAGGATTTGATTCTATGTATTACATGATACGGTGATTCTCACACAGGTTACTGTAGAATACCGTTCCGAACGAGAGGAAGAGGCGTTGATGACAGGGATAGAGAATGGGGACGCGCGACCGCTCAGCTCGGAGGAAAAGGTATTAGTAAGAGAATGAATCAGAAGTAAGTATGTAAAATGCCCACTCTTTTCATAGATTCGTCGGATAATTAGATTAATCTCGAACTAGCCTCTCCCCTCCCCGGTGCCCTCACTCCCCATCCCTCCCCCGTCCCGAGTGGTCTCTTCCTTTCCTTTCCTCTCCCCTCTCGTCCAACCATGGCATTGCTCCTTATTCTCGTTTTCCTCGTCGCCGCTGCCGCAGGATATTACCACCTCAAGGTACGGTATCATGTACAGTTGGGATTTTATTTAGCTGACTGGTTATATGAAAAGCTCAAAAACAAGAAGGTAAGTACTGCAGCTTATCATGCCCCATTACAAAGTGCACTTCAAGTTTCCGTATCATGAATATTATATATGAATATTATGAATATTAGGGCTTGAAAATTTTTAATTGCATTATGGGACCGAGAGAGTGATGAGGAGCATGGAAGAATGAAGAGAATCAGGCGATAAATACGCTAATCGCGCTTGGTTTTCAAACCCTAATGAATATTCCTGTTATAGGGTACGGTAAGTATCGCGCAGTTCAAAGTACGCAGTTCAAAGTATATACTCCTTTTGATTCCTACTACGAATTATTTTCTGCTCTCTAGTTCGGTATAAGATGATCATTTCAGATGAAGAAGACTCATGAGAGTGGTGGGGCTGACCCTGTCGAGGGAAATAAGGAGGAAGCTCCTAAGGCCGAAAAACCAAAGGAAGAACCCAAGGAAAAGTCCAAGAAGGAAAAGGCTCCCGAAGCGAAGAAAGGCACAACACCGAAGAATACGGTAGGTGGGATAGGGAGTATATGGAGTAAAATGATACGGAAGTCCTTTTGATTCCTACTACTAATTATTTTCTGCTCTCTTTCCTGGTATTGGAAGTAACCTGCCGGCGTATCTTTGCATTCCGTTATGTCTTACAACAATCTGTAAATTGGATCCTCATGCTCTTTAAATTGATAACTGTTAGCCACATCAATCCTTTCAGCCCGTCAAGTCAAAGGACAAATCACCGAATACGAAGGTACACTACAGATATACACTATGAAATATATTTTTTGATTTATTCTTGTCTAAATTCTCTTTTTATAGCTCAAGAAGTTGAAATTAAGACAATGGATTCCTCGGGAAACATACTTTTTTCATCAAATCATGCGTTTCATATTATGCAAATTTTCATAAGCGCGAATTATATGTAGATCACAGTTGATGAAACGATAGATGAACTCGTAATATCCCCCCTTCCCCAACCATATTCTCTATTCAGACCAAACCATCGAAGAAGGGTGAGAAGGGAAAGAAGAAGGTGGACCTTGGCCATACCCCCGATTTGAGCTTAATCAATGATTAATTGGACTAACCCCGCCCACTACCGTACTCACCCTACCAGATAAAGAGAGCCGACGTCCTTATTATACTTCCACAAGAAATCAAAAATGCGCGGAACGAAGATTTGAATATGAGGACCGATAATATAAGTATGACAGTTTGGGCAATCCATGCTAAGCTGTTGAGGTAATCATTTGGGCTAGAAAAAATCGTTGTCTTCGAATTTGATAAAAAATAAAGAGAGTGTGCAAAGGTGAGAGAATTATACTCATTTTGGAACGAAGGAAACTGACGGATCGGTTTATTCCACTATAAATGCATAAGAGAACCACGGTATTCTGCCCGAATGAAAAACCTTTGGAAAGCGAAAAATCATTCTGCCTTTTCCTAATACGGTAGATCGGTATGGTGCGCACCACGAATACATTGTCATGAAGGAAAGGGCAAGGGCATGGTGATAGACACAAAGGCTGAGTTCTATCAACCACCTAGAGCTGGCTAGAACTATGAAAAGATGACATCTTTGTGGTTTTCGCTTTCCAAAAGAACATTGTGGTACGCAAATCGCGTTGGATTCCAAAGCCTAGCAATCGAAGGAGAGCACGGTATAGCAAAACTCATCATTTACAGCATAGAAGCAGTAGACAGCCAGAGAAAGCATAGCGAAGAGGATTCTTTTTATGATTTCTGTAGGCTTATGTCTCGGAGTCCCCGAGAAGTATTCCTCCCTGTATTCTTTTCCCTCTCTTTCTCTGCCGTTCCCTCGTTGTCCAGTCATTCATTCTCTTTCTCTGCCGTTCCCTCGTTGTCCAGTCATCCCCCCCTCTGACTCACCCCCTGCGTATATAAGAGAGAGATTCTCTCGCCCCTGGTGTCTTTTCTTGTATCCCTCCTCGATAAACTACTTCCCCCTTTCCCGTCCCAACACAAGTCTCCTCTCCGCTACTATCTCCACTACATGGCGACCACGGTAGCTGCATAAGAGCCTGCCCTTCTCCTCCCAACCAGTCGACCAGTCAACCCTTTCCTCCCCTCTCGCTTCCCTCAAGCAGTCGTCACTCTTCCTCACCCTCCAGTCAACAGTCTTCCCTCCCCTCGTCTCTCCTTCATCCCCAATCGACTCATCGGCATGTCAGGGATCATCAGGAAGGAG
>LS919225.1:69668-82143 GCA_900490955.1 Micoletzkya japonica
AAGCGGAACCTTTTTGATGTATTGTATTTACTTCTTTTTTCGAAAATAGATATATCATGCTCCGTACAAGGTTCCGCTTCAATGGCACCAAATTCAGCAAACATGCAGTAGATTGACAGCATAACCGGAGTATTGAATAGCCTACCTCGGGCGATTCCTTGACGCGGGTCTTGGCTGGAACGGCGGCGGGTACGGTACCCTCGCCGAGGAATACGGTAGGCCGCGAGGTTACGGTACTAGCCGGGGCCTCGGCGTCGATGGTGGTCAGGACCCGTTCCAGGTCTTCCTTGGCCTGAATTAAATTAGATCAGACTAGATATAATTAGGCTAGAATTAAAAGAGGAAGGTGTAGTACTACTTCCACAAAAGGTTGAGTAAACTGCGCAATTTCAGACCCATCAAGACGGCTGTCCGGACGAAGAGACGAGTATAAAATGGTTCGAGCTGCCCACATTTAGTTCGTCAATAAAAGTACTACGTTCCGCCACACAGTGTTCTAAATGTTAAGCAAAACGAGCCAAAATGCTTCCTTTACGGCGTTTTCCGTGCGAGAGTTCCTACCGAAATCAGGGTTATTTTTTGGCACCTCGTTCGCTTAACATTTTGACTTTTGTCAGAACACTGTTGCCAGTCCGAATTTCCCAAATTGCGTCTGTCTCTGCGTCTCTCTAATTTCCATGCGCTCTCACCTCCATTCTCTTAATTTGCATACGAATCTATCCTATGAAGCCGTAGTGTAAAAGAGTACCGTATTCAGGTCGGCCACCAGTTCGGACATGGCCGGAGATGAATTAGCTGTGACGACCCGGGCAGAGCGCTGCAGCAGGTCTTTGACCCGAAGGAGCTCCCTGTAAATGGCGAAGGCTGGCAACTTTTGTTTCGCTCATTATTTCAGCTACCAATTAATTGCGATCTCGCTAGGTCTCATCGTTTCGTTTCGGGACGCTATAGCGATGGAGTATTCCAATTCACCTATGACACGCGTGCTTCTTAACTTAATTAAATAATTATTTTTAAATTAAATAATATAAGTTAAATTAAGTGAAATAATTACTGATTGAGCAGCGCCTTCTCGCGCTGCAGCCTTTGTACGGTAGAGGAGTGGTCGAGGGGCGGCGGGGAGGCGGAGGCGATTCGCGGCTCCGAATGCGTCTTCCTGCAAAGCATACACTGAGCGAAATTTCACTAGCCGGCTAGGGAATAATTCCCTATAACCGTAGGGGGGCTCAATTTTTAGGGAATTTTCGTGTTGGTAGCGTGTGCTTTCCTAGCGGGCTAATCATATTTCGCTGTATGTAAAGGGTACGAAGACGGAGCGAAGATTCCGTATTGCTCACCCTTACTATATATGCCTATTTTGCCCTCTTATTTAACATGAATAGTATTGCATTGGGTTCTTGAACGGCTGCAGTATTTATCATCTTTCGCATTACGTCTCATTGCCTATATCTGTTGTACAAACGAATGGAGGGTCTTGAGTTAGGTTTGAATTTTACCATATTTTTACCTAATGTCCTCGGTCCGCGCCGCCTTCAGCCGACCTTCCGACGCCGACTGGTCGAGCGCTTGGAAGCCTAAGCCATGTTGAGGTCAAAGTTCAAAGTACAGAGTTCAAAGATCAAACCTTCCACGGTCTTCTGGAGCTGCTCATTGGAGTGCTCGAGGTTGGAGATGCGCTGCTTCAGCCACATCTTCTCGCTCTCGTAGCGCTCCATTTCCTGCGGAGAAAATCGTTGAAATGATGTTTTTAGTTTCACTAAAGTATTTTCTCGAAATTTAGCAAAAACATCTCTCAAGCTCAGGCTCCATTGGCCTTGAAACAGTTGTCCTTCTCGGCCGGCTGATAAGCCTATACATTATTGGAGGACAAGAAAGAAAAGAAAATGAACGTATAGTAGAGAAAATTGGAAGATGTAAGCGTTCCGGTCGTAGCGCCGATTCCGGTACCTTTCAAACGGGTCTTACCAAATTCTAAAGTGCACTATGCGAAGTTCTAGGTAATACTGATCTCAAAAAGCTATCCATGTTCCTGATATCTTGTCCTGGATCGGAATGGTATCGTTTCAAAGAGTTTAGGATGAGGCTTATTATTGGAGGAAAACGAACGTTGAGAAAGCTGCACAGTTCTTTCCGCTAACCACCGTAAAACTTCAGCCGGAGCCGGCTTTTAGCCTAAGCTGGCATTTTGCCAAGAGAGTTTCACTGTACTTAGCGGAGCGCGCTGCAAAGATTTCTCAACGTTCCTCTTCCTCCAATAATACCTCTGTCAGCTCAGCCCGAACGGAGTCAAACTCGGACACGAGCTTCTGAATGCGTCCCTTCTCCGACCTGGCCAGCGCCGCCTTTTCCGCCTCGACATTGCGCAACTGAATTTTCGTCGTTTCCCTTCTTCATTTCTTTTTTTCTTTCTTTCTTTATGTTTACGTTGTCGTGTCTGCTACAGCGTTGTACGTGAGAGATTCTTATATTTCTGTCTTTTACCAATTTGAAACATAGTCTTAAATAACCTATGCCTTTTCCAGTCCGACCTTCAACCGCAGGTCCCGTATCTCCTCGCGCATCTCCTTATCCCCGAGGGAGGTCTTATCGGATCCGGTCGGTGGCGGTGGCTTCGCTTCGCTTTTGGACTGCTGCGGCGTCGGCTGAGCGATCAGGACAAGTGAAATTGTACAGAACAAACTGATAAACTGATAATACCTATAAAAATGGTACAACACTTGACACATATGCTTTTCAGCTTATCCGCTGTCTTACCGCTCGATCGAGCGATTTCGCTTCGCTGGCCTCGTGCACGGACTCTGCGGAAGCGACCCGAGTTCGCACTTGCAGTCGCTGCTCCTGCTGCAAAAGCACAACGTAGATCGATAGTTTTACGCATTTACATATCTACTTATTCATTTCCTAACGCCTGGAATGGCGTGGTCAGGGCCAACGTGGATGCGGACATGGGTCAATCAACCGCAAGAACTGTTGGAGTAGAGTTGGTAAATTTTTGCCTCGGCTTGGGCAATTTTGCCATCCCCTACTCAATTCAGGCGTAATTTGCCCAGCATTTTTTCGCCCGCTGTGGAGAAACCTAGCGAATATCGTTCTCTCCATCCCACCTTCTCGTTGAGGCAGTCGATGAACTTCTGCTGTAGCACGTGCATCTCCTTCCGCGCCTTGTCCAGCTCTACTTGAAGCTTCTCCGCCGGCTCCAGGGCGAAGTCGGACTGAACAATGTCTCGGTCATCTTGAAATATAAAGAAATGATGCTTCAGTGGTTACTGTGATTGGTGTCTTTTTATGTATATGTTTCATATATCATTCATAACCGCAACGCATCTAGTCACCAAAAGCAGCGAAAGATATTGGTCAAAAAGACACGAATCACATGCTCTAGTTACAAGTGCGTCTATTTTTTTCCCAAGGATTTACGAAGCTGCAATGAGTATTCCTTGTTCTAAATCTCCCACTCTGCCAAAACGCTTTGTACTGATTTTGTATGCAAATTGAATTACCTTGCCAATCTCCGTCGACTGGGTCTTGCTTAGAGGGCGACAGGCGACGTACTTGCTCACGTGCTTCGGCCGCGCCTCGCACTCCACGTCCCGACGGGGCGGATGCATCTAGATGGATTGTACCCTTCTGGATGGATTATATCCATCTAGATGGATTATATTCATCTGGATGGATTAAAGATTAAACGCATCAAGATGTTTCTCAAAATAAGCTCACCTTGCTCCGCAGCTGCTCAACATGAGCAATGGAACTGGACAGTCGCTGCTCGAGGTCAGCTCGTTCCACCTAAATTTCCATTTTGAACATATTTTTACAAGAACTAATTCTTTATTACAATAATATAGGAGATATATCTGGAAATTCATTATAAAAACTAAATTTCGATTGAAATTCATACCTTCCACTTCATCCTTGCCTCCTCCTTGTCGCGTAGGAGCTGGGCAGCTTCGCTCTGAAGTGTGCGTCATAAGATTTATATTTCGCAGACCAGTGCCTATCTAAATTTGCATGATTGTTACTGGACCATAGACGTTGAAGTGAATATTAACCGTTTTCTTAGGAGTACAGTAGCTAGCATGCTAGCAACTGGAACAGACCTTTGAATTCGTCAACTGCTTCTCGATCCCAGCCAGCTTGTCCTTCCAGTAGCGGCTTTGCTGCGAGTACTTGGTCAGCGTTTCTGAATAATACTTTGCCTTTTGATATGCAAATTTCAGCAGAAATATGTAAATTGTGTAATAATAATTATAAGTTATTTCGACCTTTGAGCGCATCCTCAAGGGCCTTCTCGAATTCCTCCTTGGTGGTTGCCATGCGGACCTAAAAATATTTTTTGATATTTTTGATGTATTTAAAAATAATGTGCCCTCAAATAACTATCATAAATCGCCGGAGATTGTAATCTGTGAGAGTGTAAATACCTCCATCTCGGCCTTTTCCCTGTGCAGTTCCTCAATGCGCGCCTCGAGGACCGGAACTCTCTGAAAGCAATTCAATTTTTACGGTATTAGTATAGTGCTTGTGGTTATGTAATAGTAATGCATTGGCTCGAAAAAATAAGAAAAACGAATCGCAAACTGAAAAAGAAAGAGAAGAAACCTCAGCCATCACCACCATGCGGTTCATCTCGATCACGTGCTCGTCGCGTTCTTGTTGGCGCTCCTCCAGTTGCAGTTTGAGCTCCTGATATAATATTTTTTAAACATTTAAAAATATAATTTAAAAAACTCACAAATTACTGATATTCTCAGCACATCATTCCGCTCGGTGAAGAATGTGTCTAATAGCGAAACGACCACCATTTTTGAATTTTCTCAAGAGTGGCTGATCCAATCCATACGAAAATCTCAGAGCTTGTTGAATTCATAGTGGCGAGCTTAAGTTTTTAAATTCCTAATTTTTCGTTCACTGGTTTGCCTACAGGATCGGATCCTATGCGCGAAAACCGCTATTCGCTATTATGACGCTTGGAATGCTGTGTCAGGGTTTTTAACCTCATATCACACACCTTCTGCGATTCGTCCAGTTGCCTTGACAGGGTCTCGGTTAGTTGCGTTTTAGTCAGGAGGTTCGCCTCGATCTGCAACATACGACCAGCAAATAAGTATATATTTGAAAAGAAATCTGGAAATAAAAAAAAAACAGAAAATTTAATTTTCGCCACGAACCTCCCCGAAGCGATCATGCAGGTCCGCGCGCTTGGCCGCGAATTCCTCGTCCAGCTCCTCAAGTCACACTTTGGGCGCCATACAGTGTCATAAATATTATCCTTCCTGATAAGTTTTCGCTATTTCCTCTTTTTCTTGTCTTATCTATGCATTTCCTTGTGAGATTATCCGCGGAATGAACACGGGGTAGGGAGAGGGTGGTACGGGGGGAGGGTGAATACGCGAATCGCCAACACTCACACACACACACACATCACTCTCTCAATAAAGTCCGAATAATGGCACAATACTCTTCTACATCAGCGGGCATATCTCTACTAAGCACACCTGCAGCTTCTTTTGTATACTCTTGAACTCGTCCTCGTGTTCCGTCAGTGCATCGGCCGTCAGAAGGGTCTGCGTGCGCTTCGAACAGCACACCTTGTACCTTCAAACTTCCTTATTTCTTAAATATTTCCTTTGAATTTATGCTTTTCGTCCGATTATATTTCTAAAATACACTATAATATATTTCTAAAATCTTTCATGTTCCTATCTTCCGGCCCTCACCGCGGATCCGTAAAACCCAGCCTCCACTCGGCCGGATTCTCGTCCTGCACCACCAGGTCGTGCTCGAGCATCGTCGCCTGGTAGACCTGAATTCAAATTCAAATCTCCCGCCACCCTCTCGATTTTTGAGCGAATTCAAATTCAAAGTTTTTCAGTACCTGCAGCCGCTCCTCGAGGTACGTGACGGCCTTGGACAGCGTGTCCTTCTCCT
This sequence comes from Micoletzkya japonica, assembly GCA_900490955.1. Lineage (NCBI taxonomy): Eukaryota > Metazoa > Nematoda > Chromadorea > Rhabditida > Diplogasteridae > Micoletzkya > Micoletzkya japonica. The sequence continues at coordinate 75,597 of LS919225.1, forward strand.
CCTGAGTTGTGTAGTTTGGACTTTGAACTTGCTTGTTGCAGTTTGATCTTTGACCTTTGGACTCACTTGTAGTCTGGTTATCACGTGGTTTGCGGCCGACAGCTCGTTGTGCCGCCTGTCCAGTTCAGTTTGCGATTCGTCCAGCTCCGCCCGCAGCTTCTGCCGGTCGTTCTCCATTTCCTGAAGAAAAAAAAAGCTTTTTCTTCGTTTTTTTTTAAATTTTTAAGTTTTTTTCTATGCAGTTTTATACGACACGTCTCCATACGTTTCCTTTCATCATGGAACAAGACAATCCGAGGTTATTGGACCGTTCTCCCGATCAATCGGAAACGAGGAATGATTGTGCGAGAGCTGCCAGAATGCTTAGGATACGGTGTTTTCCGTGTGAGTGTTCCTACCGAAATCAGGATTATTTTTCGGCTTCTCGTTCGCTTAACATTTTGTTGTCAGAACACTGTGAGTCCAAAGAGCTACCAAGATTTCGGTGAAGATTCATTCATAGTTTTTCTCAAAAAAAGTAACCTGAAGCCGCTCCCGCGCCTCCGTCAGCGCATCTTCCGTGCCGGTGAGACGCACGTTGAGGTCGTCGAGCTGCAAAGATCAACGATCAAAGATCAGAGATCAGAGATCAGAGATCAGAGATCACGGACCGTCTCGACCAGGCGCTTGTTCTCGTTGAGCAGGCTGCGCTTGCGCTCCACACAGGCGGTCGACGTACACTCGCCCGAGGGCGGAGGAGGCATGCCTGAGGAGAGAAAGTATATTATTATTATCATATTATTAATATATTATTATTATTATATTATTATTATTATTATTATTATTATTATTATTATTATTATTAGTCATTATTGACGAAAACTCAGCGAGTTCATTCCTACTTTGCCGCCTGCGTTCTCTCTAGTCTGAAGTAGGAACGAGGCAACAACTGACGGAACATTTTCCTCAACCATCATGCGCATTTTTCGGTCTTTTCCTCGTCCTTCCTGATGGCTAAGTATAGTGGAGTAAACCGATCCGTCAGTTTCTTTCGTTCCAAAATGGGTCTAATTCTCTCACTTTTACACACTCTGTCGCCTTATATTCGGAATGATTTTCCGACGGATCTTTTTATTCCACTATAGTCAGTGTGCATTTCAGGTTTTCTTTTCATGTCGAGCTGAGCGGAGCATTTCCTACCGTGCGGGCCGGGCGGCGGCGGCGGCGCCTCGGGGTCTACCGTAACCCGGCGCTGCTCGGGCGGGGAGTTCGTGGCGGGATTCTCGATGCCCGAGTCGGCCATGCCCTCCGACTCGCGCTCGCGCAGCTGCAAGACGGATTACGGTATCCGTTGTTTTAGCTCTGTATCAGCTGAAGAAAGGCTAGTGAACGCATTGCAGTTTACCGAGAATTTTGACTTAAGATTTTGCATTTTGACTTTTAAGTATTAAAATATTAAAGAAGAATTGTTGATTTGTAAATGACCGGGAAGACCACCGTTTCATCAACTCAACACAAGATGAAATGGTGCTTTCCCAAATGCACCGAGAATCGACTACCATCTCGACCAACAGTGCCAAGGTAGATGTCCTCTGACACTTTTAGTCGAATTTTCGATGCTTCTTCTACGTACGTATTGTTATATTTCAAGTATAAATCGCCCCAAATCCCCGCTCCCGTACCATCTCCCTCAACCTCTCGCACTCCGTCCGCATCCGTTCCAGCTCCACGACGAGGCTGTTCTCCTGTTCGGTCGCCTTGACCAGGTGGTCCCTCACGACCAGTTCCAGTTGGGCCGCCTTGCTCCGCCACACGACCGCCTCGTTGCGGTAGGCCTGCGAGGGTTAAGCTTGGGACGTTTCCACAACTGGACACTAGAGGTTTAAAGCCAGTTCCTTTTCGACGATATGTTTCTGGCTGTTTTGGTGGCCAGATGCGTCGCGGTTATGAATGATGTGTGAAACATAAGCATCAAAAGGAAACGATTTTAAACCTCTACTAGACACCCCGGAACGTGACAACAAGGCATGAAGGCTGAAGCATAACCGTGAAAGGGAGCTTCGCCATGTTGCTGTTTTATGGAGCTGTTCCTTTGCCTCCCTTACTTATTGTGGAATAAACCGATCCGTCAGTTCCTTTCGTTCCAAAATGAGTCTAAATTCGCACACTGCTGCATACTCTCTCGCTCGATATTCGCAGTGATTTTACGACGGATCTTTGCACTCCCACTATACCTGCAGCTGGTTGGCCGTCTCCCGCGACATGTACTGCTGCATCACGGCCGGATCAAGCGGGACGACGGGGGTGGACGAGCCGCCGGCCGAGAGGGGCGACAGCGGCGAGATGAGCGGGCTGGCGGCGAGATCGGACGCCGCTGCAAGGAGCCAGAGAGGTACGAGTAGGCAATCGTATAGAATAAAATACGCCATATAATAAAGAGATACGTCGCGCACTACAGTTATCATGGCGAAGCAGTGCTTTCGTTAATATCCTCCGCCCGCTTATAGCTTGCATAATACCTTGGTAAAGGGTTTGCGTGAACAGCGTCTCGATCGGGTCCGTCATCGTCTCGCTATCGCGGAACTGAAAAGGTCTGTTGGCTCACAGCTTCAGGCTTTATTTATTTATCTACTTGTTGTATTACCAGCCAGGCTGCGCGCCGCTTCGCGGCGCTTCGCCCGACTCGCGTATCCTCAACGCATTAGCTACTACTGTATTCCAGAGTGATACAGTTCCTAATGAATGTCCATATTTTTGGGCTACACGCCGCTTCGCGGCGCTCCGCCCGACTGGCAGCGTGAAAAGCGCATATGCGAAGGTGTTTTTTTCTTCAAAAATTCGCATAAAAACCCCGGTTTCGGCCATGTGAACGAAGGCGTCGACAGCGAACACCTCCTCTGGGATTGATCGTTCTTTGGAGTGGCTCACAGACGTGTAGCGAATTATATGATAGTATTGATGCTTATCTATTTTTTACATTATTCTTTTAAAAATGTAGTTTATTATTTAAGCATTCAGCTATAATAAAATGGATTCAAAAAAGTTCTAATAAATTGTATACCTCCCGATTCTCCTTGTCCCTGGCCGCCTCTTCTAACTCGGTAACCTGCACCTGCAGCCGGCCAATCTCGTCCCTGCAAGGCCGGGTTTTGGCGGAGCCGGAGAGCCGGGAAATCCGGAAAATAGTCGAAAACCTGGCCGCGAGCGTCTCCTGGACGAGCTGGTTGACGCGTACCGCATGCCGCTTCTCCGTCGCCTTGCGCTCCAGCTCGAAGTTCTGCAAAATGAGGATGAGATTGACAAATAAGGCCGGCCAATCACATCTATTGAGTCAATAATATTGACACAGCGTAGTGCCTATGCGCTATTAAAATAGATAGGAAGCCACGATTCGGGTCTTTAGATCTTCGCTATGGACAAGATTCAGCGCCAGAAGGCGATTATTTGCGACATATTGTGCTTAAAGATGAACAATTGTAGCCCTTTTTGGTAGGTGTTCGCGAATAATCTGATGGAGCGGAAATCAAATTCTCCTGATAGTCGATATGCATATAGGCAATAGTTTTGCGTGTTCCTATGTCTATTTGTCCGCCGCTGGGTCCGTCTGTCTGTGCAGATCACAGTATTCCAAGCGTCATAATAGCGAATAGCGGCTTTCGCGCATAGGATCCGATCCTGTAGGCGAACCAGTGAACGAAAAGTTATTAATTTAAAAACTTAAGCGCCACTATGAATTCAACAATTTCTGAAAATTTGGTGCTGATTGGTTGAGTAACTTTTCAGAAAATTCAAAAATAGTGGTCATTTCGCTATTAGATATTACAGGTTCCACGGGAGTTTTTCTCAAAAACGGAACGATTCAATACTTTTGATTGAAATAACAAACTATTCCCGCTGATTACGCTGTTCAATTGGCTCCGTACGTGTTGACACGGCAGAAATTAATAGAATCGCAAGAAAATTGGAGCCGGAGAGGTACCGTCAAAACCGAAAATTCCGGGACAAATGCCGTATAATACGGCATAATACCGTATTTTACCGTATTTTTGCCATTGCACTGCGGCTATCACAAAAGGGCACATGAAATGTTGCGTGCCTGTTCTTTGGACCTTTTGGAGTCTTTGATATTTTGACTGCTCCTGGAGGTGCTCATTTCCCCGCATTTAGCACTTGGCTCCGAAATCCATAAATAAAACTTTTTCAACACTTACCTATGTATTTTGAGCTGATCTTACCGAATATGCAAGAAATTTTACGATTAGATTCATTCTAAAAATGATAATGCGAAAAATACGATAAAATACGGTATTTGTCCCATAATTTTCGGTTTTGACGGTAGATCAGCGCGCGTATTTGCATAGACAGTTCGCAATCGTTTGCGTACTTTTTGTCAACTTTCGTGGAGCTTGTAATAGGCACATTCGTCACAGGGCGGAATGCTGTGAGATACCTTCTCCATCTCTCGCTTTTCCTTCAGCAGTCGGTGGTTCTCGTTCATGAGTTGCCCATCCTCGGTCACCTTTTCAATCTGAAAAAGTAGACTTTTTAGGATAGGATGGGATAGGTTTTATTAGTGTTATGGGCACAGAAGTTACAGCAGTACATTTAGAAAAGTACATTTTGAGCAGTGTCTCGCTTCCTGATAGGTCACTTGATATAACCGAATATACCATTCGGTGCCCCGTGGCCAGGAACATGGAAAAAATGGTCATTAGATCCGAAAACTTAATAAAACTAGACTAACTATCTCCCCTCGCCCGTATGGGCGGCCTTTAGAGGGTTACAACCTGTGGGCACGCTACGGTTCGTTAATTTTTTCTAGGCATATTCGTCCATTATTCTTGCAACGCATAGATAAAATAGTCACGTCGTTGAATTTCAAAGTGCCCTGATTCTTTCATAAATAAGTAGGAAAAAGTGCCTTGATTCGTACGAAAAACACAGCATTCCTAGCATTCGAATAGCGAATGGCGGTTTCCGCTGTGATCTATCGTCACTGCGTCCATAAAAATGAGTCAAAATTAGCAAATTTAAAAACTTAAGCTCCTCCTCATCAGTCTAAAGAGCTGCCAAAATTTGGTGAAGATTCATACAGCCGTTGTGGAGTAAATTCAAAATTAGTTGCCAATTCGCTATTAGACACTTCCCCTTTCGGTCGGAATGCTGTGAAAAGCACCAAAACCAGCATAATTTGACATAAATTGAAAGAATTTCAGGTAAAAGTACCTTCGTTCACAAAATTTTCAAGGGAAAAAATGCCTTCATTACGTCATTTCCGACGTGGTATTTTATCTATGTTGCAACGGGTTGAATTTCATTGGAAATTGCTAAAGTCCCAGCTATATGTGAGAACTGTGAAACGTAAATGAACAAACAACATCTCACTCATTATCGCACTCTTGTATTATTTAAAAAAAACTTATATTAGGAAAAATAAAAAATCAGTATCTAAACGGAATTCAATCACTATTTTTCTTAATTTTATGCATCTTTCTTATTATACCCCATATGGTTGAGGAAAATGTTCCGTCAGCCGTCTCATTCCTGCTTTCGACGAGAGGAAGTATACCGAGGTACGAAGAGAGATAAATATCAAGAGAGTGTTCACGAAGTAGGAATGCGTTTACTGACGGAACACTTTTACGTCATTAATCAAAATCATTAATCAACGTCATTAATCAAAATCATTAATCAACGTCATTAATCAAAATCATTAATCAACGTCATTAATCGAAATCAAAATCAAAATCAATACCTCATCGATCCGATCCCGCAACTCGAGCAGGTGCTGCTCCTTCTCGTCGCGCTCCTGGAGAGCCCGCCGCAGCTCCTTCTTCAGGTCGGCCACCTTCAGAGATCAAAGATCAAAGATCATAGACCAAGGATCAAAGATCAGAGATCAAATATCAAAGTCCAAAGATGACCTCCTTATTCTTGCGCTGCGTCGGCGTGAGATACTCGCCGTGTTCCTCGGTAGTGTGGTTGCACCCCCGCTTTTGGCAGTGCGGAACGAAGCTGGAAAGGTTACCATTTACTTTTTTTTAGCAAATACTATGGACCTTTTTGCTATGGATCGCAAGCATTGCTGAAAGTTGTACTTTTCGTATTTCTACAACTAGTATAACTACGCGGTACCCGGCGGCCCACGAAGCGCGCCGCGGTCGCTCTGCTTAGCTCCTGGACACAACGCAGAGCTCCCGCGGCACGCTTCGTGAACCGCCTAAGCATGTATTATGCAGGGGTGTTAGTCCAATAGTACAAATACATTATCACATTATACCTTTTACCCGTTATGCTTGGAATTCCTAAATGGCGTTGTCGTTTATTTCGAATTTTGGAAGGAATTATTAGATTTCTACTAAATATTACTGACGAAAAAGTTCCGTCAGTCGACTCATTCCTACTTTGTCTGCACTCTCTTCATACCGCTTCGCTCTCTCGTCGGAAGTAGGAATGAGACGACGGACGGGACAATTTTCCTCAACAATACCACATCCAACCATCGCAAACTATACGCGTAAATAACCTATGAAACGGGACAGGGCTTGCAGTTAGTCTCCCACATTGT
>LS919225.1:91852-102453 GCA_900490955.1 Micoletzkya japonica
AGAGAGAATGGCGAGGAAGAGTAATAGGTATACGAGGGGCCACAACAGCGCTCCTTCTCTCTCTTCGCACACTCTCCCGGTCTCTCTGACTCTGCCTACACAGTGTTCTGACAACAGTTAAAATGTTAAGCGAACGAGATGACGAAAAATAACCCTGATTTCGGTAGGAATTCTCGCACGGAAAACACCGTATCCTAAGCATTTTGGCTCGTTCGCTTAACATTTAGAACACTGTGCCTACCTTATTCCCCGGCACCTACCGCGAAAAACAAGCAACGCGCGCGCCATCGATCGCGTCTATTTCTATTATTGCGCCTTGATCAGGCCGATTTACGGATATATGCTTCACGGTTCTGATAAAAGCGTGCGCATTACGGCCAACTTTGCTACCACCTCGAGGCATTCACCGAATCATTGTATTTTCCATGCCGGAGCATGCCTACAGGGCATGAACGCTGAAAGTCCTAAGACGAGGCCGATCATACATGGGCAACCTTCCCCGCAATTTTTGAGAAACGAGCCTACCAGTGTACGAAATCAAGCCTACCAATTGAAATTTTGTAGGAAATATAGGCCTACCAAACTAAAATTCCGAACAAATTTGGGCCTACCACCCATACTTCGGGTCGATGCCCACGTATGAGGCCGATCATCTTCCCGTCTCTCCCAGCCCATCATAGCCCCCCCCCTCATTCATCATAGAACCCCCGGGTCTGCGGTTCGCAAGATGCCCTCAGGGCCACTCAGTCTCTCCTCCTCCCTCCTCTCGCTACTCTCCTAATTGTAAGACACCTCTCACACCTGGCGTCCACCCCCGCTCCGATCACCGTTAAAATTGCGGCTGGCTGCATACAGTAAAAGATAGAGATCTCAATATTGTTGACGAAAACGTTCCGTCAGTAAACTGATTGACTTTCTCCGGACTCTCTTCAAACCACTCTCACTGCAATAGGAACAATTCTTAGCAGCGAATCATAGGAGCGCTGGAACCTAGGCACGCACAACTTGAAGAAGGCAACGTCTCTGGCGCATTCAGCAATACAAATGATATCTAGCAGTCTCGAATCGGTTAGAAATATCAAACAGCAGATCTCTACATTCCACTCGATCAGTTGATAGTGGCACGCTTCGAGTCTATGAGCTGCCTGAACTGACTCAGGACCGCCTCCTCCTTCTTCTGCCGCTCCTCCACCGAGAAGCCCGACAGAAGGCGCTTCTCCTCCGTCGAGAGAATCTGCCAAATGGTGTTTTTTTCATTTAATAAATTAATTTAACCTTTTTTTGTTAATCGATTCATAATCCTGGGAACAGGCCTAGGAATAGTGCAGCGTTAGCCTGTCAGGGTATGTTTAAGAAAAAATTAAATCATCTTCTGACTCAAACGTGCGGATCGCACACGTTCCGCGGAGAGTCTTCGTACTTCGTACGATCTCATAGCCTCTCGTTTTACTCGTTGGGGGGGGACAACGAGAGTTAAAGAGGAGTTTCGTTACACCTTACGAGCGTCGTCCACGCGCGCCCTTTACTCTCTCCACGGACGACCCATCCCGGAAGTCATAACCTATCCTCACCCTCTCAATCGCTAAACCTCTATCTATCTCTTACTCCATAAAACTCTCTCCTACTTCTGCACTTTCTTCGCGTTCCCTCCATTATCCATAACTGCCCCCCCCCTACGGTCTAATCATTATCTGAAGTAATCTCCTTCCCACTTAAAGGAGCGAATGTGTTAGACCACTGTGTCAAGGTATGCTCAGGAAAAGATTATCACGGCCTTTCAATGCTCTAAGCGCCGTAACAAAACCCCCGCGTCGTACCCGTTTTACAGTTCTAATATAAACCATGAGCGCCATTCAATCTGATAATATCATGTTTTGCTAGTAAATCACTTCGTTCGGAGCAGAGTCTACCTACCACGTTCTACCTCGATGCCCTGCGGCATTCTCCTGAACCAGGGTTCCTAAGCATGCACCCTCTGATCTGCTCATTTCGGCTCTCCCCTACTTCCTTACAACTCTCTTCCTTCGTCATCCGTAAACCGATCTCTCCTTCTCCTCTCACTCTGATTTTTCACAACCGAGAGTGAGAGGGAGAAGGAAAGGGAGAGAAGACAAAAAGCCGTCGAGACCCGAGACCCGAGAGAGAGAGTATGGCTGTTATGAGGAAGCTCCGAAAGATGACAAGGAAAAGAAGAAGCAGAAGGGGAGACACGAGTAGTTACTCTCCTTCTTCTCTACTGACAACTCCTCCGTGACATACCCGTCTGCCTTACAACCGACCATACAGTGCTACTGAGTAGACGCTCACGACATACTGTCACTTGACAAGACAGAAGTAGCAGTACCTGTCATCCCGTACATGACATGGCCCTTGACACATAGACCAAGTGACAGGACCGAGCTAGACTTCGGGAGAAGTACGAGCGATCGAGGGTAGGTTGACTGACGAAGGGCTCGCAAGGCGAGCATAGTGACAGGAATAGACGGAGGGGGGAAGGGAAGAAAAAGCTGAAGATCTCGAGAGGAGGGAGCTCCAGGGGATCAGTGGGAGAAAAATGAATGAGGTGAAGTGATAAATGATGGTGATACATTGGCTTGGCAGCATGCCGCTATACGACTGATATAAGAGAGCAGCCAATCGTAATTTGGAGGGAAAATGAAATACAAAAAAAAGCACCCCGCATGAAATGAAATGCGAAAGTAAATCGCTACCGCTTTTTCGACAAGCACCACCGCCTGGTATGCAAATGAGGAAGGCGAATGTGAACTTCCCGCCCCCCGACGCCTATTACCTGGTTCTCCTTCCGGATGCGGGTCGCCTCCATGGCCGCGTGCCGCGTGCCCGACATGACGTATCCCGCCTGCACATCAGAATAATTTGAATTTCGGGGATTATTGATTATGGTTTTTTTTAAATAAGACTAGACAATTCCTGTATATCAATGCAGTCAGCTATGTTCCACACAAAGACAAGTCACACGTTGGCCACGCTACTAGTGATTATCACACGATTATTCTGCCTCCAGACTTCCACATCGCAACTCGTTGTATCACGTTTGCCCCTATGTGGCGAGAATAAAGAGTGAATAGCTGAATGAGTCCCTTACCTTCTCGTATGTCCCGATCTCCTCCGAACTCAGGCCGATCTCTCCTCGTCGCGGGATTCGCTTCCCCTGTGCGATGTACGCCGCCATCGCCTCCGCCTCGCCCTTGAGCATGTTCTTGCCGTAGCTGCAAATGAAATAATTATACATATACTTATATTTTAAAAACTGTAAATACAATACTTAAAAAAATAACATATCTTCCGCATTAGTTACCTAGGTTCTTCGAAAGCGTGTGTGTGTGACACACATCTGCGCATTACCTATTCTCATTGTCAGTCCGATACCGTACTTTGCACCCGTACACAAAGTGTATATCGTGAGCTCACAAGGTCTCTGTCCAGAGAGCATTGCGAGAGTATTGCTAATGAGACACTACGTATTGATGAACATTGAGAGTATGGATATCTATCATTGCCAACTAAAGCGATATGGTATAGTGGAGTAAACCGGTACGTCCGTTACTTTCATTCCAAAATGAGTCTAATTCTCTCACTTTTGCACACACACTCTCTCGCCTGATATTCGGAATAATTTTCCGACGGGGATCTTTTTAATCCGCTATAAAACTACTCACTCGATGCGCTTGTTGGCCGCTGCGGCCACAGCGGGATTGTTGCGTTCGAGCAGGTGGGCGGGGATGACCGGGCCGACCATGAGCTGCAAATTGCAGATATAATATTTAATTATTATTATTATTATATTATTATATATTATTATTTTGCTAGTAAGTCACATTTTCCTCAATCTCTGCATAGTGCACTCTAGCCAAGATTTCCGTAGGCCAACCCGTAAATGGGCTAATGTATTTTAATGCCCAATAAGCCAACTGATGCAGTAGTTCTATGCAGCGGGTGCTGTGTAAGCTTTTCATACGTGGGCAGGGGTCTGCCTGCAACTGACTGCAGTGGTCCTCCCATACATAGATATCGCACAATTTCGCTTAGGTATTATTGCTAACCAATACATGAAAAATATTAGCAGAAGTCACCCAACCGCGGTACCAGCAACCGTGCCCAGCTATGAAACTTTTTCTTTCGTTACGCATCAGTTAATTATAAACAACACCAACTAAAGCATCTATAATATCGCGATGCTTCGTGGGTGGTTTTACACCCATCTTGAAACCTATACAAATGCGTGCACTACAACTTCGTCTTACAATTAGGCATAATGATTTTTATATCTACTGATATACTTATAAGTAGATTTAAGAATCTACTATTACTTACTTAACTCTACTTATATAATAATCTCTGTGAGTACTTTCGATTTCTGAACACAGATGTTTTTCTATAACATGAAAAAATAATCAAAGAAAAAAAATAATTAAAACCTGTTCCTCCTCCTTCTCCTTCTTCTCCTGCTCTTCGCGCATCTCGTTCGTCACCTGAAAATACTTTTTTACTTGTTTTTTCTAAAAGTAGGTTTATTAATTACTAAAAAGAAGTTTTCAGAAACAGACAAAGGATTCAGATAGTACAATAGATAAATTCTAAAAAAAAACAGCACAGCCCTCACAACCCTCCCCTCATTCCACAATGCTCTGACAGCCGCGTAAATGTTAAGCGAATAAGATGCCGAGGAGTTTCCCTGATTTCGGTAGGAAATCTCTTACAGATAAACTATTTGGCGCGAACACATTGGCCCGTTCGCTTAACATTTAGAACATTGTGATCTGGACTGACCTCAATCCACTCGTCCTCCTCCCCTCCAGTCTTACTAGCCGTCTTCGCCTTCTTGTCCTTCTTCTTCTGTAAGTTTCGCATTATTCGTATTATTCTCAAAAACTACGCCAAGTGACTGTCCTGTACTTTGTACAGGACAAAAAGTTTTTTTTTTGTCAAAAACAGGTGATTATTACTTTCGCTTGTGAATAAAGAAGTCAGCGTTAGTTGAATTCAAACTCACCAGAAAATAGCCCGACTGTCTTATTCTATCGTTGCAGCACCAAATCACCGGACTGATTTGTGGTCACGCACTAACTGTCACCCTTACCTACCGTACCTACTTCTCACCTTTCTCCATTCCATGCTCGGAATATTTTCTATGCTGTAATTTCCGCTAAAATTAAATTTGTCTACCGTAACCCCCGTAGCGTACCTTCTTCTTCTTGTCCTTTCCATTCTCCGCTTCCCTCTCCTTCTCCTTCCGCTTCTTCTCCTTCTTGGCCTTCTTCTCTTTCTTCTCCTTCTTCCGCTTCTTCTTCTTGGGTTCGTCATCAGAGGACGAGTTGGCCGGGGCTGGGTCCACGGTCAGGCCAACGCCGTCTATAATATATCATTATCATATTATTATAAAGTAGAGCCGTCGAATCGAGTCCTTTTCGTGGTTATGTTTCATGTATTACATCAATGTCTTGCTTACAGAACTAGATGAAAGATAACCATAAAACGGACCAGCTCTACTATAATGACCGGTTACAGGATGCATTTTCATTTCCTTGCCCTATTCAGACGCGTAGCATATATTTAAACCGGTCCGTTGGCTAGTTTGGCGCTAAATTTAAACCAAAAAAAACAATTTAGCGCATCTTTAATGCAAACAGCACAGATCATATCGTGCAATACTACAGCAATAACACCAGCAATAATAACAATACTCTAGCCAGTACCTTGGGTCACCTCGATCCGCCTCTTCTCATTCTCCCGTATCTTCTCCCGCTTCCGGTTCTCCTTCATCTTCTCGCCCTTCTCCGCCTCTTTTCGCTCGCTATTCAGCGCCTTTTCGTGCCTAAATACGTTCGTTCTTCCAACTTCAGCCAAAGCCCCCCTCTGATACGATGACAGGAGCCATCGGCGTATTGTCGATCCTTGCATGCAAATTAGCCTTCCGATGGCAATGATTCCGCCGTCTTCCGTTGGTTATTTGCCCTTTTGGCTGTGTGTGTGTGTGTGTGTGTGTGTGCGCGCGCGCGCGCCTATGCTAAATAACGCAAGTCCCATCAAGAATGCGCGGAACGAAAATTCGAATACGAGGACCGGCCACACGCATCCTTCTGCGTCTGTGCGGACTATAACCAGCTAATGTGCATGTTATCCCCCCCCCCCGCTTCCCCCGCCTCACTTCTCGTAAGCCTGCTGGATCTCCCTCGAGGTGGGCGAGGCGGCCCAGACACCGGGTACTCCGTGTTCCATCACGTCCATTCGGTCCTCGCGCCGCCTGCACATCACAATACAGTAGGATAAACCGGTCCGTCGGGTTTCTCTGATTCTTCCAATTCTCTCACTTTTACGCGCTCTCTCGCCTAGATATTCGTAGCGATAACTGAAGGACCTTTGTATTCCACAATAGTGATACTATTAAAAATGATCCGTCAGCAAATGCAAACAGTTGAAGTTACAGTACTACAGTTGAACCGTTCCGCCTTCTACAGTAATCACCCGTTCATCTAAAATCAGTGAATATTCTCCTACCAGCAATTGAGCAAAAAACTACCGCACGTCTTTCACTCAACCTATACCGTAGTCTCCCCAAGCCTACCGCAGCCCTCCTCCGCTACCGTAACCCTTTCCAAGGGATAAATACTCGTATTTGAAAGTTATTTTGCGGTAGGGGTAATTTTTTAGTGGCGGTAGGGTGGGCGTGTAAATGGAGAATTTAGATCAGCGGTGGGGGTATTTTTTTCAGTGCGGCATGGGTCATTGTACAGTAAAAGACGGTTTGCGGGCGGGAGGGGTCTCATGCGAAAAATATAATCAAATGCAGTATTTTTCCCCTGACCCTTTCCCTTCCCCTATATCGTAGTCTCCCCTCCCTACCTTATCCTTCTACCGTACTCCCTCCCCCCTACCGTACCTCTTCCACTGCTCGTCGGCGTATCTCCTCTGCTCGGCCTCGGCTCGCCTCTTCCGCTCCTCCGAGTCCTCTCTGTCTACGGATCTCCTTCTCTCGTGGCGTCTGCGTGTCGGCGCCTCCCTGATTTTTTTTAAATTTATTAATTTAAATTATTATTTATTTATTCATATATTAAAATAAAATAAAAATAATAAAAAAGTTCATACATAACAAAATATATAAAATAAAATGCCCACCTAGGAGTGCTCGATCTACTCCTGCTCCTGCTCCTACTCCTTCGCTCCCCACTCCTCGACCGACTCCTCTCCGGGCCCTTGGGCGGGGACGGAGTACGCCGTCGGCTACCGTACCTCTCCGCGGGGGGCGGACTGCCGCGTCGCCGCGCGCGGTACGCGTCCGGCGAGGCGGAGGCGGAGCCGCGTCCGCGGCCGCGTCGCGGCGGCGAGTCGCGCGGATATCGAATGGGCGACCTGGAGTAAAGAAGATGATGAGTCAGCTCCACCCGGCATTGTCCTAGCAAACGTTGAAGAAGAAGAAAACAGGCTACCGTACCCTAACCTAGACGCAAATGTATTCAGTTCGCTTATTGCAACTAGAAAATTGAAGGGTTATTTTTTAAAAATAATTTTGCGAAATAACTAAATTAGAGTCATAGCCTTACCGCTTCCTGGGTGGCGTCCGACTCCTCCTCCTCGCTCCACTGTCCTTGCGCGGTGCCGGACTCGCGCTCCTTTTCCTGCTGTGACTGCGGCTGCCGCTGCGCCGCCGTCGGCTTTCCGTGCGGGACCTGGAACGGTTCAAACGTTCCCTCTTGGATTACGGTAGCTATGCCTCCTTACATGACTTGCACAATCATGAAGAATCATTTAAAATTTAAAAAAAACAACTTTGCTAGATTAGGGTAATTGTCGAGACACTCACTCGTTGCGCTCCTTGGACCGCCTCCGCTGCGGGCTGGCGCTGCTCTTCCGGGCGGACGACTTGGAGGAGTTCGAGGAGGACGAGGACGAGGAGGAATCCGACCGACGGCGACGGCGCTTAGCTGGTGTACTCGAGCTGTAATGGGAATTTGCAGGTTTTCATAGATTACAGTTCTACCATTTCGTCATGAGCTTATAGAAAAAAAGCTTTCTGGTGTGGAAAGTCGAGCGCAGCCAGGTCGAGCGGTTTGAGAGTCAATTGTGAGCATACATGGGCGTGATTGTCCGATCGGACTTTATGATGGGTGTCTGCACCAGAAAATCATAGTGTAAAAGGCTTGTAAGGATGGCTGCATTTGATTTTTCCAAACTATGTAAGGCAGTCTGTACACATGTTAGGACAATAGTAGCCCATCTATGATTGTGAGTAGGTAAAATGAAAAAAAAGAAATGGAAGGAAACGTACCGACTGCTCGACCGGCTGCGACGCGTCGTTGTCTGCGTGCGTGCGGGCGGCGGAGTGGGAGGGGCCTCCTTCTTGGGAGAGGCCACCTCTGATTTGGGAGGAGACTTGTACCTGCAAGGGTTAAACTCCGCCGTTTTTTACTACGCCGCAGGCATCGTGGTACGAAAATAATTCACTATTTACTAGTGCCGTCGAATCGAGTCCAGGGACTCGATTCGCGTCCTCGCACCGGTCCGGGGCGGTCGGAAGGAATCGAATGGGGTGACCCATTGGGGTCTCGAGGACTCGATTCAGGACTCGATTCGCTTGGAGGATTCGATTCAGAGCAATGCTATATTTACCATTTCATGCCATAAATTATTATTTTTTTCAGTTCCAATTGATGAATATGCGATCAATCATTGATCTTCGATCCACAGCAGTGCGAAAAACTCATTTATTGTCTAATATCTGTTTTGTATTTACGTAATTTTTCCGCTATGTTTCCACCTTTTCGAGCTATGGTGGCGATTCATAATGATCACAAGATTACAGAAACACGATTTCGCGATTATAGTAGTCAATTCAAGCTCATTTAGAAGGCAAACTCATCATTACAGTAAGAAAAAAAGACCCATTGCCAGACCTCTAATTAGTAAGATAAGGCATTGGCCCGCATACTAACAATCATCAAAAATTTAAAGCATTAGTGATTTTATTTCGCTGAAAAACGACCAGGACTTTATTCAGGACTCGATTGAATCGAGTCCCCCATTCATTCCTTGCGAGGAATCGATTCCTCCCCCCAATTCTCATTCGGACTCGATTGAGGAAGAGGAATCGGTTCGGGTTCGACAACACTACTATTTACCAACGTATGGTGCCGAGCACATAACACAGCACTCATTTATCTCAGGAATAATAATGAGACAAGATAGTCCGGAATGGATTTTCGTTATTAGAGTTCGGCATATGACCAATGACTTGGTCATGGAAGTGCAAGAATGTAGGGTTGGCAAACCTGGGTCGCCCTTTTTCTGGGTTATGTTTCTCGATAGGGTACTTGTTATACCATTCATTCTTGTATACATGGTGAAACCTACCCCAGGAAAAGGATCCGGTTTGCCAACCCTACAAGAATGGACCGAGGCAGGGGAGAAGAATGAAGAGAACCAGACAAAGAATGCCTTTCATGACTTGGTTATGAGTCATCTGCCGAACTCTTTCGCTATGGTTGAAGTAAAATAGTAGAAACTAAACCCAAAACGTACCTTGCCGGAGGCGACGCCTTCTTCTTCTCCCCTTCATCCTCGCTGTCCGATGAGTCAGACGACGAATCGGACGAGTCGAACTTCAGCTTCGTACCCTCGCCCGGCTTTCCACTACAAATCAAGCATTAATAGTACTTAGCTAACCGCGAAAATGCATGTAATTGTAGCTATAAAGACTAATTGCAACTTAAAATCCCCGAAAAAACGGGCACACTTGGTTCCGTTGGCTTTGGCAGTTGACGGCTTGGACGACTCGTCATCCGAGCTGGACGGAATGGAGATATCGTCGTCGTCACTCATGCTCCACCACGCGGTATCCGTCAGGAAGCGCTCGATTCGAAAAGCATCCGATAAGAGTTGGCAAATTGCCAGAACGTCCTGTTCCGTAATTTTCAGGCTTTTCCGTGCAGGAGTCGCTACATTTTTGTTTTTAATGGTGAGTTGTACTCAATTTCGACATTTTAAAAACGTGGTTTACTCTGCTTTATAATGTCTCTGTTGTTATTTTTTTGCGGTTCGCATTTCGACTTACATAGTTCGTAGCCGCTTCGTCTTCTTCAATGCTCTCAATGCTCAAATTCGCTTTACAATACTTAAAAACTCGTAAAATTTTCGTAATTCCCCATATATTTCAGCTTTCCCGATGGAAAGGCTGTACCAAGAGACGCACGTGCTGTTGCAGCAGGTTCACTTTGCCCTGGGGCGCTTCGAGACCGCCCGAAACGAGGCTGAAGCCCAGGCCATGGCGCAGTCCGTTCACGAACAACTCAAGTGGGCGGCCTTACTTATATTTCTATTTATTTATTTTGTTAGCTATTTATTTTTATGATTATCATATTTATGAAAGGAAAAATTATTGCTGAAGTACAAAGTAACCTTTTACCTGGTTTTGTAGTGGGCTTGTAGCACAATTCAAGCGCTGGAAGTTTTCTGGATTTAGAAACGGCTGGGATTTATCTATCTGCGCTTTCAGGAACTTGGATGATCACTGCGACCGACTCGACATCTACGTTAACAAGGAACCGCCCACGCGGAGGCATACTGTAGGTTGGGTGACCGGGGGG
>LS919225.1:116029-131185 GCA_900490955.1 Micoletzkya japonica
TCAAAAACCCACTCAGTCCGAGTTGCCGTAGAATCTTGAGTAGACCTCTCGATCCTCGCTTGGAGCTACTCCCGCCGTGCTCCAAGTCTTCAGGGGGGAGGATCCATCCTCTTTTCCGCGATTGAGTAGACGTGGGGCACTCAGATGACAGACGAAATGGAGAGCCGACCGCGCGCGAGGGGAACAGAGAGAATGAATGTGGTTGAAGAATTGAGAAGCATCCTAAGGCTTCTCAATTCTTCAACCAACAAAACCTTCCTCGACTGACGATTGTTCCCTCAAAGTTTCATGCAGCCATAATAGAGAATTCAGAGGTGCAATTTTTACCCTTGCAGCTAACGAAGTAATTGAGAATCCTGCTCTTCCTCCATGAAGTCTAATATTTCCGTGATCTCTAAAAAGTATTTATATTTTGTGGATATCTCATCGGTGGAATGACACCTCATTTTGTGCGACAGATCTACTGTGCAACACGTACAGGAGGATTGCATGTACCGCTTTTCTCAAGTGTATCCATACATTGCGTATTCCGTACGTAGCATGCGTAAGGCACTTGAGCTCCCTCACATACCTAACGTCGTATCCCCTTTTTCTCCCTCGTAAAGGTCGTGACTTTTGACTACCGTATCCCTTTACGCTCAAAGTTTTCCTCTCGAAACCCTAATTTGTGCCTTAGCCTGAGGCTACATGTAGTTACACTCTGAAGATCGCGACCACGAAGGCCTCTCTCCGCTTTTTTATCGCCCGGGGGAACCCCTTGTATATGTCTGCTTCTCCTTTTCTTGCCCCGTTAGCTCGAGATCCCATTTTTTCCGGTAGATTCGATTACGCGCGCAAACATTGGGCTGCCGCGCGTTTAGTCTGGCTCATTAAGTGCGAAATAATGGTTACCTCCCCATAAATTCTCTCGCTTCCACATACTCTCTCGTCGGAGCTCCGACGACCTAGGTCACCATTAATTGCCAATTAATCTCGACAGAGTAAGCGCGCGGCTGGTCTACAGGATTGCACTAACAGTGTTCTGAGAACAGTCAAAATGTTAAGCGAACGAGATGACGAAAAATTACCCTGATTTCGGTAGGAACTCTCGCACGGAAAACACCGTTTCCTAATCATCTGGGCTCGTTCGCTTAACATTTAGAACACTGTGTGCACTATGACTGATCCAGGTGCATTTTGTCTGTGTCGTGTGCCTTTGAAAGTCGTGGCACTTTCTCGCAGCGTAAAGTCCGATATTCCTTAGCCCGAGACGCCGCGATCTGGAACTAGCGGGCGGCTAAAGCATCTTAGCTTCTAACGCTGAGCTAAGCGCCCCTCCCATTTCACACGACATGAGTACTTTCGCACGTTCTACGCATTTGGAAGCGATTGCGGTGCTTGATCGCGTGTAGATTGAGACTTTAACCTACAAAATACAGATACGCCCTCGCCTTGGCTTTGTGAGTCGGGAGGGGACGTGGCATCCATCACAATGCATAATAGTACCTATGCAACCGTAAAAATGCCGAGCTCTAACTATTATACTCTCTGTATTTTGGCGCATTACGGAAGTAGTTTGGACGTGCGAAGCTTTAGAGAGCGCAGCCTCTCCGTCCATGCCCGAGGCTACACTTTGCTACAATCGCGGATAAGCCTGATGAGTTGGCGTCCCCGAGTGACTGCGAGCGCAGGACTTCCGCTTACTATCCGTTATTCACATGTTTAGGAGTTCTTCGTTTTACCAGCGGTCAGCGCGTTTCACTGTCCATTTTCATATCTAAAAACGGAATATTTCTTAATAAATGCCTGCTTTAGTATGGATAAATAAGCTAGGGGGGATGTAGCACCCTTTGGGGAAGTATAGTGGATTATAAAGATCCGTCGGAAAATCATTCCGATTATAAGGCGAGAGAGTGTGCAAAAATGAAAGAATTAGACTCATTTTGGAAGCAAAACAACTGATGGACCGGTTTATTCCACTATAGCGCTAATAGACGATCAAGATGTATTCTAATACTTCTTCTGAGCCCCGGGACGATCAGGTTTCGAAGATTTATTTCTAACGAAGAAACCCCTCCTTTGGAATGCCCTTACTTCCGGAACCCCGATAAAGGCTAGCTCTCTCTCTCTCTTTCTCTCTCTCACTCTCTCAAAGCTGGGGGGCTTACCCTATCTTCAGCCTTTATCTTGATTGATTGATTTATCCACACTTAAATAACAAGGCAATGTTAATATCAGGTAATGACGCAGTACAGTTCATCAGTAGGTATAAGAGAGCTTACTAAAAGCTCAATTTTTATGTGCAGAGGAAAGAAAGGAGGCGAAAGAACGGAAATCTTGCATAGTGGCTGACGCAATTCTGATGCCTATGGTCGCTGCGCTACTTTCGATCCGTCCAGCCACAATCGTAATGGTGCGTAGGCTCTCTCGCGATCTTTCATCCCTTAGCTACCGTACCCGTCCACGATTGCGCATCAAGATGCCGCTTTTGGCCTCTAGCGCCCGCTAGACGGCGATTCTAGACAATAGCAACCAGTGGCTATTACCATCAACTTTTTTGTGCAGTCACAGACAGCTTTCTGGAATGAACTTCTAACGCAGAATATGTATTACATCCTATCTACGTAATGTGCATCGATTTGTCGAATTTTACTCAATCAAAATAAATACAGTTCGAGTTGAAAGCTAGATGCAGAGCGCCAATAATGTTTACATTTACCCTACGTGCCCGTATTATCGAGTCTCAAAGAAATCGTCAGACCGTGCGTGATCTTCAAAGGTGTTGGGCTTACCGAGAATAACAACCTTTGTCGTTCTGGACAACGCGTATTGCTTTTGATGCAGAGAATCGCGAGCTTCTCCTCATTTCGAGACTGTTGTGTTTATATCAGGATGTTCGTTTGCCCGACGCTGCACTGCGCCAAGCCGTATCCAGAATTGTTTTAACGATTGTTGCAGTTCTTCTCCTGACTACACACAAGAGTTCGTGCATAGCCCACACTAATTTCACTTATCAATTACCTAGCTTAGAGGAACGTCACACTAATCAACGCGCCTGCCGGGGAGTATCTCAAGGACGTCTTCTTCGTAGACTCCTCATCTCCTTGTGCCCCCCTAAGCTCTTATCGCACGAGCTGAACGCGATGTTTAGTACGTGTAGGGTGCTTCCCACGGTGGGGAGGTGGGTGGTAATAATATTATATGTAGAGGGGGTGATGGGAGGCGTTGAACGGATAGAGAACCAGATCAGTGTAGAAGTCGAGAGAGTCAGTTTCCCTGCTGTAAATATGTATGCAGTTGAGTCTCCCACAGCGAATGTTACGGTAGGCGTTAAATCAACTGATTTCATCATTCCCTGAAATCGCACTTTCATCGCCAGTTCAGCATGCTATCATCTTTATTTTTCACTCTCTTTTTTTTGCTTCTTACGCTGCTTCCCGGCAGATAATAACGCTTCTTCTTCCATAAACTGTAGCTACTGTGGTAACTAGTGGCAACTCACTAATTCAAAAGCTAATGCGCCCGAGTTGCTTCAATTTTCCATACCTTGTTTCGAAAAAAACATCGCATCACCGCCCTTTCAAACGATTTGTGCTGTGCCCTCTACGCGTCCTTGCCTCCTTATCAGCTCAGACAAGCTTAAGCTTTCCAAAATTGACTCCTCTTTCTCCTTGCAAGAGGCATCCTCTAAACTCATTAGCGCTTCTGCACGTTGTTGTGTCGCCATTCACCCTCTTCTCGTATATTCTATGGAGACGCTGATTTTCACTCTCTCTCGCTCTCTATCTAGCATGCACTCGTGTACCACCTCTGAGGACGTACTCTCCCTGCACTCTCGTTCATTCATTCATTCACTCCTCCACGCGCATTCCGTCTACCGTGTCATTCTCAGAAGTGCGTCCCGCCCTTCATCAGCCTTTTCACATGAAAAGGCAACGGCTATCTTTCCTTTCCCAGTCTTCTTATTATTTTTTTCAGTCTTCTTATTATTTTTCCGTCTTATTATTTTGTCCATTGAGACCGTTATTACGCGCATCATCTTGTCTGTCTTTTATCTGTCATTGGTGACGCAAAGCCATGCGTAATTATCGCTTCGTCGAACTGCGTGAACTGTCGTGCTTCGTGCGCTTCCGATTTCCGTTCTCATAATTCACGGTTCGCGATTTCTAATTCCCGGTCCAGGCTCGTGTTCGATGGACGCCTTCGTTCCGCGGTATCCGACCGTCTTTGACGTCAAGATGGAGCTCAATGTAAGAGTAGTGTACGAGAGTCCGTCGTCGGCTGATTTTGCGAGGATTAACAAAAAAATGAGGAAAAACGACGACTGTAGACAGAATACCATAAGTTCATTGCCGCGCGAATTACGCATTGGTCTAGTCGAGAGCAGATACTGTATACGGCAATGAATTCTGCTTGCTTTATCCGTGAAACTTTATATGTTTTTTTTTTAATTTCATTTTGCTCATCGAGGCGTAGAAGCCATGTCGCTTCAATAATTGCTCCTTCTTTACATGCCACTCGAAAAATGTCGCGATGAACGCAACTCGCTGTCAGGGTGCAGCGTAGCCTCTACTTCATACGCTACTAGGCTCTCTGACCAAGCGAGATAGGCATCTCTCAATGGAAGACGTGAAGGGATCGGAAAAAGATCGCCCTCCTTTGAAGCAAGCGCTAATCGGCGTAAGAGTGCAGCTAAATAGTGCGAGTCGAGAATACGCCTAGTAGTAAGGAATGCTCATAGCGTTGTGCGTCATGCTGTCAACATCTTTCAACGCAAATCGTAGCGTCTGTCCAACTAATGAATATTAGTCATCGCGAAAGTTCGCCGCTAGAGTAGCCGTTGAATCGGCTCCATTTTATGGTTATCTTGCATCAGATTCCAGTATAACTTGGACATTAATGGATTTACGTGATACTTGAAACGTAAGCATGAAAAAGAGATGACGGCTCTAAACTATTTAGAGGGTCTAAACCGTTCGGATCTTTCTGACGATTATGACGATTTTGACACAATGTTCTAAATTTTAAGCGAACGAGCCAAAATGTTCGGGATAACTGCTTTCCGTGCGAGGGTTCCTACCGAAATCAGGATTAATTTTCGGTATCTCGTTCGCTTAACAGTCAGAAGATTGTGTTGACGATTGCCCATCAAAGGGTAAACCGTCGCCGGCTCATTATCAACGGATTATGAAACATAATCGCCAAGAAGGAATGCTCTATTGGCAACGTGCCAACCTTTATCGTCGAAGCAGAACTGGTTGACCTTTGGAGAGGAACGGGAAGAGGAAGCGCGCTTGAATGCCCCTCAGGGGGCATGCTTCACAAGGCTTCGTCTTCCTAGGAATGGTCAGAAGCGAGGAGTGAGTGGGAAAAGCTAAGTGAGTGGGAAACGAGAGAGTACGGAAATTTGAGAGACACCGGACGCTGCGGATAATACGGGGGGTAGCGGGACGCAGTATTCGCTTCGCAAGGCTTGCCTCGTGCGCAGTCTAGCTGGGCTTATTAGGCAGAGACACAATGTTCTGACTGGCTCAAAATATCCCGGATTTCCATTTTTTTGCTCGTTCGCTTAACATTTAAAACATTGTGTAGAGGATACCCCCGCAGTTGCTATGCGATAGTGAATCATCCTGAAACGTAGCGATGCGCAAGAATGTAGTGAAACGGAATGCATTATTGGCGGTCAGGATGAGTATTTCATGCAGGAAAGTAGCTTATTAGATCGTTACCAGTTTCCGGTGACACAGAGCTCATAACGCGGAGATCTGAGGGTTGGATGAGGAGGAAACGAGTGGGAGAGAGAGTAGAGGTTAGAGATGGTGGGGGACTAGCTAGAGCCAAAGCGCACGTTCCGCGCTAGGGCATGGATTCGTGGATGCGAGGCAGGGCTTTGGCCGCACTTTCATTCCCTCCAGTGCGCTATGCTGCACGGGCGCGTAGCGCGTACGAAAGTCTTAATGTTTTCAATGGGCTCGTGTCGAGCGAGGTTTACCCTCCAATTCAGCAGTAGACGGATTCGTCTCGCTGTCTGCAATGGCGTAGAATCAGAGATGTTGCCCGGAGCGCGGTTCGCTGGTTTACTGGTCTTCCCCCAACCGACCAATTAGTTACCTGCCGTTCTCGTGGGGACTCGTCGACATCGTCGACAAGAGAAAGTATTGCGGCTTTCCCCTTTGCGTTTCTCCCGCTTTTACCGCGTCTTTCCCCCCCCCACCTGGCTGTGCGAACTCCCTTCTGCGGGATCAACGAACCAGCCAACGCTGTGAAGTGTGCGCTTTCGGACTCCAGCTGCCCCTCCTCTCCCCCGAAACAGCCGGCCATTCCACCCTCACAGCAATCAGCAATCAGCTCTTATGAGCCAGAAAGCTCAGTGTGCTACCGCGATGGATTTGGTTGCGCTCCGAATTTTGGACATTTTAGCAAAAAGTTGTGCGCTTGATTGAGCCAGTCTAGGCAGAGTCTCACCGTGAGCGCAGCTGTACGAAAGAGGGGAGATTATTTAGCGCGCAGAGCGTCGGAATGCGAAATATCCGGCCTTTTTCGGAAATGATTAACTCTAGCTCGCGCCGTCTCGACGCTACGTCTGTAAGGAGCGAGAGCATTAGACTTTGCTTTCCGACCGTAATTTTATCATGACAATGAAATTCGGCTATTTCAGGACTTTCCCGACATGACCGAGTGCTTCACGCCGCCCGCCTCGATTCTGCCGTCGACCTCGACCAGTCAGGTTCGTAGATTGATCATTGATCTTTGTTTTTTGATCTTTGATCTTTGATTTTTCTAGTTTGATCTCTGATCTCTGCTCTCTGTAGGACTCGCCCTACTACAGCGTCGCGTCGATCGGCCAGACACTGGACAACTCGTCGGCCGTGCCGTGCGCAGTGTGCGGCGATCGGGTGCGTAGCGTGGTCTTTGATCCTTGTAGTTTGATCTTTGTAGTTTGATCTTTGATCTTCTACAGGCCAGCGGCTACCACTACTCGGTGATGTCGTGCAACGGGTGCAAGACGTTCTTCCGGCGGACCATCATCACGAACCGCAAGTTTCACTGTGCACGCGGCGGCGCCTGCGAGTTTGACGCGGGTATGGTCTTTGATCTTTGGACTTTGATCTTTGAACTTTGTTATTTAGACTTCGATCTTTGATCTCATGAAGATTTTTCAGCCCGACGATGTGCCTGCCGATCGTGCCGCTTCAAGAAATGCCTGGACGTGGGCATGAATCCGCACAGTGAGTTTTTTTAATCTACTTCATATGGCGTACCTCATATAAAAATGTGGTGTATCTTTTATTACCTCATGTGTACGCTGACAATCATCCTATAATATCTGATGCTATACAAATGTAAGTTATCTAAATAGCCTGTAGATAACATCTACAAGAATGTTGCCGCTATTCAGTACATTATCTCATTGAAAGTGCTTCGAGGAATCGCGCCTAAGACATTGTGATGAACGATTTTCTCGTGAATGAACTATTTGCTCTAACATGCTGCCTACTCGCGGTCTGGTTCTCTGTGAAATTATATGCTGTGTTGCCATAGTTTAGGCTGCATCATCAGTCTAGATAGCTCAGTTATTCATCCGCTAATTTGTCATTAGGCATCGTGGTGCCGATCTTTCCTCGAATAGCGTCGTCCATAATACGGCAACATCTATATTAGTCTGGAAGATCTCTAGGATAGCGCGAATATGCATACGACGAAAACAAGTCTGCCGCTCTTGTTAGGCACGCGTAGTTTCTGCGATTAACGTAAGCGTATGTTTGCGCGCTTTCACACACACACACTGCGAGACTCGGCGACGGAGCATTTCATTATGGCAAATCTGCGGCTCCGCTCTTTGAGTAAGCACGCGGGGACCGAAGCAGGATGGAGGCAGTCGGGGACGGGTTTCCGGCAAGGCTACTAACCGACAGACCGGTGAAAGGGGGGGGGGGGGAACACGCACGTCATAGCGCTACCGAGAGCGCGGGAAGTGTACATTGAGAATGCAGACATTTCCTTTTTGCTCTATAATGTTGCCCTAGAGGCTACTCAACTATGTGATAGTTACATTATGAAATACCATTTCGCTCTTCTTTATGAATAGATCATTCCATTCGGGTCTTTTTGATGTATATGTTTCATACTCCGTTTACAACCGCAACGCGTCTCGTCTCCAGAAGCGGCGAAACATATTGGTCGAAAAGACCCGAATGGAATGCTCTATTTATGAAATCCCCCTCAGGCATCCAAGTGGCCGCCCGTCTGTCGCTATCCTCGTTGTCGGATGACCCGACGCAGCAGCAGCTGACCGTCCTGGGGAGGACGATCAAGCGGGAAGAGGACGAGGTGACCTCCCCCCCTTTAGACTACGCATTCTTGTCCTTCCTGCATGCTGGTTAAAGGAGCGCGGCAAGGGCACGTGTATATAAATTGGGACGTAGACGGTCTCACTCTCTCCTCACTTTGTACGGCTCGAAGAGTGATATTGTTAGACAGTTGGTTGGTTGGGGGAGGACCCTTTGGGAAAGGGATACTGATGGGTGCAAGCATATGATCCATCGTGAGTCGCGTGAATGAGTGAGCCCCCGTTGTCCTAGATGAAGATGATGATGATCTCCCCTCGTCAGGTCACCCTACCGTCCCTGTCGCCCGCATCCGAGCCCGCCATGCCCGCGGCCATCGTCGAGCTGAGCGCGACGCTCAACGATCTGGTGTGTAGTTTGATCTTTCATCTTCGTAGTTTGTTCGTTGATCTCTCTATCCTAAACTCGATGTTTCAGTGCCTGCGTGAGTCACGCCTCGACCAGCTGCGCTCCGCCTCGGTAGGGTTAATCTTAATGTTGAGGGTGCGAAAAGCATGTGTACGTATTTGATGTGAAGGCAATCTTGCGGCTTGCCAAGCGATCGATAAGGTGTTTTAACAAATACTGTTAAAAAGTTTAAAAAATACTGTTAAAGTTGTTTTAAAAAAATCGACCTTGCTTGAAATAGTCAGTGCTGCAAATTTTTTAGCATGAGACTGAATTTTCTAAAATAAAGAATAATAATATGATTCAACCTTTCAGGTCGACAAAGCCTTCTACGTCCCGGTCGGCATCAAGACCCTCCTGGAGACGAAGCCCCTCTTCGCCAGCTTAGGCTCCGAACGCTCGCCGTTGGTGCGTGATCTTTGATCTTTGGCTAGTGATCTTTGACCTCTGATGGTTGATCTTCTCAGGTCGACCTCGACCTTGCGCGAACCGTACACGATACGCACCCGATGAAGTTCTGGTTTATCGCTGAGGTAGGTGGAATCAGGTTTCAGCCTGCTGATTTAGCTGAATTGATTGATATACCCCCGTTGACTCCTAATTCAGCTCAATCAATGGCTGTAATACTAACTAGTTCTCTTTCTAAAAACATTTCCCCGGTTAAAACCATCCTATCCTATTCCAGGCTATGCTTCAGGCTTCTATAAATCCGGGACTTGCGTAGAGAGCGCGAAACCTAAAGGATCCATTGTGTAAAAGGGCGGAAAGAGGACCACAATCTTTTCCAGCTTGGCCTGAACGTCGAGTACGCCAAGAGCTTTGTCCTGTTCTCGGAACTCCCTGCGAAGGACCAGGTAAGGTTTCTTTGATCTTTACTAGATGATCTTTGATCTTTACTAGCTGATCTTTGTTCACTAATCTCCGCTTACAGTGGCTTCTGGCGGCGCACGCTCTATCGATTCTGTCGATCTTCTCGATCGCGCACTTTACGATGGAAAGGTATCGTGGATAGCAGTATTGCAATACACTAGGAATAATGAAGAGCATATCGTTAATAAAAATTAAATAAGTGGATATAAGTGAATTTCACAGCATTCCGCCCGGTGAAGAATGTGTCTAATAGCGAAATGGCCACACTTTTTTGAATTTTCTCAAGAGTGACTCAACCAATCGTCATCAAATTTTCGGAGTTTCTTCAATTCCTAGTGTCCATCTTAAATTTTTAAATTCACGAACTTCGGTTCGCTGGTTCGCGTACAGGATCGGATCCTATGCGCGAAAACCGCTATTCGCTATTATGACGCTTGGAATGCTGTGATTTGAAGGCGGAGCGAGACGACCGTCTTTCCCGATGGAACGGACGCGTACGAGTTGCACGTGACCCGGTGCGAGTCAATGTTTGTGCATGTTTTGTGTTCGTTTTGGCTGCTGCATTAAATATTTTGGCAGTATTAAATGCTGTGACGTATCGTGTTGGCAGGACTAAATATTATGATGAATCAGCTCATCGACTGGACAGCGATTGTTCTAATGATCACTTTCGAGAGCGCTGCTGTTGAGAAAGCGCTCGCTGCCCACAGCAACTTGCAGAACAAAGCGTTTCCCAAGTATAGTAGTGGTTTACAAAAATCCGTCAGAAGATCATTCCGAATGTAAGGCAAGAGAGTGTGTACAAGTGAGAGAATTAGACTCATTTTGGGGGGGGGGAAGAAACTGACACGGATCGCCGTTTATTCCACGATATTCTCCTCGATCTCCCTGCTCCGTTCAGGATCTTCGATCCAATCTTCGCCAAGCTGCACCGCAAGCCGTGCTCCGTGCTGCGGTCAGTCGTCCCCTCCCGCAGCCACATCGCGCTCCTGCGCGCGATACACCTCTTCAATCCGGGTAGGAGACTCGCAATATTATTTTATATAATTATGATTTTTTGCATTCTCGTTGTAAAATTATGTTGTTAACTCATGTTGATGACTTTTTTTTAGCAATTCTTGAAATTACAAAGAAGATAAATCGTATTCCTGCAGACGTGCAAGGTCTCTCCCCGTCGACCGTCGAGATCGTCGGGCAAGAAAGGGAGCGCTACCTCAAGACCCTCACCCGCCTCGTGCTCAGTCAGGGCGACAACGGTTCGTCCCATTTGTCGGAAAGAAAGTTCCGTCAGTGGCCCCCATTCCTAATTTGTCTGCGCTCGCTGCATACCGTCGCTTTGCTCTGTCGTCAGAAATAGCGATGAGAAAGCTGACTACAGAACTGCGTGTAATGTCTTGAGAATGACTAGGCAAAGATTTATTTGCATATTCCAGCCCCAGCACGGCTCAACGACCTGCTCAACACGATTCCCTCGCTGTACCGGAATATAGCCGAGTGCAACGACCATCTGCAGCTGTGTGCGCTGGCCGGCTTTGAGATGCACCCACTGAACCGGGATGCGGTGGTCGGCATGCGGGTGGGCCGGGAGTTGACCAATTAGGGCGAGCGGGATGGAGGCGTACAGCTGTGAGCTTACAAGAGCATTCCTTCCATTCGGGTACTGGTGGCTGTGCTTCACCACCCAACACGTAGTATAGGCAGGCCCGAATGACATACTCTGCATATTATTCGTGATTGTTCAATAATTATCTACCTGCTTACTGTGGTTGTGAGCATTTTAGTAGGCCAGATTGTACATAGAGTGTGTGTGCGCGCTTGCCCTTTTCCTTTCCGGAAGGCATAATTCAGGGCAAATCGACTGGAGCATTGCATTCGGGCCTTTTTGATGGTTGTGTATACGAACCTTGTTATTCCGTTTACAGCATATTCCGAATATAATGCTCTAAATGTGACGACGGCTTGTTGGCCTGTGTTATACAATTGTATTAAATTACATAGATAGTCCAAGGACAAGAAGCCTATCTGGCTTTGCCGTGTCTCCTCTGACCCCGTTGCTCGCTTGTTGCTGTTCAAAGTTTATGCATTTACGCTTTCTGACCGGATTGTTCGTTCCATATTATTTTATGTGCATTTGATCATCCATTTTCCAGAACTCCAATACTTTCACCGTTACATTTCCCCGATTCGACTCGTATTTGTGATACACGATAGTATGCATTATAGTTGCAAGTCACTGGATCGAGCTGTGCAGTCGATACATATTTCACGATTTTCCAAGAATTAAGATGTAACTCGCAAATCGACTGCCTAGCATCCAGTGCATGCGTTCTTGGCTCAATATAGATATAGAGCCAGACAGTTACTTTCCACTTTCCAGGTGTCCAAACAGCTGATATTCAGCTATAACTATATCTCGCATCGAGATGCATAAACCGATATATCGCTGCAACATTTTTACAATTTCCTTGTTAGGCCTTTGAGAGAAGCATATTATTACGAATACCCGCTAGGTATAAACGACAGTGGAATAAACGAGTGCATCGTTCCCCAAAGCTCAGGGGATAAATCAAGCCAATGTCTTAGCGATAATCAAAATAGCTCATGCATTCGTTTATTCTACTACACCAACCCAATTCCTCGTGTACAGTAAGTGATCAATATATGCGGTTTGTCCTCAGTTCTTATTCCATGACCCGAGCCCCCTCAGGCGACGATGATAAATTGATTATTGATATGTACTTGAGAACAATTTACCGCATTATCCACTAAATTAATATGCAAATGTCATAGTGCGTGGCGCACAGACATACACGCACGCAAACAGAATCTACGGACGGACCGACAGACAGACAGACGAACCTCCCTTCCACACTAATCTCTCTCCCTCCGCGAACAGCTGCCTCATCTCTTTCTCTCTGTCCCACAAAGAATCGCCTCGCATTCCTCGCCCGCCCTCTTACCTCGCTTTCTCCGTTCCTCTCGCTCTATTTTTCCGCTCCACCCGCTGATTAATTGCCAGTTAATTACTAACTTTTTTTGTCGTAATTCCCGAAAACTAAAGCATTAAATCGGCTTAGGGAGAATCATAAAGCCAGCGCTCCAGTCTTGCCTTCGCAATAGATTGCTGGTTATTTATAGCCCTGTCTGGAAGATGCAACTCCCTTGATGAGCATCTATCATTGCACTTCTTACGCTGCACTTCCTCACTGCACACAGCCCACAATTTGGTTCCCTCTTATTATCGGCGAAAATGTTCCGTCAGTAAACTCATTCCTACGTTGTCTGGAGTCTCTTCGAACCGCTTCGCTCTCTTGCTGGAAGTAGGAACGCGACAACTGAAGAAACATTTTCCTCAACCATACTAGAGCACTCCATTTGGGATCTCTGCCATCACAGGATAGTATTCCGTTTTTTTAAAGTTCACTGCCAATTGTTCGCGTAACATAACCATCAAAACAACCCCGAAAGGACAGCTACTACCCGGAATTTGCCTAGTTTTTGGCTTCTTATTTCTCATTTCTTGTCGGAATCACACCTTTCGACGGTGATTCTCGGGAATGTGTGTAGAGCTTCGCTCGCGTGTCTTCTATCTCTCTTTCTGTTCGTAGGGAATGTGATGCGAGCTTTGGGGGCTTTATCTTGATCTATTGATCTATGCTTAACACCCAACAGGCTAGGGTCTTACAGTGCATGTAGGGTTAATCTTAAACATAGCCATCGTAACAGCCCCCTTAGGCATGTTTTGCAAGCCCTCGGGGCACCCTCATTACCCGCCTTTTCCCCTGCAACTCGCATCATTATGATGCAGTCCGCTTGCAGACCTCCTTGTGTACTGTGTAATACGACCCCCTTTTTCGTTCTTTGCACGTTTTCTTCTGGTCCCAGGGGAACGTATGCGGACAATGACATAATGAAACCCGACGTTTCAACCAGTATCTAATGAGCTCGGCATAGTATGGTCAGCGCTCCAAACAACAAAAGATATGCTGAGGACATTCCTGGGTAGCCTAGCTTTTTCTAGCAATCCTGTTTCTGTGTTCGCTTCATCTACACGGAACATTCATTCATTCGCTTGCTAGTCCTCTTGAGCGGAGGAAGGGATACAAAAAAAATAGTGCTATTGACGAAAAAGTAGTAAACGCAATCCTACATCGCTTGCGGCCTCGTTATACCGATTTGGTGTCTCGTCGTCAATAGATAGGAATGGTGGCAACTGACGGAACGTTTTCCTCAACCATAGCAAGTATGGCCCGCGAATAGTCATGGACAGCTGATTTTCCGTGATTGCGTTTCACAGCTGACCTTATCAGCGAGCCCGTCAGAACGGCAAAGTAGCGCAATACGCTTTGATCGATCAACTATTGTGAGCTTCAGTAATGTTGTTCATACACCACAGCTGAGAAATAAACGTTCCGTTGGCCGTCTCATTCCTATCTACGACGAGCCACCAAGCGGTATGAAGAGACGTAAATAGATAGTAGGAACTGACGGAACTTTTTCATCAATAATATTGTTGACCGTAAGCTAGAGTCAGTGGACTTTGAACCCTCGTTGCTCATTCATTCGCCCATTTCCAGCAAAATGCCTATGCAATTCGCTTACGCAGAAACGTGCTCGGACTAAATTGCGGTGCAGCTCTCCAGGAATACGCCTCAGGCTAGGATAGAATAAGAGGGCATTTAGAGAGAGAAGCATAAATGCTAAGGTTATCCTATATTTCTGTATTCACTACTTATTTCAGTGGTATGATAAATTATTATTATTATTAAGGGGAACACGCGGGAGGTCCACTCTTACATTCTATGGTCTATGTATCTATGGGCGGCCCTGGAATAGCCTCATGTTGTCATAGCGTCAAGCTTTGCGATTATTTCCCAACAATTAGCGATTGATAGTGATTTAGTGAAAATTCGCATACCTACTGTCTATAAAGAATTAGTGAGAACGCTAAATTTCTGAGAGCTCTTCGATTTTGCGGAAGTATTTTTCGATTTTCGCACTATTTCTTGACTTCTGGTCTCCAAGTCTGCCCGGAAAACGTTGTTCAACTGGGAAAAGGGATTGAAGGGGGGGGGGCGGCTGGGAGGTGATTGTTGAACATTCTAGCGCCTCTAGGCTATAGAAAGACCGCATAAAAAGTCTTGTCGAGACAAAGGAGTATTTCAATGTACTACCTAGGTCCATTTACTTTGTGCAGCATGGTCTCTGAGGGACTTCTGTCGCGTTTTGCCTCTTCTTTTTCCCCGAAAACCGTAATCAAGTAAAATTGTAATTTATCAGCAATTCATTAATCAGTCGGAACAAGCATTAAATCTCAGTCAACACATGTGTTTTACACATGTTTTGACCGGGATTTGATAGTCTGCAGAGTGTACAACTCACAAAGTGGCCTGTTGCGAGTCCCGTGCTACATTAGAGAAGGAGGGGGGAATCCACTTTGTTTGCAACCTAATAAACCATCTATCTCCCTCCCTCTACCCTCGAAAGAGTAAGTAATTCGTCATTGTTTCTCCTCTTCCCCCCCCCCTTCCACTCTCACGACCTCATCCTTACTTAGTTGCCCGTCCGTCAA
>LS919225.1:196739-211555 GCA_900490955.1 Micoletzkya japonica
CAGTCTTCTCCCGGTGTCTTTTCCCATCGATTTTGTGACCCCCCTCACAGCATTCCGACCGAAAGGGGAAGTGTCTAATAGCGAATTGGCAGATAATTCTGAATTTACTCCACAACGGCTGAATGAATCTTCCCCAAATTTTGGCTGCTCTTTGGACGGATGGGGAGGAGCTTAGGTTTTTAAATTGGTGAATTTTCACGCATTGTTTTGTCCGCAGTGACGATAGATCACAGCGGGAACCGCCATTCGCTAATCGAACGCTAGGAATGATGTGCCCTGTCCTTTCCCTCCCCTTTTCCCCCTCCCAACAGATCGAACACACTCACACCTCGGTTCCACTGTTCACAGCATTCCTAGCGTTCGATTAGTGAATGGCAGGTTCCCCCGTGATCTATCACCATTGCGGACATAAAAATGGGCCAAAATTCACCAAATTAAAAAAACTTAAGCTCCTCCCGATCAGTCCAAAGAGCTGCCAAAAATTGGCGAAGATGCATTCAGCCATAGTGGAGTTAATTGAAAATTAGTTGCCAATTCGCTGTTAGACACTTCCCCTTTCGGTCGGAATTATGTGTGTTGAATAGGTACCGTGCATAAGGTATTACAAGCGCCACGGAGTTTGGCCTAGTTGTAGCATATTTTAAATCCTTGTATAAATAGCAGACGTTAGTTATTTGCATCATCATATTCCTTTGAAAGAGGTCCGAGGCAACCCATAAATGACTTTTCTCATAGTATAGAGAGCGTTATAGGTAGGAATTGAGAAAACTCGGAACGGTAATATGTCAAACTTTTTGGCGCTTGTAATATACCATTCATCGCCAGTCCCCGCCTCCTTCCACAGCCGTAGTAGAGTTAATTGAAAATTAGTTGAAAAAATTAGTACACCCGTCCCCTTTACATGTTTCATTTCTGTCTCACACGGAGCGTCTATTCAACCCTTCTTGCCCGAATTGTACAGCTCTCCCTTAATATCTTACAATTCTCGACCCTAGCAGTAAATACCCTTGAAGTGAAACAAGCATTTCATCATGAAATGGATGATCTGATGAAATGGACGTTTTCCCTACAGAATATAGCTCACGAACGCGTCATTTATTTATTGATTCTACTAGACGTGTATTTTTGCGTTGTAACCTTTCTCCTCGTAGTTATGATGATCGGTTAATTTCCCTTCAATTGTCTGTTCTCTCTGTTCGCAGAACGATTATAGTAGAGAAAAAACGAAGATATAATCGGTCCAGGGATCCCCCGATGCCAGGCCCTCTAGATATGTTTATGCGCGGAACGTTATATTTTTTCCGGGAATTTCGCGAAAGTGTAGAAGCGGTTATAGCGGTCTCTTGTTATAATTTCGTGTCATTTCTTGTTTTCTTTTTTTAATTTGAGTATTTCTTCATAATATCATACTCATGAACGAAATAGACCACATTTGATGCATTACTTTGTCTGATCACAGCTAGGTTTTTAGATGCAAGATCATAATCTCAATAATGAGCAAAACTGAAAAAGGAAAACATGGAAAAAGCTGTAAGAACGCAGGCAGCACCCAAACGTACAGAATAAATCGATAGCAGTAAAATCGAAAATAAATCGTTCCGAAGATGACGCATAAATTCCACTTCTCGCTAAGGCCAGTAACTTTTACCAGACCGTATTTTCGAATTATACGTTCCGCTTTTCTCTACTATATCGACCTTTCATTTGCCTACAAGTCCTTGCATGGTGAAATAGACCACCCGTTCCATAAGTTCTTTAGAAGATCTTCTAATGTACGATTATCTAGAAGCAATTCTTTTAAGATTACTCGTTCTAATTGCCGATCTAATAAGTCGAAGTACTTCCTCTCCAATCGTATTGTTGAGCTGTGGAATCGTCTCCCCAATAATTGTCTTACCTACTAATGTGCAATCCTTTAGGCATAAGTTAGCATCTCTAATTAATTAATTTACATGATAGTCCTGTTTTCCTCCTCATGGCCTTGTAGCGATGTTGTATAACAATCCTTGTGCAATCCTTATCTCCCTTTCATTATTCTCCTCACATATTTTTCTTTGTATATTGCATGATAAAGTATTATTATTATTATCTCGTTCGCTTAACATTTAGACCGCGGTCAGAACATTGTGATAAGCGACGCCCTACTCTTCCCTGCAGCGCTCGTCGGCTACTCGACGTGCCAGAGTCCGTCACCAAGTGCCGTCTGAACATAACGCGTCGAACGCAGGTCGACGTTGGCCTTCTGGAGCTCCTCGGTCGCTTCGTCCACGTAGAGCTCTACGGCGACGACTTCCTCGCCGACCGCATGGTGAGAGGAGAGGATGAGGATGAGGGGGTATCTAGAGTAGCATCTCATGAGGCGGTGACCAATCTACTTCTCCTGCTTCTTCTGAAAATGACTGTGAGAGTATAGCCTGCATAGACCATGGCTATTAGCTACCTATACTCTCACAGTTGGTAATTTAGTTCAATCATTATTTTATTGTATTTATTTAATTCAAGCTGGCAATGAGATGAACCCCGACCCCTCAGAGCCCCCCCCCCACAGCATTCCGACCGAAAGGGGAAGTGTCTAATAGCGAATTGGTAACTAATTTTGAATTTTCATCACTATGGCTGAATGAATCTTCACCGAATTTTGACAGCTCTTTGGATTGATGAGGAGGAGCTTAAATTTTTAAATTTGTGAATTTTGACTAATTGTTGTGTCCGCAGTGGTGATAGATCACACGGCAATCAGCCATTCGCTAATCGAACGCTAGGAATGTGCCTCCCCTGCGACACGAATGCCGTGTGCACGGCTCTCAACGACACGACTGTGCCGGCCCTCCTGCGAAGTCGTCGTCTTCGCAGGCCACGACAACCACCCTCCTGGAGGCCTTGGAGGTGCGACTTGAGTAGTTTTAGGACTTGTTAAGACTATTAGACTATTATGTTACGACTATTCGAGTTGGCACTATCTAAGACTTACACGCTATTTAGCTTTGTGAGCTTTTCTTAGAATGTTAGCTAGAAGCGAATGTTCCACCCGCTGCCGGGGGGACGCTCAATTTTTAGGCATTTTCACGGTGGTAGCGTGTGTCATTCCCTAACGGGCTAGTGAAATTTCGCTGAGTGTAGGTATTTAGCTGTTAACTCAGATGATCCGCGAGGACCAGCTCGCCCATTTCCGTTGTGAGGTGGCGGCCGACATTGAGACGGTCGCCACGAGGATTGAGGAACGATACCCGCTGTACGCCGACCAGGTAAGGTTGAGGAGAAGAAGCGGGTATACGGTAGGGATACGGTATGCAGACAGGAAAAGCTTTCGTACATATATATCGTTGAGGAAAGTGCTCCGTAAGTCGTCTCATTCCTACTTACAACGAGAGAGTGGAGCGCTATGAAGAAAGTCCAGTCCCCCCAGCAGGAATGAGTTTACTGATGGAACACTTTTTCGTCAATAATATGGTTGAGGAAAATGTTCCTCTTTGAGCCGAAAAAAGCGCTGCTTTGCTCTCTCAATTAGCATGTAACTACTTAAAGGGACATGGAAGCGAGAAATTTTTTGAAACCGAAAATGGTTATACTTGTAAAATACATTTCTTAGACGATAATAAACATAATAGCCTTTGAAAAATATTTTTAAAAAATTTCTGGAGCGAGAAATATTTATTTGTTCCGGGAATAGCTCGATGCCATTTGCCTCATTACTATGCGCTAAACACAGTAAGACTGCGCCTTGGCTGGGAAACGATTTTTAGGATATCTCGCGAAGTAGACATTTTTGTGCACTCTGGTTTTGATTTCTATATTATTTAGGCGATAAACTTTCATATGAAAGCCAATCTTTTTTGGCTTCCATGTCCCTTTAAACGGGGTTCTTTTGTGAATAATAGTTCGTCATTTTTGTACAAAATATTCCGTAGCTGTAAGAAGAGTCCAGACAGCGAAGGAATGAGTATGCTGAAGCAACATTTTCTTCAATGAAAAACATATTCTAAACTTGACCAAAAGAACTCGCATGCGCATCCCTAACAGAGCAAGTGATTCGTGTCTTTTCATGATTATTATGTTTCACAATCGACTCATGAGGACCTGCGTAGAGATGCAGGAGGAAGGCTTCCAGTTGCCGGCCTGATCAATCTTCAATTTCCGCTTTCCATCCTAATATTTCGGGGGGAATTAAACTTCACTGGTGGCCAAGCAGGCCCACGGCTTGAGATTGGAATAAATTGATTGATTGATTGATTGATGACCAAATTAAGTCTATGTTCATTGTTAACGTTACCATTCAATGCTTCTTCTTTCTTGTGATGTCCTTGCTCTTTAGGTTAGCCTGATGTTAGTTAGAGGAAATGTCCCACGAAAAATCCCCTTCGCTTTTTTTTGTTACACATTGCTTCCACATTCTCATTGCAGATGAACGTTGATGATGTAAACTAGCCAATACAATAAGGACTGTTTCATCAGCAAACGATTTTTTGCATCTACAGTAAAAACTCGTGTACAAATAGCAGGGTTTGAAAAAGTTAAAATAAACCAGTATAATAACGGTTACGGAGCGTGAGATAACCTTCCCCATTTCCCAGAGGTCAGGCGGATAGTCAAAAATGAAAAGACTGGGACCCCCAGATGGTATTCAACTCCCTCAAAAATAGGATGTTATAGGACAAGCCGCGCTATAATACATCTTAATGTAATAAAAGTTTCGAGAACGCTAAACCATGTCCTTTATTCCTTCGTTCAATACGGTACAATTGATTACGGTAGAAGCGGGGGAAAGGAGGCGCGACTCTCATGTAATATAGGAGTGAGTAAAGCCTGCGTCACCTGAACAATTCGAAGCCCTTAATCATTATTATACGTTAGCTTAGTCTTGGCCAAGTTGGTATACCGAAGATTAACGTTATTTTTTAACGTTATTTACACAAATATTTGAAAACGCCAAATAACCACATCCTTTATAAAAGAAAGCCTATGAAACATAGAATTCTACTCCCGACTTGACCGAAACTAGTTAGGACTGATTCGATAGATAATTACCGTACGAAAGCAACGTCGTGCATAATCAAAGAATGATGACGAAATCCTGTATTCATTACTGTATCAACTACGGCAATCACAGCAGGCGCGAGGGGAAAAACAAGAAGAAAGAACACAAAAAGCAAAGTGATTAAAACATTGCCATTCCGGGATAGATCGCCGTAGATGGTCTAACCATGTAACTAGAGATGAAGCGATCGATCCCGAAACTACCAAATCTTCACAATACTTATATACCAACTCTTCTGCTCTCTAGTGATTATCTGATATTGCTCTACGGGAAGAAAAAAAAAACAAAGAAGGAAATAGGAATAATACCGATATTGGACATCTGTATAAGGATAGGTAGGGGAGGGGACGGGACGGTTCAAACCTAAGTGTGCAAAAAAAAGGTTAAGGCTCTGGATTCAACGTTTCCGTAACTACAGTCTAGTTACAACTGGGAGGGAATAAATAAAGTGTCCGTGTGTGTGTGTGTGTGTTTGTATGTCTGTTCGTTCTGATCGGGTCTGTCTGTGTGTGTGTCGCGATAAAACACTCGTACACGAAGGGATCTTGGTCAGTAAGGGATAGGAAGCTATATATAGGAGGCAAAAAATAGCATAACGGGGAAACGGGTTGGCGGGCGGAACAATCAGTAAATTCATTGCAAAAGGGGTACCGGGCGGAGCGTGGGGAGGGGATGGATAGAAGATGGTGTGGTGGGTGCGGCGCACCGGCCGACGTTTCCCAATCGTCGTCCTCTCACAAGCTACACTCTAGTCCACCTTGACCGAGGCGTAGATCTTGCGCACGAACACGTACGTGGCCAGGAAACCGATGGTGCCTCAATTTGCATAATTAATGGAAATTTGCATAATTCAAGCCATTCACAACACCCGGCAGACCCACCACCCCCCGCTACAGTAAGACGGGTGTCGCTATCGCAAACTGAAACGCGCACCGGTCATCAGGAAGAAGAGGAAGACGAAGATGGCGGTGTACGAGAAGTAGAGAATGGTAGAGATGACACCTGCGATTTGAGCGAGTCAATCATTCGCCTCCTATTCGTTTTTTTAGCAAACCCAACTATCTACAAAAGACTTGTTAGGTGTCAGTCCACCTTCGAGTATTATAAAAAGGGTTAAATGCATTCCAAAAGTCGCCAAAAATACATATATCTAAGAATACGAAAAGAGGAGCGTGCATTCTCTTCCTCCAAACTGACCGGATATGGTCAGCTTGCTGGAGAAGAAGTGCACGCAGTACAGGGCCAAGTAGACGGCGGTGAAACCCGAGGTGAAGAAGGACCGCCACCACCAGTGGTAGTCCTGATTGAAGCATTCCATTCCGAGTCTTTTTCTCATCGTTTCATTTCACGCTCCCCACCGCCAACGAGCCTGTGGCTGGTTATCGTAGATAGAATAGTCACGTCGTAGGCTTTAAAGGTGCCTTGATTATTTCATACATTAGCTGATAAAAGTGCCTTGATTCATATTAACAACTGCTAAATTCAGCATAATTTAAAATAAAATGATATGATTTGTAGCAAAAGTGCCTTGATTCTCCAAATTTTCACGAGAAAAAAAGTGCCTTGGCTACGTAAGTTGACGAGAAACAAGTTGCAAATTTGTCAAAAATATGCAAATGCACTTGCACGCTAACCACATAGCAGGGCTTTTTTAAATGGCAATAATTGTGAGAAGATTGAAAAAGGTATAATACCTCTGCACACAGATGGAAATAGGCCAGGAGGATGGTAGCCTCGGAACAGGTTATGATCAGGATGACGTAGACGACGAACAGGAAGCCGAACATGTAGTACGTCTGGTGGGCCCTAAGACAACATGAACAATTAAGAATTAAGAGTTATTTTTATAAGAAAAAAATTAAAATGAATGCTCTCATTGGATATGGGTTCACCAGTATGCGTATCAAAGTAAAGAAGACTGTTGTAAAAAAAGATCGAGTGTCACAAGACCGAAACGTTCAAAGATCGATAGTTCGCATAAAGATCAGACCAAAGATCAAAGATCACTGACCAGATCGAGTTGAGGATGAAGAAGAGCTGGATGAAGATGCAGCCGAAGGGCAGGATGCCGCCCATGAGCATGCCCGGAAGGGGCTTCGTGTACGTCGACTGGTCCGGTACCTGCACATCAATTCGAAGTTTGAAATTCAAATCTCCCGCCAAAACATCGAAAAGGGCAGGGGGTCTTGTCGAAAAATTGTAAAAAAAAGCCCTTTTCCAGCGCTTGCCAAGACTGCTATGAAACAGAGATCGAGAGCCCTACGGGAGGCGACTTGTTAGCTCAGTTGTTCTACCAAAAATTCTGCCAATCACCAACATTGCTCGGTCTCCCCCCTCCCCTCACTAGAGCATTTGGCTCATTATCAATGATCGTGAGATATAGTTAGGAGTACGGTCTCAAGTGATGTGCATATAGGCGATATCACTTGATTTTAGCATAGCATCATTACACAGAAAGACCCGCAAACTGGAATGCTCACCTGTCTCGGAATCTGGTTGGTGCGTACGGGGTTCTGGATGGGCTGAAAAGGATGAATTTGATAGAATTAGTGTTAGCTTAGCGCAAGCTAACATTAGACCTCCTGAATCGCGTCCATTTTTAGACCATTTTTCCTTGTTTAGCTTCAGGTTATAACAAGAGAGACTTTCTTCATGTCATTCATGAAACATAACCCCACAAATTCGGTGGTCGGACTCGATTCAGGAGGTCTAGCTAACATTCTTCAACAGTATAAAAAAGGAAACAATAATAACCGCAAAAAAGGGTATACTCACGTCCTTCTTAAAGCCAAAGAAGGCACCGACAAAGGTCAGGGGAGTCGAGATGAAGAGCCACAGCGAGAGCAGGGCAACCAGCGTGCCGAAGGGAACCTGAGAAGAGGATTACGGTATGGTAAGGGGTACTGTAATGATCCGTATTGGACTCCGTACCCTGTTACGGCCTCCTAAAGTCACAGGAATGACAGGGGAAGAGGTTAGAGAAGAAAAGTTAGGGAACAGCGATAATTTGAAATTTAAAATAAAAAAAACGCTTAAAAACATGCTTACGGCGGCCGACGACTCCTTCGCCCACAGCAGAATGTTGCAGAAGAAGAAGATGCCGAAGGCGATACTGCAAAGAAAGCAAACAATACATGATCTACAGTCCTCTTTTTAAACGCAAACTTTTGCCCGACCGTCCAAGATTCTCCCACATATAGGAGAGAAATAAGCACATCACGCTAAGCTATGGTGGATTATAAAAGATCCGCAGAAAAATCATTCCGAATATTAGGCGAGAGAGTGGGTGCAAAAGTGAGAGAATTCGAATCATTTTGGAACGGAAGAAACTGACGGATCGGTTTGTTTCATATATTTCATCCACCATTATCATCGCGTACCCGGGCACGAGGAATGACGTCATGACGAGGTTCGTCTTCCAGTGGATGCCGTTGAACGACTTGTACAGCCGCGACGAGACGTAGCCCGCGATCGCGCCTGCCAACCTCATCTTCTTGGTAAAGAGAACCTAATGCAGTTGCATCATTCAGAATATCATCTACATATAAAGGAGCCGGTCCACGAGTACGGTAGCATTTTAAATTCTTGAATTTCAGGGGCTACCCTGATATGCAATTTGTGCCTTTAATTTTTTCTGGTCTTTTTTATTTAAAATGATCAGAACTATGCGAGAAAAAAACGTTTTGTCAATTATTCAGAGCCATATCTCTTCTCAGCCAGCAAATATATCCGATTTTGTGAAAATCGCGCCGCTCTTTGCACCTTCAATACACCGCGGAGAGTGAATGGAATTGAATGAAATTCGGAATACCCTGTCAGGATTATTAGTGAAAAAGAAATGTCATAAAGAACGCATTTATCCAGAATGGCTCCTTTAATACTTTTTAAAGTTTTTAAAATTCCTCTCCAAACTGACCAAAGAAGACGTAGAAGACGAGCGCAAACGTAATGAGCGATCCTCGGTTGGCCGGCGACAGGAAGCCCAGGCAGGCGAAGACTGCAAATCAGCACACTTACTGGAGATGGAGATACTGTCTCGGGCCGCCAACCTTTTTAAAATCACCCTAGCCATCATCGGTGGTATATAGATAGCTAGCTCATCACTGCACACCCTTTGCAAAGCTTTGGGCAAGCTGGCTGCTGCAGACGAATATATTGACTATGTTTTGTCAATCGCTATGTATGGGAGGGGAGGGGGGGGGGGGCACTGCAAGTAAGCTACCGGCAGACCTCGCCCATCTACGCCATGGGGATCCGCTTTTTCAAACGTCTCATTGCCGATACCAACTCTACAGTTTACAGTAACCCATACCCAGCGTGATCGATACGCTCATCAGCAGCTGCGTTCCTGCCCCGACAAAGACGGACAGGAGAAGAGCATAGCGGGGCGGCCGGAACACGTCCCCGTGCACCAGCTTCCAGCCAAACTCCTCCTGGGCGTCCTCCTGAACAGGGAACCAACCGTAACCCCCTCGCATTTCCACAAATTTTGAATGCTACTATTTCTTGTTGGTTCCACTACAGCACTCCTTCGTAGCACCAAGGGTCGACTTCAGCTCGGGGTAACTAACATGAGCTCTACAAAAA
Organism: Micoletzkya japonica; assembly: GCA_900490955.1. Classification (NCBI taxonomy): domain Eukaryota; kingdom Metazoa; phylum Nematoda; class Chromadorea; order Rhabditida; family Diplogasteridae; genus Micoletzkya; species Micoletzkya japonica. The sequence continues at coordinate 206,362 of LS919225.1, forward strand.
ACCGAGTGGGAAGGACTAGAGACCGACGAATGATCGGTGATTGTATTACCAAAGTGCAAGAATGATCCGATCAGCGATCACTCGTCCCACTCTAGGCAGGCAGGACCAGGCGGTTCCGCGTTTCACTCTCTCCTTATAGTAAACGCTTGACCACAGGAACACAATTTGACAATTTTGGGGCAGTGATTCCGATAAGGAAAAGAGGAAAAGGCCAAAGCCGCACCTCGTTGTCGAGCTGGTTGTACCGGGCAATGTCCCGGTGCAGCGTGCGCATCAGAATCATGCCGACCTGAGCAAGCCGGGATTTAGAAATACTACCGTAATCAGTTCCGGAGCCGGAACCATGTCCGGGTTAACGTAAACTATACTAATTGCCGGCTCACCATTCCGGACAGGAAGAGGACGATGACCAGCGAGTTCATGATCGAGAACCACTGGATGTTGGAGTGGGGCATCGAGTCCAGGATGTAGTCCCATCGGGAGGACCACTTGACCGGCGTCTCCTGAACGAGGAAATCGGTCGAAGAATTATTGATGATGAAATACGTTCAAGGCTAATTTGCATAATTCTACTGCTAATATCATCCCCATAATTAAGGCAGATAATACGAAGAATGAGAATAAAAACACATTCAAACTTGTGTGAAATGGTACGACACCAAAAGCGCGCCAGCCCCCTTCTCCTCCCCCACCCCAACTAACCTTCCACACGACAGAGTACGTGTAGATGATGTCCTTCTTCTGGTCGTTGGCGCCGATCGCGAGCGCTGGCGCGTCGTTGGAGCAGTCCAGCTTCTGAAGAGGGATAAGCTTGTAAGCAAATGACTTCTAAATTTGTTTGCCCAAAACAATTAGCTTGATCCTTTTATATTTTCCCTTCAATGTGTGAAAAACTTTCCGCTCCTTTACTACCTAGAACATGTAATTTCAAGATCTCTCGCATACAAGGAGAGCCGTGACGCTTGCGGATTCCGTAGAGGCATTGGAGGGCCGGGAAATAGAAGGTAAAGGAAGAAAAGTGGTGGTTACCGAGTCCGACTCGTGCTTGATGCTGCGCGGCGTCACGTTGATGTGGATGATACGACCTCCGACCTGGACATCAAACATTTTTTATAAATATTATATTACACTTAAAGCGCAAAAATATGCTCCATAACCTCTTAAACACTTTCACCGAAGTTGGAATACCGTTCATCTAATCTCCAAAAAAATGAATAAATAAACGAAAGCACAGAGAAGAAGTCATACTTTGTCCTCGAAGACGTTCGGATCCTTCGAGATGTCCCTGTACTCGATCTCAATGTCCACGTGGTTGAAGATGTAGTAGGAATCGGCCTCCGAGAACTTGGGCTGAAAACAGTTGATTAAGGAAGAAAAAAAAACAAACTAAAAGTTGCCTGTACAAGTGCAAAATTAACACGTTCGTCCTATACTGTGCCTGACAGTATGACGGACGGCGAGTCGCTCATCGCGACTAAACTAGGACAGCATAATGAGTACGGTATCTGTAATCCGCCCCCCCCCCGCCCCGCTTACGTCGAGGACGCACGCGTCGCGCGGCCGTCCGTCCGGTCCGACGTAGCAGCCCATCGGGAAGCCGGTGGTGCACACCTGGAAAGCGGGTTACGGTAGGAGTACGGTAACTCGAAACTCTCCAGATTATAATATCTAACGCGGTCCGGTAGTAGCTGTTTTTGGCACAACACGCGAATCGAAAAACACATCTGTTAATGGTGTGTTGTATACATTTCCTAGACGATACCGTATACCCCACCGAACCTTCGCAGTCTGCTGGTTGATGAAGCAGAAGGCAACCGGCATGTTGTCGACGATCCTGAAAGCATTCTTTTTTATAACACTTCCAAAACGGACTACACTCTAGTCTCTCCCCCCCTTAACCTACCAGTGATGCTGGTAGTTGAGCTTCATGCCCTTCTGGAGCAGTCTCAACTTGGCCGTCTCCTCCCCGGTTCCCGTGTATTTCCGCGTGCACAGCCTGGTGCACTTCTGGTCCTCCCGGAACGAGATCTGCGAGATGGGTCAATCGATAAATCGATAAATCGATAAATCACAGACAAGCATAGTGCGCTTAATGGCGTAACCAAGGCATTATTATTGCACGGCGCTACGCTCATCATAGCTAAAACTCCATAGACTACTAGCTTAGCTACTAGCTGAAGAATAGAGCATTCCGTACGGGTAAACATCAAGTAAACCTACGGATACACTTACCGTGTGGAGGAGGGCAAAGCCTAATAAGCATCAAAAAGCCGGCAGAGAACGATCTACTGACGAAGGATTCGGCGATTCTCCACGAATCGCAAACTGAACAGCATAAACTCACATTGTACGGCGACGGGCGGATGCGCTCGCCAAACAGCACCTGGCCGAGGTTCTCGACCGGCGACTCGTCCTCCGAGGCCGGGCAAAAGTCGAAGCTGCAGCAATTTAGTAATTTACAGAATGCACCACACCACCTTCGGTTCTCACTAAATGCCCCTTCACTATAGTTATGAGCATGTGAACTATTTGCCTAGCTAGCCATTTTCCGGTCCGCGAATCAGCCCGTCTCGCATTTGCACCATCTGGGTAAGTTTTTTTGAAAAAGCTACGTCTACTACCCTTTGTAAAATCCGAGCGCCGATGCTAATCTACGGTGGTTCGCGGAATAGCAGATGCTCTAAAGATTCTCTCTCCCCCCCCCCCCAAAGCTTCCCCTCCCTCGAGAGCTCAGTTCCCAGCCGTACCAACTTTCCCTTTCAGCCCGTAGGACATTTCCCGGTCCCCCCGATTGGGCCTACTAGGATGAAATGAGCATAGACCCGCTAATAGCCCGTGTCGGGTTCATATTTGAGAGATCAGTAACAAAAAATTTCCAAAACAGAGAAGTCTACCTGTATCGGAGTAAATACTGCTGCAGGTAACACCAGTGCAAAGTACAGTATGCTTAGCGCTGATCCAATTACCGTACCCCCGTCTACCGTACGTTCTCCATTTCTTTCTTACCTGTGATACTCAAACGGAATGACGCTCTGGTCCGAGTCCAGGCGGTTCACGAACAGTTTGACCGTACTCTGCAAGGAACCGGAATTTCCGGTGAGCTGCTACATGCCGGAATCCGCGAAATAATGTTCCTTCTAAAACCAGGCCTACCGGACAGTTGGGCTTGACGTTCTGCTTCTCGCAAAAATTGACCGGCGCCAGACCGGGCAGGTAAAAGCCGGCCGCGAGCCCGGCTATGCACACGAGCGACACGAGCAGTCGCATGGCCTGGAATTGAGCTGTGGTAAAAGGCGGAAAGGACAAAACGCGGACGGCGAATTCCCGGAACGGAGGAGAAAACGAGGCACGTAGCGCGCAAAGCGGCTTACAGAAAGAGACGGCAGGGAGAAACGTGGACCAACCGTGCTAGGCAGGAAACGAGACCACGAATGAGATAAATGGGGGGAATAAGGAGAAGCTGGGGACAGGATATTTAAACATAGCACAGTACGCTAACCATCACCAGAATAGTAAAGTTGGTTGATTAGCTCTAAAACAGCAAAATACGGTTGAAGAAAACGTTCCGTTAATCTTCTCGTTCCAATTTCTAACAAGAAAGCGAAGCGGTATGAAGAGAGTCCAGAAGAAGTAGGAATGAGTTCAATGACGGAACTTTTTCGTCAATAACACGCAAGCGTTCGAAACATCTACCTCGAGAGGATTGTGTGTACCGACGGAACACAAAAATAGCTAGAATGAACCGTAAAAATGCGGCCATGATTCAACATTTCGGAGAACGGATGGGGAAGAGAAAATCAAGGTGATTCACGGAAAAAGCACTAGTAAAACCCGCAAACCCTTATCGATCTGCAGCGTCATTATTTCGAACGATCGCGTACGAGATAATTTCGCGTTTTACGCTAGACGCCAAATATGTCATAAAAATGGTCACCGCACAGAATTGTTCAGGGTATCTTAGAAAAAAGAGAGAGGTGAACGAGCATTGGGAAACATATGAAGAAGAAAAAGAAAATGGCCTTGATTCTAAAATAGGGGACCGGAAGGAAATCGCCTGGACTGCGCGGATTAGAGTGCCGTGCTATACTTGATGTACGATGCTGAGCTGGATTCAATGCAAACCAACCGAACTGAGCCTGAACCTTGAAAGTTATCCTTAACATAACACCTCACACACAATGCCAACCAACGCTGGTGTATTGCTTCCTGAAGTTCAGCAACAAAATACCCCCAAAGGAAAGAGCAAGAGACAGACAAGGCAATGTTCCCGATCTACGTGGTATCTCCAACCACGAAGCGCGAATCGATCCATCCCTGGAGATACGCACCCTGAACACGTCGCGAACGATATAAAGCGAGGGAATATGCAAAGTAGCGCTAAAAGACTGATAAATTAGTGCAGCTACTCTAGTGTGCAGTATTTTTTTATTTACACCTAATAATCACGCCATTTCGACTAAATAACATAGCACTAGGCAAGAAATCAGAACAGGAAGGCAGCATAAAACTAGTGCGCCTCGTGATGGTTTTGTTGATAAGGGCAACCCAGGGAGCGATGCGCAAAGTCGAAAGCATAATAAACAAGCACTAACTCAAAGACAAAGATTACGAAGCACATATTAAACCAGAAAGTAGTATTTATAAGTTATATCCATCCGAGAAACACCGACAAGCTTGCTCCAATTCAACCCGACATCACGCTATGTCAAGCGCCCAGTCCCGCCTATTCGTGGTGTAGTTTGGTGGTGCCTCGCGTGCAGTCCTTTCTGTTATTTACATTCATCGCCGATTACTGTAGCCACACCGATTTCCTCTCTAATCGTTGCGAAAACCATCGAATATCAGCGATTTTTTCCGTTAGCAGCGTTCAAATAATGAGAAACAGCTAGGTAGTACGCGTGATGGCTTTCAAGCCGTGTAAAAGACATCAAAATCTTTACTCATTGTCATCCAGTGTCAAAAATACGAAGGCAAAGGAAAGGTGATATTGATAAGTGCCGTCGATTATATTTTCTTGTCCGAACGTCACGATGCACAGAATGAAGATCGTAGGTATCTCCTGAATATTTAGCTCATTGAATAAACACAGCAAAGGAATGAAAGTAGCATCATCTCACGGACCAAGTTCACTTACTTCTCGTGAAGAAGAGCCAGAATCTGCAGTTCACGCTGCTCTTCACGAAATTCTCTGTGA
>LS923005.1:28768-70964 GCA_900490955.1 Micoletzkya japonica
CCCCTCCCCCAACCCCCAGTTTACCCACCTTTTAATCTCGGCTCTGCTTGTTTTTTTTCCTCTTCTTCTTGTTCTTTTGTGTCTCGACCGTCCGATTACGTACACATTATATATCGTTATCGCTATGCTCTCCGTCGATATTACTCCGAATGACTCCTCCTGTTATCGAATCTAGTTGATCCGTCGTCGTCGTAGGCTGAGGCTTTTCCACTTTTCGTTTTTTTTTCCTAATTTCCCACCCCCCCCCCCCAACAAAGCAATGGAGAAAAGTCCCAGGCCTGTAGCCTCGTTGCTCGTTAGATGCATCCCCATATAATATGTATTATAAGTAGTAGTGCTAATGCGAGGGCTTGGGCGGGAGGGAGGGGTCCGGCCAGGTACTTTGCCATCCATTTTTCGGCTCTGCTCAGGCGCTCTCAATGCCGTTCTCGCAACACACTGTGTTTTTGGGCTCCGGTTCTCCGAATTCGCTAGCCATCAGAAGGTCAGGTATGAGTCGTCCATGGCGGTTATTTGGTCGTCCCCCCAAGCCTCGCCCCGTCTAAGCCGGCTCACTTTCTTCGCCCCTAGTGTCTGGCAGGACAACCTTTCTTCTGGCGTAGTGTTATAATCAGTCCTATCATCATCAGCTCTATCCGTCCCCTCTACCGTATATGCCGCGTTACCAGTGTTACCGCGAATGGCTATTGTTTCCCCCCCCCGCGTTTTCGTCTGTCCGTCTCGTATACAATTCACACACTATCCAACCCATAGCACCGATCGTTTCTTGTTAGGCAGCAGTTTGATAGTGTCGTCTTCGGACCTTTTCTCATTTAAATACCCCCCTGAGGGCTCGCTTATTGAGTCCGTTTCGCAGGATTTTGGCTAGATACTCCTCCATCTGGAGCACACACTCTATTATAAAATGCCACCGACCGCGAAACCGCCCGATAAGAGTGTCCTCGCTACCGTCTGTGTATCCATCGATGATACCGTACCCCCGACAATTTTATGGATTCTTTACTGTTAACTCTCTCTCTCGCTTCAATTTCGAGTCAATCCAGCAACAACGTTCAAGTCAACCCGTTTTCTCTGTTACTATTACTATTACCTGTCGTCCCCGTCCCCGTCCCCCCCCGCCCCCAATCTCTCTTTCTCTCTCTTTCGGTCCCCCGCCTTTGTATGCGGATGCATTGCAGGTTACCTATCCTTATCTTGTCTGGGTCTAGCTAAGTAAGTAAAGGAAATGAAAAAAAAACAAAGTAGGCTACGAATAAGCAGCATCGTTGTTGTTGAATGGAAGTAAGTAAGTAAGCAAAGTGGAGCACTCACCTTCATTGTATCATCTATCGTAATCTGAAAACGTCCCGTACCCCTTCCTTTGTCCCCCCCACCCTACATGAACCGAGTACTTCTCTTCTCTTCCTTTTTCACTCTCCTATATTGTCCATTGATTCATCTGATTCAAACAAAAAAAAATGACGAGATCGATCGATACAATACTTCTTATTCGTTGATTCATTCATTCATTCACTCATCATATAATGCCTGTTTTTTTTCTTGTTTTCGATTTTTGTCGCTATGAAGTAAAGGATGCGTCCATGAATATTGCCTTTGAAACACAGCTAAAGATGACGACCATAATGGATATAAACTATTCCTTGTTCCCGCAGCAGTCATCTCTTCTCTTCATATGATCTTTACGAATAAATATAGGCGGGCCAGATCATCTGCATAGAATATGGAACGAAACACATAGGAAACACAAATGGGAGATGAGCGCGTATACACCATAATAGGCAACAACAGACAACAAAACGGGGGAACACTACCGCAAACTGAAGTAGAGCTGCCGAAATCACATCTTATGGTATTAGAAGCATCGTATCACAAAGCCAAATAAGTGAAACATGCTTATGAAGAGTTGCGCTTTCGACAGCCCTACAGTACGGCATCAAATATAGTTCAGACAAGCGTAGCTCAAGCAGGGATCGATTGGGGGAGAATTTAGAAATGATAAATAAGTAAGCGTCACAAACCAAACATCACGCAATGCTCCTCGTACAGTATAGTATAGTATAGTATAGCTCTGTCGTGGTGCACGACCTATAATATAATCAATTTGGAAGGAAAGAAGATAAAATGGACACTCGAAGAGAGTAGGATAAGTACGAAAGCGAGGTAATAGCAAGATTTTGCAGGAGCTGTCACAACGATTTTAGCACAAATTCGCTATTTTCCGGCCTTTCCGCATCCGTAAATTAGTAGGCGGGCGCGAGGTTCGAAATGACGGCCACGGCCCGGTTGATCAGGCTGGCGACCAGGGCCGGGCACGACGGCGAGTACGAGATCTGCTGCAGCGAGCAGCGCATCTGCAAAATAGGCGCAAAAATAGGCACTGCAATTCGCGCGGTTTCGCGCCATTTTTCAAATTCGAAAAAGCGCGGTTACCTGGTAGAAGGCCTGCCGGGTGTAGGGGTTGCGGCGGGAGGCGTAGCGCAGCGTCAGGAAGCGATAGTAGACGAAGGGCATGAACAGCGAGGCCTTGCCTGCCAAAATGGGCACGATGGCATATATAATTAAATTTTAAAAAAATGGCGGAAAACCGGAATTCGGATAGCCGTACCTATTCTATGAAGACCTATCCTATCGTACCTATCACCGTATCCACCATCTATGTACGGTGGGTAAGAACCAGTGTCTAAAATTCTTCTAATATCTAAGCAAGTTTGGACATTTCTCACAAGATAAATAAAAGTGCTTTCGCGTGCTGCAAATTGAAATCGGCAAAAGGGCGGGAAACCTCTGGCGTACCGATGAAGATGAGCGAGACCAGCAGGGGGACGAGGAAGATCTCGGCACAGGCGATCACCCCGAGGCAGTTGGGAGTCTGCGTGCCGCACAGGGATGACAGGCGGGTGGAGAGGGCGCCCGCGCCGCGGCCGGTTGCCTGAGGGGAGAGATGTGACCCGGGTGGGGGGGAAGAGAGATGGGTAGGGTTGAAGGGCTAGGGGGGGACGGGGGAGGGGGGAACATGATGAAGTGGAATGGGAGATTCCATACTACTGATTGGAGTACTACGATTGTTGGAGGTAAATGAATAGCTTTAGAGGACGTCTAACTCTCTCTAATGTGTAGTATCTGGATTGCGGGTAATTCGTTGCATTTTCTTCTTTAAAAAATCGTTGCAACTAATGCAAGAAGCGAGATGCACTTCACCTTCAACCTGGCGAAAAGGATTTGGTCCAAGAAAAAGGTCCCCTCTCACCTGAAGGAAGACGACGAAGAAGTTGGCGGCGTGCAGGGCCGCGTAGAGGGCGATCGGCAGGAGGGCCATCGTGACCGGGGCACAGGTCAGGAAGAGAACGGCGTACATCAGGTAGTGGCACGAATCCTGCAGTGAGCCAATTTATGCCAGTCACACGATTCGAGCATTATCGACGCTTCGTGGCCGTGTTTTATTGTGAGAAAGAAGACAGCTACGGAAGCTTAGACGCTCAATCAACTTGAGAGAATCAACCATCGTTCTCGTCTCCCGCTAACCGTAGCCGGGATCTGGCAAGGACAATTCTAGGGCGAATAGATGATGATAGCTGATGAATGCGATTCACAATCGCGAACCTCGGTCAGGAAGCGCGCGACGAACTCGCGCGTGAACGAAACGCCACCCAGTCGCTGGTGCAGACGGAGGGCGCTCGTGGCCGCCGCTGAAATGGAAGTGGGGGCGGGGGCGGGGCTACCGTAATCCAGGGGGAACGTATATGGGCGTGATTGTCTGATCGGACGTTAAGGATGCGTGCCGGCACCGGAGGGAGGGAGAATCATAGTGCACAAAACACTTGTAAGGGTGGCTGCTGTTGATTTTCTCTCATTACGTAAGGCAGCCTGCACTCAGTCCAGGGGGAATCGTTGCGGGAGCCTATATTTCATGCGGGACCTTCGCAAGCACTAGGTGTCTAGTTTTGAAACGGAGCTACCGTAATTTAGATTTTTGCGGCAGGGGATAAGATGGAATAATAATGTCATTCCAAAGGGATACAGTAACCCAGGGGACATTGTTGAGGCGCATATAAAGTTTTTCAAGCTTTGCGCAGTCTGCACCTGATAGAAGAATTTATTGCTGAGGATTACTCCACATCTACTTCGCAAACACATTTCTCTTTCCCGCATTTGCATACGTTCTCTCTTGGTTATGTCACGACCCGTAGCATGCATAGCAATTTCACGATTGTGCACGAAAACGGAAAACAGAAAAAAACGTACTTCTCGGTGAGCGCAACAGCTAATAGAATTCTCTGCATTTGGCTAGACCACAAATTATCGGTAGTATACGACCGATAGTTTGCGGTAGTCTAGCATAGCAAAAGATGTTTTTTTGAAAATATTTTTATAAATATATTCTGCCTAATTTTTTTTTAATTACAGCACCAACCCGCAGCCAGAGCCTTGTAGTAGTACGCGTCGGGAGGGTTGTTGCCGGGGATGAGGAAGGAGAGCGTGTAGAAGAGCGTCAGAAGACGCGTCGCGAACAGCGTACAGTCCATCGGCCGTTGCTTCAGGAATTCCTCAAAATTGTTTATTTACTATTTTTCTGCTGCTATGCTTTATGATCATCATAAAATAGCACATCTTCCATTGCTCCTCCAAGAGAAATCTTCCAAGAAACTTGAGACTAGCGACTACATTACGCAGGCAAAGAAGGGGGGGAAGTTGAAAAAGAATAATTTATGTACTAAAAAGAAAAAAAGAAAAAAAATAATTTATGTACCCACCGAAGCGGAGAGCGCCCCCGTGTTCGTCGACTGGCGAGGGGGCTCGGACGACGACGACGACGAAGGACCGTCGCCGTCGTCGTGCCTCGTCGACGACTCCTCGCGAATCTCGACCATTTCGACAACTAAAATACGAAAATTCCGAATAAAACTACAGTTGTGGCGAGATCCTAGAGAGTAAATAGTATGAGTAGGAATGGAAGAGAGACCACTGCATGGACGAGATCCGCGGCGAGGAATGAAGAAGAGGGAGGCTGCGACGTGCAATACAGAAATGCTAATGAAGACCCGAGGGGTATATAAGCGGACCCTCCCCTCATTCCTCCTTCCACTCTCCGATAAACCTCTACCTCCTCCTCCATGCTCCACCACATACAACTACTACTTTTAGCGAGCCAAAACAGGCTAATCGAAGATAAGCGGCGCTAAGCACTTGTCGCACTCGCACCGAGACAATCATGTCACCCCGGCAACCGCCAAAGTGCGACAGAGAAACGGTAGCAAAGCGCGCGCTGCACCAGAAATTTCTATGCTGACTGCGCGAAGCAAGTGCAGAGGCAAGCCGCGACGCGCGAGTCGGTGACGCGTCGCGGTCGCCGGTTCGCTCTTCCACCTACCGTACGCCGGGACAGCCGTGAGAGGATTGTTCGGCTGGCCTAGCTAGGAGGGGAGAGGGGGGGGGTGTTTTTACGGTAGAGCCGAGGGGTGTGATGTTTGGAGAGGCGAGACTGTGCATTAAGGGTTTGTTTGCATACGTGTTTGTTTATTCGAAAAATGATACGTTGATCGGTTTTGAACCGTTTACGTCCAGTTATGCACATCTAGCTTTCATGGACATAACAACACAACTTCATTGATCACAAGTAATTCGTCAACAACCAAAGGCAAATAAATAAACAATGTGATATGAACTACAGTATTCTGCCGCAATCGGCACAACGCAGGAACGGGGTCTCAATGGTATCGAAAACTAGATTTGGGATAACTAGCAGACGGGCATTATGCGAAGAAGATGGAGGAGATCGAAAAGGACCAAGCAACCGTAGGCATCATTATTAGAGTTGTGCATGGCAGTTCTTTTAACGCTCATGTTTCGCACATCATTCATAACCGCGACGGGTCTCGTCACCAAAAGCAAAGAAACATACTGGCCAAAAGAACTCGCATGCACATCTCTAATCATTATGCAACAACAGAAGATGCAGACAAGTTAGCAAGATCCAGGAAACACACGTTTTAAAAGAAGAAACAAATATGGAATAAAATAGAGATGCGGTCAAGCTTTTCATAGCACCTCGATGCTGACAATGAGAAAGCGAAGTACAACAAAAACAGTTTAAGGACTTCTTTAAACACACACATCAAGTTTCATCTTCGAACATTAGCAATCGTATGGAGTCGGCTAGTCGATGAAGGATATAGCCGTGTCTAGGTCGTCATCTTCGGGATCCGACAACGTAATCACTCGACCGGCAACGTCGCCGTCGAAGAGGTCCTGTAAGCCAGCGATTCTCATTTATTCATGCTCTACAACTAATAACGTGTAGATCTCGTTGTAGCTCCACCTAGATTAGATCACCTACAGTTGAGGAAAATGTTCCGTCCGTCGTCTCATTCCTATTTCAGACGAGAGAGCGAAGCGGTATGAAGAGAGTGCATACAAGGTAGGAATGAGTTTACTGATGGAACTCCTTTGTCAATAACACTATAGAATGCCATCTGCACAACTTTTCTGCTCCATAGGATAGATCCGTATGCAAATTAAGAGAGGGGAGACGAGAGAGAATGGGACAAATTCGGACGAACGTTGTGGAGCTGTCACCCCGTCAACATTCCCGTGGGTCACCGCAGCTCAGGTACTACTGTATACACGCAGCGAAATTTCACCACCAAACAGCGCCTAGTGAATCATTCACCACACAAATTTCACCAATTGTGCGTCATTCCCCAGCGGGCTGGTAAAATTTATGTGGTGAATGATTCACTAGGTGCTGTTTGGTGGTGAAATTTCGCTCAGTGTATCTTACGTAGGGATTGCGGAGCTTCTCCAGTAGGCGTCTGGATGGTTCGGTCGGAGCCTCGCGTTCGACTATGAAGCGGTACTTGCGCGGCAGGCAGTTCTGGGCCACCATCTGTTCCACGTCCTGCAAAGCCAATTGCTAGTCAACCTTAATTATGCACCTTTCTATCGCACTGTAAGTGTTATTTCATCTGTAGGCGTGATGATAAAATTATATACTCTTATTAGTCTCTAGAATCGTGAAGATACGTCACTCTTTGATATTTTGATATAATATTATAACGGCCTTGAATCATATGGTAAATATCTCAATTATCCTAATCTCTCTCTTCGACCGCTGGTTCGCTCACCTTATCCAAGCCCGGAGCCACCGCCAGCAGCACGTTCCTTCCCTGGACCTTCTCCTTGCTGATGTAGCCTGAACGAGGAGCGCTATCTTCATCTTATTGCGCTTATCGACAGTACTTCGCATAAATAGCAGGCTTTGTTAGGCAATATAGGACGACGCACCCTCAAACCGGTCGCCCTCGCGCATCGCCGGGTAGTCGGTCGCGCAGTCCCGCTCGTGCTTCTGCTCTCCGAAGAGCATCTCGCCCAGCCGGGCGTAGGTCAGCCGGTGCTTGTTGACCAGCGGCTGCAGCTTGTGCTCCTTCTTGCGCAGCTGGTACGCCACCTGGTCCAGGTCGTCCTGCAAATTATTATAGTTGAATAAACGGCCATCCGTCCGTTGCTCTCATTCCAAAACGTTTCTAATTCTCTCACCTTCGCACACTCTCTCGCCTTATATTCGGAATGATTTTCCGACGGATCTTTTTAATCCACTATACGCTTGTATGCAAGGGGAACCCAAAATGCCAATATATATATATATATATATATATATATATATATATATATATATATATATATATATATATATATATATATATATATATATATATATATATATATATATATATATATATATATATATACATATATATATATATATATATAGGGTTGTATATAGGGTTGTTCGAAACCTCGTGTGGCAAACAACCATTTTGTAAGGCCTACTCTCTATGTAATGTGCAAACCCCACCTATCTGCTCACGAACCTGATTGCTATCGTGCTTTGACAATAATGTTTTTTTCGTCCTAATTATGATTTTTTTGAATAATGTAGCAGGGAGACTTTGATTTGCTTCCATTCACTGGTAGACCGAGAACAATAATGTAAAATGAAGTGGGAAAGTATTCTCATGTTGTTGTATTTACCTGTAGATGCACACAGTGAGATCTCAAAAAAATTTCCGGAATACAAAAATGTTGAAAATCACAAGTCCCGGGGACTTGCAAAAACTTTGCCTCCGAGGGGATCCGAGCCAATAGATTATAGCAGAGCAGTCCACCCTCTCCCTTATAGTCTAGTTAAACGGAACGTATGAATCGTGATTCCGCAACTACGGTGATTAGCGCATTTTCACGCTTTGAATCGGTGCCATTTCATTCCAAGACAAGATGGGTGAAAAATGGATAGTTTTTGAGAACAGTACCGCCTAGAATTTCGTATAGTGCACACTAGAATTTGATTAGATCATTTTGAAAGGCATCGGAATCGGCGCTACAAACTGAACTATTACATCTTCCCTTTTTCACTACTATATGCGCCGCCGACCAGCTGATCGATGGTCGCCATCTGGGATAGAGGAAATGGTGGCCGGGGTAATGCAGAATCCTTGAGAATCTTTGACATCGGAGTCCTCGCAGATGTGTGCGTATGGGAAAAATCTTTTCGACCCACTATCACAACTTTTCCCGCTCTATCGAATGGTGGTGGTCTCATAGCTGGATAAGTATTTGCCCTTCCCTTGTCAGTTGTCCCCATTGAAGTCGTCATCATTCACTTTCCAAATGTGCTCCTCACCATGTCAATGCCGCCAAGGATCGCCTCCAGCGACACGTCGTCGCCCTCCTTATGAGGCGGGGCCGCCGGCCTCATCGCCCTCTTGACCGATCGCACCTTAAACGAGGAATAATATTAAGCAATAATGATATTTACGATACTGGGAAGAAGTAGCGCAGAGGAATTGACAGAATAAAGTGAACGCTTACCTTGGGCGAGTTAAACTCTGCGTAGCGGAAGTTCTCCGCATCATCGGGCATAGGCAGGCTCGGATCTCCGTCCTCCTCTTCCCCTACCTTATCCCCCTCTTCCTTCTCTTCCTCGCCCCCTTCATACTCCTCGCCGCTCTCGCTCTCCTCTCCTCCCGGCTGCTCCTCCCTTCCCGCCTGCAGGATCCTCGACAGCTCGGTACTGTCGACTCCGAGCATCTCCGCCCACTCGCGCACCTCCGCATCGAAGGCCTCCTCCATCTGTTCGTCCGCACTGGGACGTCGCCTAGCGGCCAGCTCTTCGGCGGTCAGGTCTTCAACCGAGGCCGGAGCGGAGAAGCTGCGCACGGGCGTCTCAACCGGCTCGAATCCGGCGGACCAGTAGTCGGGCGGCGTGCAGGCTCGCGACATCTTCTGTACCTCTCCCTCCTCTTCCTCTTCCTCCTCCTCACTCTCCCTCTCGTCCGTGCTCTCCACCTCCTCTCCGTCTTCATTCCTGATGGCCTCCTCTCCATAGTCCGGAAAGCCCTCCCTGTCCTCCTCCTCTTTGTCCCTAACCTCGCCCTCCTCCCGCTGTTCGTCCTCCTCCTCCGCCCCTTTCAGGAAGTAGCTCTCCAGGAATGCTACAGTATCCAGTAGCTGCTCGTCGGGCGCCTTCTCGTCCACCTCGAGCTGGTCCTCGACCACCATCTCCTCCAGGGCCTCGAGTACGTCGCCCAGGTAGAAGTCGTCGCCAAGCGCGGCCGAGCTGAACATCTCCTCGAGTATGTCCAGGTCCAGATCCTCCTCCTCCTCGTCGCCTTCATCCGCCATCTCCATAACCGTCCCCACCACCTTCCTGACCATCTGGGCGACCGTCAACTGGCCCTCTTCGGCCTCGCTCTCAGTATCCTCGTCGCCCCGTTCGCTCCCCTCCGTCTCCCACAACTGCAGCCGGTCGAATCCGTCAATCCGCAAGACCTCGTCGAGATCCGCCTGGTCCAGCACGATCCTCAACGGTTCTTCACTCTCCGTGTCCGTCGTGTCCTTCGCCGGAGGGACCTCCTCAGCCGCTGGAGGAGCCGCGGTGTCTTCAGCTTCCACGGATTGCGGTGGCGAGTCCGTGTCCATAATCCGCAGCTTCCTGCGCTTGGCCGATGGTGATTTGGCCGGAGATTTGGTCGCGAACTTGGTAGGCGACTTGGTCGGGGACTTGGTAGACGATTTGGTGGGCGACTTGGCAACAGTCGGTGCCGGCTCAGCCGTCGTCTTCTCCGCGATGACGGGGTCTTCCTTGACCACCGTCTCCTCCATAGTGGACGCCTTCGGCTCGGCCTCCATGCCGCGGAACAGCGGCACTTCGACCACAACGGAGGAAGGACGGCCAGCGCTCTCCGTCTGAGCGTTCTCCACCATAACCTAAAAGAGCGCGTGTCATTTTATCATTGCTCTTATTCGCCTTTCCCTCTGATCTGCATAAACTGTACTATTCTATGACCTCTTCTCCAGTTGGGGGTTTCTCCTCTTCGTTGGCCGAATTGTGCTCCACCGCCTGCTCTTCTTCTTCTTCTTCTTCCACCTGTTCGTCCTCCGTATCCTCCTCCGACACGTCTACGATCTTGCGTCGTTTTGCATTGACCGCTCGTTTCGGCAGCACCTTCCGGCGGCGACGAGTCACTGAAGAATAAGAGTTGTCACTCTTGCAGCTGTAAAGAACCACGGCAGATGGTTTAAGATATATAATTGAGTTGCAAGAGACATCAAGCTCAACTTACGAATGTACGAGTTATTTACGGAAATCTTTTATTTGCTGTTGCACACATTGCGGTGATAAACTATTATAATTATAATTATCCCACGTTTCTTTGCCGAACTCGAGCCGGATGACTGCGTGGAGTCGTCGCTCTCATCGTTGTGCTTCTCCGCGGCCGCTTTAGAGGTGGACGGCCTTAATATCGGGTTGTCCACGGAAGACAGGTAAAGGAGAAGAAGAATGGAACGAGAAGAGGATATGGTTGTCAAGGAGCGGATGGATAATCTCCATTGCACGCACAACAGCCGGTACGCATTGAGAAGAGGGGTCAGGCAACGAGAGATCGGGGGGGAAGAGAAACAGTTAGCCTACCGTAGGCAGCTGTGAAAAGGCACAGCATGTCAAGAAAAGATGTTATTCATCTAAATAATACACCAAGTCGATTTGCTGCCAATGAGAGTTTCGAAATGCGACTGTGGAATGTTAAGAGGAGTGTGAGATGTTCGTTCAGCAATAAATGGAAGATTTGTGTTAAGAGGCACTTAAGCTTGTTTGCGCAATTATGAGATTATCAGAATTGAGATGAAATAATAGAGGCGTTAAAAAACTGATTGTGGTCTTGATTACAGATACTGGTCAGCTTTGAGACGAGGCTAACTTTGGCAAGGAGCAAACATGGTAAGAAAGAAGCGGCAGGTGCACAGAGCAAACAAACTGCAAAAGCTATTCTAGAAGTGCAGAATATTTCGTATAGCAACCTCAGACCTTTGTCAAAAGCTCTATTACAATAGCAGCGAAAGAGTAAATGTCACGCTATTTCGTACTTCGACGAAAGCTGAGCATTACGCAATGAACTCGTTTCACAAACTAATGAGGACTAATTCCGTTCGGGCTAGATCAGGCTTAGCGAGAGAGCGGTGAAGAATGAAGAGAAGCACAGATGGAGAGCATGTAAATGTATTTGTTAGCGTTATTTTGTGCGGTACCTCTTCTCGGTCTCGCAATGGCTTAGTTTTCAACCTCTACTAGATCTATCTATTATTATTAGTAGATTATTATTATTATCTCGCATACGGTACGGACACTCACTTAGCCGCAGAGCTGCGCAGTTCCCTCGGCGAGGTCTTCTGCGGCTTGGTCGCCTTGGGCGTCGGCTTCGGGTGCTTCTCCCAGTACGCCTGTAGGAGGTCCTCGTCCAGCACGTTCTCCTCTGGCTCCCACGTGTTGTGCCTGAAAGCGGCCACGTTATAGGTGCACTTTATTGATCGGTTTATCCACACTTAAACAGCAATTAACGTTTACTGCGAGAAATGCCCTTATTCAAGTCCATTCATAAGTGCGCGATATCATTAGGGAGACCGCAGGTCATAACCATCACAATAACGAGTGGATCAGACTTATCTAATCGCCAATCAAACCCGATTCAAATAACATACAGTGGTGATTCCCCGAAATATGCATAATTCACTACCGCACAGCATACAATCTTCTTAGAAATTCTGTTTCTCATATTGGCAGGTGAATTTTTTCACAAATCCACTAGGAATTTTTCCTGCATCGCTGCCTAAGTTTCAGGCAACTATAGGTATGTGTGCCAACTCACTTCTCGCTCCATCCTAGCCATTTTACGAAGAATTCGAGGCCTCCGTTCTGAAAATAAGCCATTTTCATTGTGTTTTTAGAGAAAAACAAGGCACAAGCAAGGCATAATGCGGGATAAAATTTTCGAAATTGCAGACCTTAGTAGTGCGGTGCTTCAGAAGCTTCTCAACGGTGTAGATATCGTCCTCCTCCCCCACCATGGCCTGCCTGCAGAAGGGCACTGACAAGTTTGAATCGCGAATGCCTCTGCGTCTCTGACCCCATGGCCGGAGCGCGCTCTCTCGCCTGTCTGGCACTCTGCCCTGCAGGAGGAGGCGAGAGCGCAGCCAGAGAGAGGCGCAGAGGGAGGGCGAGAGAGCGGGCGAGAGGAGGCGATTAGAAGGGAAGGGAAAGGGGGGGGGGAGATAGTGGAGGTGAAAGGGGAGACGAATTGTGACAGAGCAAGTGGAGAGAGGGCAGGGACTGGGGAGGGTTAGAGAAACGGAGGGAGTGAGTGAGTGAGTGTCGCGTTGGCATACACTCTCTCTCCCCACTCACAGACTTCATTCCCATTCCGATTCATCTTGCCCCTACTCCCGTAGTCTTGCTCGATACACACACACGCACGCTCATCAAGCCGTATAATGACCGCCCCGACATGCTTGCCGCCTTCGCAAGGGTTGCGAACCCCGAAATTGGCCCAGATCCGGCGGAAATGCGACCAATTACACGACCCGCACGAATCGTACCGTAACCGGTGCAGACACGGTCCTCCGGTCGACTTTCGGCCGTATTTGGCGCTTTTCCGGCGATCGGTGACCAAAAGTTCGGAGGCCCCACATTCGGTGCGAAACGGCCGCCATTGATCGGAACTAGCCGGGGGCTAACCGTAGAACGGTCAAACGGTCAGGGGAAGCCTGTAGATTTGGGCCTCATCTCACGGTTTAGTCTGTATCAAGCCGGTTTTCACAGTTCTCCTCCCCCCGCCTTTCTGTTGCATTGCGTTCGAGTATGCCGTTCATCAATCCTTTCACTTTCACCACCTCGCGTGATCAGTCAACATCTGCCGCCACCACTGCTACTACAGTAAGTAGATCTGTTGCGAGGGGCGAGAAGGCAAGTGGAGGGGAGACTACCGAGGGGAAAAGGAGTGAGAGGACGAGGGTGGGGGAAACTATTGAGGGCCCCTCCTACTCTCTCTATCTCCCCCGTCCCTCTCTAAACATTCACGGCCCCGTGGGGGAGAGTGAGGAGGAGAAAGTAAGGGAAGGGGGATGGAAGAGGGAGGGGGGAGGGTAGTGGGGAGAGACACGGATCGATCGCGACCAGTGTATTCTCTCGCGCGAATTACCGGCCACTCTCTCTCTCCGGGGAGGGATGGTTACGGTAAGCACAGTGGGGAGGCCATGTAATGGGGAGGAGAAGAGGACGGGGAGGAGGAGGAGGAGGCAATCCCTCACTCTCTCCCTCTCCCTCCATCAGGGTACACTCAGCGAGAGGAAAGAGAAAGAGGGGGACAATCCGCTCTCCCTCGCCTCCATCGGGAGGCTCCGCCCCCCGGTCCGCGGTCATTGGCTGGCGGGCGGTGCGGTGGGCGGAGCTTGGAGAGGGGCGAGGGAGCGGGCCGTTGTGCGGAGAGCAGTCCGCCTCACAACGCACAGAGCGAGAGAGAGTGCCGCCCCTCCCTCCCTCTCCTCTTTTCCTATACTCCCCCCTTCTTGCTCTCCTACGATCCTCCATAACTTTCGTCTCCCGTTAGATCGTCTTTTCGGACCTTCGCCATTCCTCCTCCCTTCACCTCCTTAGTGTCCTGACTAATTTTGAGGCAAAAATATTTGCCAAAATCTGTCTCGTCGCTGATTGCGCCCTTATCACGTGCCACTCGCTGCGAAGATCTATCGCGAACTGAAACGGGCGCGCGCGCCCCCGCCGCGCTTACCGTATAATGGAGTAGGAGGCAAGAGGGAAAGGGAGGCTCTCCCTCCTCTTGTGTGTGTGTGTGTATGCAGCAATTGCCTCCCTCCTCTCGCCTATTTCCCCTCTCCTCCGCTCCCGTCGTCTGCGCTCTCCCCTCTCCGCGCGCTCTCTCGCGCCCTCTGACCGTCTGCCTCGCCGCCCGTCTCTTCAGCGGCCTTCGCTCTCTCGCCGCTCTCTAACCCCTCTCCGCCGTCCCCAATGGTGCATCGATCGTGGCGAGAGAGCGGGTGGAGTGGAGAGATTTCGCTCTAGCGCCTCTCTCCCTCTCCCCTCGCTCTGTTACTTTGTCTCCCTTCACATACATACGGAACTGTCGTATCCACAGTAACTCCGCGAGAGATTACGGTATACTATCTTGGCTCCTTTGCAGTCCTCTTCACACCATCCAACGTTGTGGGCAGCGAGACTGGGCTGCCATGACTGGTAAGTTATGCATGAAGGGGGGAGAGGAGCGAGAGAGAGAAGGTGGATAGAATAGGTCGTCTGTCTCCTCTTCCCGACCTGGGATACACATACAGAGAGAGGGAAGCCCTTCCATCTCCCAGGAGGGAAGGGGAGGTAGATGAGAAGAGAACGAGAGGGCTGGGGCACAGAAGGATAGCAGGGGCGACGCGGTATAACAAGTACCGTAACCGGTTCGGTTCGTTGTAAGACTAACAATGTGATAGTGTCCCCGTGTATCAGAAGTCCGGGCCTAGCCAGAGGGGAACTACAGCCGCAAATGCATTCCCTTTTACAAGGGAACAGGGCAGGGGACGACGGTGAATGGGGAGTATGACCATGTTGTGGACTTGAGTGCGCCTTTATCTTTATCCGATTTGGACATCTCGCTTTCCGTTGCTCTCTTGAATGGCTTTGATAACTTGAATATGTTTAGATAAGGGAAAGATTAAGATACAGAGTAGATTTAGAGATAAAGAGTTGTATATCATCTACCTAAGAAGAGGCATGACCGGTCATTACGATAACCTTACCCTAGATATCCTCTGTTCACAGCATCCTCGATGATGATGACGATGCAAACAATTGTGAATGATCCCCCTTTCATATAATATGGTTGATGAAAAAAGGTTCCGTCCGTCGTCTCATTCCCACTTTTGACGAGAGAGCGAAGCGGTATGAGGCAAAGTAGGCGTTAGTTTGCTGACGGAACTTTTTCGTCAATAATAATAAATATTATACTTCAACAAAACGTGTTTGTCTAGCATAATATGACAAATCTCCGCCTTCCGTTTCAGATGGACAGTAGGCTGCCACACGAGCTCTGCGTACTGTGCGATTCGGCTATGCTCGATCCCATTACCGTCTTTCCCTGCGTTCATTCATGTAAGTTGGGAAGAAGGAGAGAACGAGGGAAAGAAAGAAAGAAAGAGAGCGAGAGACCCTTTAGGCAAGTCACCCTCCCCCCCGCCTTAAGGGTCCTTAGCCCAATTACGAACACCCCCCCTAATAGGAAATAGGAGAGAAGGGAGGGGGAGAGAGTAAAGGAGCGCCTTCGATAAAGAGTTGCGGCGGAGTAAGGTCGGCGTGACCTCTGCGGGGTGAGGATGATGATGATGTTGCGAGGGGGGCGTCGGTCGGGCGCCAGACGGTGGCAAAGGGATCTCTCTCTTTCTCTGTCTCCCCCATCTCTCACAACATTCCAGACCTTTGGAAAGCGAAAATGACCAGGACATCATCTTTCTTGAGTTCCCAAAGGCCTTAAGAGTCGGATTGATATTAGCTTTAGTGTCTGTCATGATGCCCTTCCTTTCCCATTCCTAATATTTTAATCGTGGTGCGCGGCACACCGATCTACCGTATCAGTAAATGTCGGAATGATTTTTCGCTTTCCAAAGGTTTTGCATTGCGGCAGAACACTGTGCTCTCTCTCCCCTCTTTCCCTCCACCTTCTTCTCCCTCTTCTTCTCCCCGCTTTCTGACTCAGGCCGCATCTTGGTGAAAGGGGGGGGGGGTTTGGTTTGAAAGCCACAGTGGCCAGTGAGCGATGCAATGAAGGAGAGATAGCGAATCCCTTGGAGGGTAGTGGTGGTGGTGGAGGGGGGGAAGAGACCGGAGATGTCTATCAGGCAAACGGCTTAGAAGAGCGACGTCTAATGCCTTTACGACCCTTCGTTTCAGAGTAGAACATCGGGGTCATTTTGATGGGGTTCGTGCCTGATAGCAAGCCTATCAGTATTGGGTTGAGCTTAACACCCTAATGGTATACATACTCTGTTGCTCAGAATTGCCCTCCAGACCAAGTTCACAGAACGCGTAGTGTACGCGCGTCCTCTTATTCGAGCGAGTTATCAGACGCGCTCGCTATCAACAGGGCTCTAGAGCACCTGAGCATGGCAAGAGACAGGGAGAGAGCGATAGCTAGAGCAGATACGGGCAGCGAAGAAAGGGAGAGGGGCAGGGGGGGGAAGAGGAGGACCAAGCGATGATAAACTGCGAGCGAAGCAACGGGGGACGTAGTTCGACTGTTGCGCTCGCTCGCTGGTTGTGAGAGACAGAGGCGAGTAAGAGAGGGAGGGAGGGACGGGGGTCGGTGGTCACTTGACCGTTCAATGCCGCGACTCGCCGCACTTAGGGCGGAGAGCAGAGGAAATCGCAACGCACGCGCTAGGTTTGCTCTCTTTTTGACGCTTTTCCACGGTTGTTGTTTTTTTCCAGTTTTCATGCTCTGTATGCATGTCCGGGGTATTTACAGAAGCCTGAAAGCATAACTGAGGAAAAGCGGCGTCAAAAAGAGAACCGTAGCACCGCTCGATCACGCCGAAACCGGGCGCGAGAGCGGGTAAACAACAACAACAGCAACGCCGGCACCGGAAGAGTTGACCACACGCCCCCTCCCCGATTTCAGTTTGCGATCCGTGCCTAGCTGAGAATCTCTCGACCCAGGAGGAGGAGGCGGAGGACGACAACACCAGCCCCGCCTGTCCCCGCTGCCACCAGGACATCGACGTTACGGTACGGGTAACCCCGTCTTATCTATATATCTGGCATACAGCTTTAGCTAGCCTCGGCATACAGTAGGCTGCGGTTCCTCTTTCTGACGCTTTTTCTCGGTTATGTTTCACGCTTCCATAAATGCCAGAGCATGTCTGCATAGGTATAAAAGTGAAGCATAACCGTGAAAAAGCGTCAGGAAGAGAACGCTACAGTAGGCTCCAACTGGCGATCTTATCGATCTCTATCACTGTACGAGTGATAGAGTTTGTGAAGATCCGCAGATTCGTGGGGCCATAATATCCGTGCCTTGCAGCACCTTCCGCCGCGCAAGGACGCCTTCATGCGCGAGATGTCGAGTCTGATGGCGCCGCACACGCTGGCCGACAAGAGCCGCTACATACGGTCGATCTGCGACGACGACGACCGCGACGTGCTCGTTGAGCTGTAAGTCGGTCGGCACCGTCTTTCCTTCTTCGCTTAGACCTCAGGGTAGTCCCTGACAAACTGGACCCGGCGCACTAGGCGCTTGTTCGTCCTTGACTTCATTTATTTATTGAAAACGTTCTCACGTGCGTGCTTCATGACGCAGAGATAGTGCATACATAGCAAGCATATGCCGTTAGTCGAGCCGATGCTTCAGCGAAACCCTCTTGACCGAGGAGCGGGTCGTCCGGCCGACGGAGAAGATCTCCGTGGTCGTCGAGTACGCGCAGCTCAATCACACGCCGACCAAGGAGGTCAGTTCGGGAGGGGGGGGCAAAAAGCGCCGGCTAGGCACTTTGCAAAGAACCGCCGCCGTTCGACCGTGTCAATATGTTTATAAACATCACGCGAAGTGCTCTCGATAGCGTATCTATAGTCTGACTCATCGTGTCTTCTTCCCCGCCGTTCTCTCTAGAAGCCACATAAACAGCCGCCGGCCGGCCAGCTCATCGCTGCGCTGATTCACGCGTGACGCCGCTACTGACACTATCGCGGTCTTCATTTAGTCTGCTTTCCCAGCGTTCTTGACATGGAACGTGAGACGATATGCAGACGATAGATGGGGTACTGTATTCAGAAGTACTACGGCCGCCCGCGGTACGTCAAGATCAGCCGTCACGGGCGGACGAGGCTGGCCAAGCGATCGTGCAAGCGAGCGGACGTTCCGCCCCCCGCCGACAAGATGCTCTGCTACGATGACAACGTGGGTCTTAGGGGTTAGAGTTCGCCAGGCCATAGGGTTCTCCTTTTGACGCTTTTTCTCGGTTATGTTTCAATGTTCATGCTCTGTAGGCATGTCTCGGTGTTTATAGAAGCGTGAAACATAACCGGTGAAAAGCGTCAAAAAGAGAACCCTAGTTCGCCACCCATGTTGTCTTACCTGTTTCTTTCTTCTAAGGTACAGTGTACTGTTATCCATCGTGAAGCATAGCCACTTGATCATCCAAGCGAGGAGTATAGACAAACTCTTCCTTACAGGTAGCCCGCGTCCTGCACGCCCACCTCCAAGCCTCGCTCCGGCACAAGGCCGCCGTCATCAAGAGCGAGGTCAAGCTCGAGGAGCCGGAATTCGAGGAGGTACGCGCCTTTCCAATATTATTCAAGTCGCCTCTTATCCTGCCTGAACGATACACCTCTGTAAGAGCTCTACCTATATGCTCCATAGGCTCTAGGTCATTCGTGGCATTTCAGAAGATGGACGTGTCCGTGAAGGAGGAGTCGCGGGACTCGGGCTTTCCCTCAGATTCGCCCCAGGGCCCGTCCACCTCGCGAGACGTGCCGCCCAATCCGCGTGACGCGAGTGCCGACCGGAACGACGACAACTCGCGGTCCTCGGCGGACAACGAGAAGCCCTCGACCAAGCACACGCCCGAGGCGGACGACCCGCTGCTAGTTCGTCGCTTCTTCGAGATGCGAGGAGATGTAAGTACTGCCTCACTATGGTTGGACCACTGACGTTAAGTGTCAGTAGCAGAAGCTTCATGAGGGTATTTGAGAGGTACAAGAGTCCCTGTACAAGGGTACGAAATGTCGCTTTCCAGACTCCGCTGTACGCCATTCGACGGGTTCTGGAGGGCAAGAACGGTCCGATGAGAGCTGACCGGCGACTGGAGATGATCGACCACACGGGCACTGAGGTGGGCTTGCCCTTCGCTAGGATACGACGGAATATGATCGATGTCATGTACTATAGTCGTTTTCTAGTATAGGACAGATCAGTAGTATAGGACGGATAGGGCTTTCTGCAAGACCTTCTTGGCAACCAAGGGTATTCTGCAGCGTCTGGACGAGAACCTGACGATCGCCGAGGTGGCCTTCGCCCGCGGCTGGACCCGGGCCAAGCCGCTGCGGCTGCTGTACACGATCACCCGTATCTCCGCGTCCGAGGAGCCGCCCGTGCTCGACGCCGAGGAGATGCCCCGTCTGCCGCAGGAGGAGACCGCCGCCGGCGACGACGACCTCGACGAGCCCGACCTCGAGCCTGAAGGGGTAAGCACTACAACCATAGTCGTCGACAACAGCAATTACGCCTTAAAATGACATGCGAAAATGAAACATTTGATGATATATATAAAATGACATGCGAAAATGAAATATTTGATGATAAAATATATGGTAAAACATGCTTCAGAGCGCTCCGGCAGGCACGACCGAGGGTCAGGCGCCTCCGCAACAACCGCCACCACCGCCGTCCTTCTGCGGCATGCCGCCGCCGGTCAGCGCTGCGGCTCATCTGGCTATGATGCAGCAGCAGCATCACCACCATCAACAGCAGCAGCAGCAGCAGCACCCCGGCATGCCCCCAGGCCATCTGATGGCCGGAGGGGCCGGCGGCCCGATGGCGCCCGCCATCCTGCTCAACCACGGCAACGGCAACTACGAGATGGTCCCCGGACAGGTTGGTCGACGTCGTTTTAAATGTAAATAGACATCTAACCATTTCGACGACACATGCTCAAAGCAGCCTTTCTTTTTGCACGTTTTCTTCCGCATAGCCTACGTGGCCTGCGCGCATCCATCTACTAGCATACGTTGAAGTAAAAGGTAGAGGAATAGGTTCCTCTTGATGCGTATGTTTCACACATCATTCATAATCGCGACGCGTCTGGCCACCAAAAACAACGAAACATATCATCGAAAGGGAACAGATTCTAGTAAACAACGACATGGTCGGCTTTGACCTACGAACTGCTTTGCAGCGCTCGGTCGAGTCCGTCCTAACTCAGGGCAGCAACGAGCCCGCGGCCAAGAAGCGGCGCCGCTCCAAGAAGCAGGCCGACGACAGCTTCATGCTGCAGTACAAGGCGGCGATGGCCGCCGCGTCCGCATCCGCGTCCGATCCGCTTCCCGGCGGTGCGCCGCCTCAGGTCGTCGTGCTCGGACCTCAGCCGGGCGGACCCACTCCCACCGGAACTCCGGGCACGCCCGTCGTCACCACAACACCCAGCCCTCAGCCACCCTTCAAGTGAGACTTTGAGAATCTTTATTATTGTCGATCCTCGTATTCAACTTTGCGTTCCGACGGTTCTGATTCCGTCTTCCGTTGCTTATATGCACTTTTGGCCGGGCACTTATGCTAAATAACGCAAGTCCGATAAAGAATGCGCGGAACGAAAATTTGAATATGAGGACCGACAGAAAAACACCATTAGAGTTGTTTTCCGAGGCTTTAGATATACTCCCATTCACGTTAGACATCCTCATCCATTCTCTTCAATGAGACAATGACAAGTATACATTCCAATTTAATCTCAAAAAGTAAAAAAAAGGTTCATTCCAAAAAGTATACGGTCTCCCTTGCAGCCTCTTCGCTCGACCCAACGGCACCCCGATGCCCATCCAGCCCCCTCCCACCTCCTCCTGCTCCTCCACCACTCCCCCCGGCGGCGGCGCGGCCTTCTTCCCCTCGGGCCTGTTCGCCTCCGGCAATTCGGTCCGCCTCCCGCCAGGCGTCAACCCGGCCATGCTCGGCCAGGGCTACTTCCCGGTTACGGTCATGACCTCGAACGGACAGGAGATCTCGCTGCCTTCTGGGGCGTTTTCGACGATGGTCCGCGGGCCGGACGGGGTCCAGCGACAGTTCGTGACGCTGCCTCGCGGGGGGCCTATCCTCGCTAACGGACCCCACGGCCCGCGACTGGTCATGCCCGGAGGCAGTAACGGATTCGGCAACGGAACTGGCAGCCCGACGGCCAGTAATGGTAGTCCCAATGGAACCGCGAACGGTGGAGTGGCGGGCCGCATGGCGAGTCCGCCCGGTGGCGGTACGCGGTCGGGCACGCCGCCCGCCGCTCCTCCCTCATCGGCGACGCCCCCGAAGAAGACGCTGACGGCCGGCGAGAAGACGGAGCGCGACCGGAAGATCGAGGACACGATGAAGTCCGTGATCGAAGTGGGCATTGAGCAGGTACGGGGAAGAGTATGCTATATTTTTGGGTTGATGGGTCAGTTAAATAGCCTAGGCTCGGTAGCTTCACGGCTATTTGTGGGTCTTAGAACTCTTAGAACGGGGCTAGAACAAGGAGCCTAGTCCGCCCGTTATCGCTACAGTGAAATTTGTCCAATCTGGTCAGAGCATAGATGATAGAGTAGTATGCGCGCGCTTAGGCCCCCTCTTCTCCTGACAGTTTTGGCAGGGCTGACCCCGATTTGCGCTGTGAGCGCACACGAGCAAAGGGGCCTCCCACACGTTTATTGAGAGCACCGAAGGGGGGGGGAGAGGGGAAAGAGTGACTGGAGAGAAGATGGGACAGAGAGGGGAGAGGGAGGGAGAGCAAGTCCATAACTCGCCGATATGTAAGGTCACTCTTCAGTCATCCGCACAGGGCGACGTAAGAGATAGAGCGAGAGAGACATAGAGAGGGGCGATTTATGTGAAGGGCCAGAGGTGTGCCGCCGCCACGAGGCGGCGCGCAACCTTTTGACTGATGCTAATCGCGCTACTCGGACCACCTCTGGGTCTACCGTAACCTCGCCTTGTGATACCGTAACCCGGATTGGCTACCGTAATCCCTCCTCTTTCAGTCGCGCCGGTCCTCGACCGCCTCGTCGAGTCACAGCGGCGACCTGAAGCCCGAGCCCTCGCCTGTCTCGTCCGATCACGGAATGGAAGTGTGTGAGGACATGCCGGTTCTCGGCAAGGAGAACTGACTTCCCATCGTTGTTCGGGTTCTGGTTTATCACCTTTATCCCCGTCGACATCGCACCTTTCCGTGCATTTTGCGGTCGCACTGTTATACAGTACGCGAAACGTAGTTATAGTATCGCTGTGATCGAATGCTGTAGGGCTCTCTTTTTGACGCTTTTCCACGGCTACGGTTCAGGTATTGTCCCGGTATTTATAGAGGTCTGAAACATAACCGAGAAAAGAAGAGAACCCTAGAATGCTGATTCCATGCCGACCCTTTATAAGCAAGCTTTTCGTATGAACACCCCCTCCCCCCTCCCCTTTCATCCCGACCAGCTGTTGTGCTCTCGTTAGTTGTTCATCTCTTCCTCTTCTCCCCTATATATCGCCCGGCCCGATCCTACCCCTCGGGGACCTTGAGAGCCCCCCCCCCCCCCTACCACAGGGCTCCCCTCTTTCTGTAATTGAATCGATACAGCACCCCGACATACACATAAACGTTACTGTAGCCCACCGCACATCTAATAATATATGACTACTATTGTTCTAGTCCGAGCCCCGCGTCTTTATCAGCCCCTGTACACACAGACAAGTTTCGCTCAGTCCCGGGTTCTCATAGTCTCTCTTTCTCTTAGATTGACACTCCCCATCCTTCATAAAGTACGTGCAGCAATGTCTTCCTACTATGTAAAGAGCGCATACAAAACCGATCCCTGCCTTGTTCTCCCCCCTCCCCCTCACATATACTCCCTCCTCCCCTATCCCTGCCCTCTTCGCTCCCCCCGCCACTCTTTCTGCATCCCGTACAATACCGTGTATACTGTAGTTCGTAGGCTCCGGTCAGATGTATTACTATCATTATTATTATTATAACTATTACCGTCAGTTGTTGAACCCACTACACATAATGTGTCCAGCCTCCGGATGGTGGCAGATAAACCGTGATACAACACATCTCAAGGGACGACAGCATCTGATTATGCCTTGACTGACTGGCACATCGCAGTAGCCGGGGCAAGCGGTCACAACAGAATTAATGAAGTTTAGGAGAGAGGGAGAGACTTGTCTTAGTCCTGCTTCCTTCGCTTGCCTTCCACTTCGTAATCCTCCCCCCCCCCCCCGTCTTCCCTCTTCTACACTTCCCATTCCCGTCCCCTTCTCCCTTGAGTGGCCTGTCATCCATCGGAATATCACTTCTTCTCCTCTCCTTCCTTTTCTCCCGTCCTTTCCTCCTCCTCCTCCTCCTCTTGTCTCGTCTCGCGCGACCGGTGTCAAATGCCAGCCCCATCCCGAAAGGTCACCTCCTTACCCCCTTCCATCATCTCCCCTCACCTCCTTCTTCTGTACAGTAATCTGATTCGGGGGGCTCACTCACTCAGAGAGACAGCACCCTCTCACCTTTCGGCGGATATATCTATCGCCCACCCTACAGTAAACACTCTCCACCAAGCCACTCGACCGGCAATCACGACAAGTGGAGAGGGGGGGGGGGGAAAGGAAGTAGATAATGGGAAACGAACTGAGTCCTCAGCTACAGTTCGCATTCTGATTTCATGGAACATCGCCAACGATGTATTTCCCGGTTTCCATAAAGGAATCTCCTGTGCTTTGAGACAGTCCACCAACAGAGCCAAGCCAAGCATGAAAGACGGGAGGTGGAGAAGCCTCGCACCCAATCTCATCACCACCGAACCGGCGTCATAATAGAGCCAGAGAGGGTGAGAGGGCCCTTATACGATGCCTCTCCTTTGAAGATGCAGCCCCCTATAGAACGCACATAATGTGGCCGCTCGTAATGCTCGTAATGTCCTCTCTTTTTTCAGAGATGTGCAGACTGGTCAGCGCAATGATAGATAGACAGATAGATAAATTGTGGTTCACATGCATCATTCTCGACGCTTCTCGTCGCCAAAAGTCATGAAACATATTGGCCAAAATGGCCAGTCTGCATAAAATTTATCTTTTCCCTCCTCTCATTCTCTGATGACCCCCCCCCCCCTATCGGATGTTATCAGCCAGCCAGCCTCTCGCCGGAGACCAGACGAGCAAGCTTCGGGTCCCCATGAGGACACGAGCACACAAAACATGCACGAAGCGTAGTATATGGGTAGAATACGCACCAACCACACAGTTAGGGTCTTTCGAACGCATCTCTATCAGACTCCCTCCTTTGGAATCCCATCCACTGCTAGTCCTGATAAAAGCCGTAAAACGGGGGGGGGGAACTGGAACTGGAAACGTATTCCATGCTATACGTTCTCCGTGAGTCTCGCATATGATGAATACCCAACAACGATAAAGTTGGGGTATCTTAACGTATTCCATTTTCTACGTTGCGTCTCATAGACAACGGTCTCCACGGTGTCCCTCGTCTTTCCCTCCCCTCCGCTGTTTAGTAGTGCTGCTGCGTTATACTCCGTCCCCCCTCCCTCTCCCTCTCATCGTTCGAGTGTACAAAACGCGCTCACTTCTTCTTCTTCTTCTCCTTCTCCCTTCTCCTCCCCTTCCCTTCATTCCCTCCCCTCCTCTCCTCTTTCTTCTCTCATATGAGCTGTCAGAGTGACTGGCCGAGAGACCACGGGTAGGGCGGAGACGGCAGACGGCCAGCGGGCGGCGAGAGAGCGTGGCGAGGGGAGAGGGCGCAGACATCGTTAGCCGCGGCGAGAGAGGACAGCGAAAGTGGAGAGGGTACGGTAGGTGCGGGTGTGCCTCTCACTCGCACACGCTCTCTCCGTAGTCTCTCGCTGTCCGCTATCGAGCGAAGAGAGTGGGGAGAAGGAAGGGGGCACCGGCCGGCCGAAAGAGAAAGACACGAGGCGAAGACGAGGGGTCGACCGAGAGAAGAGGGAATAAAGGGGTGGGAGGGGGGGGGACAGATGGGGGAGCAGGAACACAGAGCAAAGCGAGGACTGAGGACCACTGTCCGATCTCGCCTACCGTATCCCCAGCTGGGTCTAGAGGGACCCGCCCGCACCTAAGACAATAAGACCGATTGGACTCGCCTTAGGAGACCGTCCAAGACGGTATAGAGCCCGCTGAGGTATCGACACGGCCACCAGATGTGCTGCTTCACCTCCGTGAAAGAGTGGGGGGGGAAAGGGCATCTGGCCACGGACTACAAACTACGAACTCTGGGCGCTTATCGTGCCCCCACTCCCAGCTCGCGTCGATTACTGTCTCTTCTCGGTCGTCTTATCTGCTCAAGCGCCCGTAAACCGCCGTTATCTGCACTGGCCGCGTAGGAATGCCGGAGCCGCATCATCATCGACGTATTTATAATTTGTATGCATACCACCCGACCAGTACCGGTTGCGCACGCACCGCACAGCGAACCAACCCGCTGATATGCGGTAGTGGAACTCCCGTTACGCAGACAAGGGCAATTAGCCGATGGAGATGATCGATCACCGATATGGTGCTCGTGGCTCGATAAGAGTGGATCACCCGATTCTTCTTGAGGGGGCTAGACAATCAGAGCCATGATCAGGACTCCACCGAGAAGCATACACAGGACAATGCTCAAAGAAGGCGGAAAAACCGCCATTTCAGCAAATCAGCCGCTTTATGTCAGGATATAGTTAGTGTTGACGAAATGACGGATGTGACGAAAAGCCGGTTTTCGCGAAAGCCGGCCGGGGAGCCGTCGATTAGCAGATGTCGGAAGTCTTCCCGTCGGGAATCGCGCCCTTGTGGTCCTTCGGAATGGCCCGCGCCTCGTACGTGGCGATCACCACCTTAAACGAGTTTTCCAGGTTTTCTTTATTTATTGAATACGTTCTCACGTGCGGTCAACCATATGCATAGGATAAATAAGTAATCTGTTGTTCGCAGGATTATATTGTGCTGTCAAGGCTGTTCCAACGGTAGAATACGGTGAAATGTCGCCACCCAAATGTTCTGGCAACAGTGCACGTGTTAAGCGAACGAGATACCGTGGAGTAACCCCGATTTTTGTAGGGACTCTCGCGCGTAGAACACTTCATTCCAAGCATTTAAGCATTCTTAACATTTTGAACATTGCGCTGTCTTGCTGTGTTGTTTGTCGACAGATTGCTTCGCTGTTCTTGTCTGGTCTGTGTCGATGCTTCAGAAGCCGCCATCAAATAAGCAAGTCATCCCACCCCCTTCCAATTCCTCGAAAGGGGGCGGAGTATGCGCGTTGTGCGGGAGGAGGAGTACGCGGACCGCGCACCCCTCCTCCCAGGCGGTTGCCCCGCCCTATCGTATCTCTCCTCCCCGGGGCCGGTCCTGCGAGCTACCGTAACCCGCCCGTCGGCTACCGTAACCTTCAACTGACCTCTTAGAGACACGCAGAGAGACACGTCAAGGTCTTGGTCAATCAACCCCCGTCCCATCTACCGAGCGACCCACAATCTCGACAGGCAATCTATTGCCTCGCCTCCCCTTCCCCTTCCATTCACAATCCCCTCCATCTCCCCCCGGTCCCTTCTCATGCATATTTCAAGGGATCTTTTCAACAATGCCCCCCTCGGATGACCAATATCTTATTCGATCCTGCCACAACTAGTGTGTCTCCCATAGCCATTCGTAAATCCGTCACTCCCATCTTTTCTCTTCTTTCCCCCATACTCCCCTCCCTTTCCCCATTCCCTTCTTTGTTTCGACCCGTCACCGTAAAACGACGCAACATACAAAAAGACCAGGAAGGGAAGAGAAACGAAATGGGATCGGCCTGAATGCATTCTACTTATGCAATACCCCAGACCATCTTCTATGAATCCGGGACTACATGACAATCTTTTAGGGTGTTTACATATCGGAAAGGCCATGTACATAATACGGGGGCGGAAAACGGACCATTTCATGGCTATGTTTCATAAATCTACGAAAACGTAGCCGAAAACTTGGTCAATTTCCCCATTTTCTAGTCATAATCGTGAAAAGCGACCCGACTACAGTCGACCACGGCTAAGCACCGGGATGAAAGGGAAAGTGGAGTGCGGGGTCTATCTCTTCATTCCCCCCCCCCTACCCATCATCCCCCATCTCCTCTGACCGTAACCCCCTCCCCCCTCTCCCTCACCCCTTGACTAACCCTCCCCTGGACTACTCCATTACGCAGCGACCTTCCCCCGTCCTCTTCATCTCTCCTTCTCCTCCCTCCCTTGCAACCTATTCCAGAGAACGCGAAATACGCCATTTCCATGGCTATGCATCAGGGAACTGTATAGCAAGTAACTCGGTGCATACAGTCTCTCATACGCTACCCGCAATCTAATTGTAAGATGACTCACACCCACTGGTATGCACACGGAGCAAAAGAGTAATAATATCAGCTTTTTTAAAGACTTTTGCAGAGAGATTTTCTTGTCTGTTTGGCTTAACCTAAGATTTTGGCTGGTTGAACATTGAGACATTGGGAACCTTCAGAACGTTGTGATGCAGGCACGGAGAGTGATAGTCAGGCTTCCCCCCCTCAGTCTCGTATGTCTTCTTCTCAATGGTAAATCACTCACGAATGAATGAGTGAGTGAATGACAGGAAGACATTCTGCTTCTCTTCCCTCATAAGCCCTATATACCTTGTCCCTCTCCCCCCTCTTAAACCTCTCCCTCGTCCCCTCGTTCTCTCTACTCTGTTTGTATCGTCCGCTCCCTCCCTCGGCTGTTGTCATGTTTGCACTTTTCCATCACTCTCTTTTGATAAGAAGAAGGAAGGAAGGGAAGGGGGAAGGGGGACAGAGAGAGCACTAATAGAAGAAGACAGATTCAACGTGAGAGGGAGAAAGAAAGCAAGGGAGAGAGGGCTAAAGTAGAATCGCAGAGACGAGAAAGGAATGGTGCCTTTTTGCAAGGGTGGTGAAAGTGAAAGTCGGAGAGAGCAGAGA
The DNA here is from genome assembly GCA_900490955.1 of Micoletzkya japonica. Classification (NCBI taxonomy): domain Eukaryota; kingdom Metazoa; phylum Nematoda; class Chromadorea; order Rhabditida; family Diplogasteridae; genus Micoletzkya; species Micoletzkya japonica. The sequence goes on from LS923005.1 coordinate 56,819, forward strand.
ACAATAAGAGACGCAGACGGCGAGAGAGCAGGGAGAGATAGTGGAGTGAGTAGGAGAGAAGCAGAGAGGAGTAGTCTTACACAGGGACGCGAGAGAGGGAAGGAAGGGGGGGAGGGTACAGAGAGGCAGACGGTCGATGAGGTGTCATTAATCATCTGTATGTGTGAGGGGGGAGAGGGATGGGGAGAGAGATCGGGAGAAATGAAAGGAGAGAGAACGATGACTCCTTTTCCCCCCTCCCCCCCTTCTGAGGTGAGAAGACGTAGTTGACGCGAAATACGTTGTGACAAGCGAATAGGAGAGGGGAGAGGGGAGAGAGACTAATCGAGAGTGGATAGGGAAATTGAGAGAGGCGAGGAGTGGAGAGGGCAGAGAGGGTTACGAGGAGAGGAGAGGCGAATAGCACACTAGAGAGTGGACAGCGGTTCGGGCAGATAAGTACACCCGCACGGTGTTCTGAATGTTCGGAGAGCGAGCGAGGTTTACCTAATTACACAAAAGCTACAGTCTACCACATCACTTGTAGTTTAGTCGAGAGTTAGTTTTGTATGAAAATGTAAAAAAAATTGCAGTCTTTTTGTCTTCATTCTCAGCTGCTGCCTGTTCGCGATAGATTTTAACCGTATCGTATTCAAACGTCGGTCGCACGCTCGCTCTCCGAACAATTTGCACTTCTTCAGAACATAGTCACCCTCTCGAGGAGATGATAGTGAAGAGAGATTGGCATTTCTCCCACGATGATTGCAGTTCACTTGACATTTTGACATTATTGTGTACTAAGAAGAACTTTGCGTATACACGAGTATAGGGAACGACCCCCTTTCCCTACCTCTCAAGACTAGAGTGTAGTAGGATCGTTAGAGTACGACGAAGGCGCAAAAAAAAGTAGTAGAAGAAACGTTGAATGATGGATAGTCGGACGATTGAGAAGGGGAGAGATTGGGGTTGCGCGTTGGGGATGGGGGGAAGGGAGACATACATGGGCTAGTGGTGTCCGAACATTTCTACAGGTGTCCTTACATAATTAGAGGAAATCAAAAGCAGCAATCCTAACAAGGCTTATGCACTATTCACGGGTGCAGGCACCCATCCTAACGTCCGATTGGACAACCGCGACCTTGTATGAAGGAAGACCACGAGGGACAAAGCCCGGTAGTCGAGGTCGTGATGTTGATTAGTTCCACGGTTAATTTGCGTTGGTAGATATTTAACTACTCCGTATTAGGTAGGTATTGATCACCAGACACATCTCTAGAGAGTTCCTCCTAGCCTACTTCTTTCGAACCCACACGAGAGAGAACACAGCTGCCCACGTGATGCTTTTACTGTTGATTGGCGTTGATTGGGGACGCGTGGTGATGGCTTCTGCTGTTAGGGTTCTCTTTTGACCCTTTCCACGGTTACGTTTCAGTGTCCATGCTCTGTAGGCATGTCCCGGTATTTATAGAGGTCTGAAACATAACCGAGAAAAAGCGTCAAAAAGAGAACCCTATTTGTTGAGTTCATGCATTGCATGTATTACATTACATTATCTCTCCTTCCGTTTATTCCTCTTTCACTATGCATCTTTTTTACGGTAAACTACTGCGACCTGCTACGTCGACCGTACGTATGTATCGAGCAGGATCTGGATATTTAATTTAACATTATTCAATATTTACTCCAATTTTACTTTATTCAATAATTACTTCAATCATCTTTGTTGTGCTCTTACAGAGCGACCTCGGCCTCCTCTTCCCTCTCCTTAGCATACTGTCCCCCCCCCTTGCCCTGCCTTGCCTTCCCCCTCATTTCCTCCTCCCATTCAATCGTCGTTCCCCTCCGTGCGTGCTCACATTAGCGCTAATCAACGGACGTCCACCCTTCCCGGCTCCCGGCCCTAATTCCTTCGTCAAAATCCCGGATAAATATTTTCATTGACACTCTCGATGATTCAAGCTACACAAATGATACAAAGTCGTCCCAGCACCCGTAGATGCACCGTCCCGTCCATTTGCCCTCCACAATTCGCCACTCATCATTCCATTCCATTTGCAACTAACAACGCGCATTGTCACTCGTAGGGTCCCACAATCTCATTACTACGCCTCGTTTCCCTTCTAAAAGGTCGGGTTGATCACTCGCTGATTGTTATTGAGTCCATGGGGGGTTTACCTACCTAAGTAAGAGACGGAGTACCTATAGAACATTCTTGATATTTCATAATTGCTGTTATTTCCAAAATTATTTTCGCCTAACTTCACGAAAGTAAACGTTCACGTGACTAAAATCAAACAGAAACTGCGCCAGAATCACATGCTCTTTTTCATTCAGAGGTTAGGCCAGAGATAGGGGAGGTAAAGAGGGGGGACCTCTTACCATCTCTCTCCCACTCGCTCCCGTGTCCACTACAACTCTATCGACTCTCGCTAAGCCTCCCCCCACTCTCTCTCTCTCTCTCTCTGTCTCTCTTGATATATTTGACCCTCTCCCTCCTCCTCTACTCCCCCCCCCCAATGCTGACAGCCATGCGAGTAGCAAATTGCGAGAGAGAGGGAGGCTCTCCCTGTCTCCCTCTCCCTCCATCCTTTCAATTCCCCTTCTCCACCCCTGCATACTCAAAAGAGACTAGTATACGGCGCACACGGCAATAAGAATGCGACCATTTCCACTTCCCCTCTACCTCCCTCTCTTCCCCCCCTCATCTTCTTCTTCTATCTCCCCTCTTCTTTACCCTCAATTAACACTGCCTTTGATCTCTGCCGCCTACCGTACTCCACCCATCGACTAAAGCAAAAACTCAACCCAAAGGCCTGGGAATCGGGGGTGGTTAATGACCATCATACAGAGCATATAAGTATCATGAAAGGCTGGGAAGACTGCACTACACTGGGAAAGGGAGTATGTTCCACATATTGTATAAAGGAAGACCAAATCTTGGACATGAGTTAGCCCTTCAGCTACATTACTGAAAGTTTAGTTTCTGGGAATGAGTTCAGATAACGCCTACATTACTGTAGCTTTTCGTCACGGCTTATTCCGAAGTCTTCTACAGTACCCTCGTATGGTAACTTTATGTAATATTTATTAATAAGGTCAAATGTGATAAAGATATTCCCGCAATAACGCCTCCGTTCATATACCCCTAGCACTTCCCTATCATCCCTCCCCCTGTTCCCTTTGTCGGCAATTCCTCTGCATAAATGTTGTCACTTTCCTTTTTCTTCATCGTCCGCTCCCCTTTAGATTAATAGGAGCAGTGATGGGGGACCACGTAGTATCTTTGATTATATTTAGCTGTTGATAAATGGACATTAAATCCCAGAGGGATATAAATAAAGTTCCCACTTCGATGTGTACTGTGCGTATTCTTGATTATATTTCGCTGTTGCTATACGGTCATTCAATTCCTGAGGGAATGAAATACTCCATGATGTGTACTGCACCGAACCCCGCGTTTTCTCCACTGTAAAAATATTGCTCATTGTGAGTTTCCACTGGCCCGTAGGCCAGGAAGGAGCGATTGTATACGTATGGGACACAAAAAGGACGGGAAAGGTGCTCTGTCACCGAAATGCTATGGGAACGTACATGGGGAATGGGAAAGTGGACGTGGAAAGGGGGGGGGGGGTATATATACATATACAAGGAAAAGGCCGAACATGAGTACGGTTATCCGATCGAACATTGATGTATGTCTGCACTACCCCCGGAGGTTACTGTATTATACCATACATGTGGTTATTTAGTTTACGGTAACTGTTGGAAGAGCAATTGTCCTCATTCCTAGAGGAGTCTCAACGCCCGAGCATTTCGTTCGGATCGTTTTGACGCACGTTTTGATTCCATACATCATTCGACGCGTCTCGTCACCAAAATCACCAAAAGTAGCGGAACATACTGGTCAAGAAGACCCGAATGGAATGCTCTACTCACCACACCTTTCCCATCCCGCGCGTGCGAAAGGAGGGGGGGGGGAACAAAGGAAACTGTACAAACACACACACACACACACGCACTCACACTCACACGCGCCTCTTCCCCCACACTCTCACCACCGATTCTCCATTCATATTCCCAATTAGAGGCATACTATTCCCTTAGTGGCTACGCTTCACTCTCCACAGGAAAGCAAGCTCATTATAAGCTAATTGTGACAAAGCCAAATACAAGCCTCTATTAGCAAATCCCGTAGTTCCCTATTCCATCCCCCGTATTCCCATCGCCGTACTACCCACTACCACTGCCCTCTGTCCCACATCCATTTACATTCATTAGAAATGCACTGAAATATCTCATTTCCTCCTCACCTCTCCCCTCTCTGTCCCGTCTCCTTCCCTCTTCTCTCCTAATGCCATCTCTACTCTGTATTTGCCCTCCTCCCCCTCCCTTTAAGTACACTTTCCTTTCGGCCGTTCTCCCCCATATACAGGGATGCACAGCCATCGTACTTAACTTGGCTTACACAACAACACAGACGCCCAATGATACCGTAATAAGCGTAATACCGTAGCCCAGTCCCTACAGCCTGCTTTAGCGGATACTGAAAAACTATATGTTTCTCATTCCCTATAAATATGAGGTCAAATGAGGTGGAATGATGACTGTGTCTCATACGGCAATATCTCTACGCACGTGCCAGTACTATCACAACTGCATCTACCGTAATCTTCCGTATGCCCATAAATCACCGTAACCCCAAGTTGGGCTCATGGTACGCAACACCCACGATACCTGGTGATTGCGCAACCGTGTGCACATTTCAAGTCATGCTTTGTTTATGTGCCCTACGATATCATGTCACGCCAATAATTCCAGTACCGTACGATGCTCTATCTCAGCATCTTACCTCGCACTACGTCCAGTTGCGTAGAATAGAGTCGTATGCAAATTAAGAGAGTGTAGGCGAGAGAGCATGGAAATTAGAGAGACGCAGAGACGTTCGGAATTTCGGAACTCGGACCGGTAAAACGTCGTGCCTCATGTCCTATTCGGCCAGCAACTACGCCTACAGTACCCTGGGAAGCATCCATTTCAATAAGTGGGTCGCTTAATGAAGCTTTATGTGCCAACTTCAATGTAAATACCCATGAAGTGGATGTTTCCGGGAAATCCCCGCTAAAGCCCGGTCCGGCTCTCACCTTTTGCCGGAACTGGCCCAGGAACTCGCCCCGCAGTCCGATATAGTACACCTTCGTCGTCTCGGCTCCAAAGTTCTTCGCGATGTGAATGGTCAGATGCGCGACGGAGTTGAACTTGGCCGGCTGCAATGTCCATTTCCCGGCTTCCGGCCGCGTCCGGCTTTTATCAACTGTTCTCGCCAATTCCCGGCCCCGCTTGAGCACTCGGCTATTTCCGGGTCGCCATCTGTCCCTCTTCTTGCTATTCTCTAGGAGAGGGTGAGAGGGGAGTGAGGTGGTGGGGGGGGGGGAGGGCATAAGGTAAATACATGCATACGGTGCTTTGGTCAGGGATTAGGAAGACCCCTCGCCCTCCCACCCCCGCCATCGTCTCAATACGGACATCCCATCATGACCTATTCGGCCAGTAACCACGCCTACAGTACCCCCACAGCGCCTACCGTATTCCACAAAGCATGAATCGTCAACCGTTTACGAACCCCAGACGGTCTACCGTATGCCATTAGGTATAGATATCTCTGTATCTATAAGGTGTCACTACCGTATCCCACAACTACCGTACCCCTCACCTTGAGGGCATAGTCGACATCTCCAGTCGGGTCCTCCTTCAGGTCGATTTCCTGATCCGCCTGCACCGCCGTATCCTCAAAGGCCATGCCCTCCCGGTCCTTGAAGAGCCGAATCCTGCCAAATATATCTTCCCTATATGGTTGAGGAAAATGTCCCGTCAGTCGACTCATCCCTATTTTCGACCAGAGCGGTATGAAGAGTTCCGGAGAAGTAGGAATGAGTTTACTAATGGAAAACGTTCCTCAATAATATGAGGAACTACTTCGACGCATTGAATTCACGTCCTACTGAATCTCCTCGCATTTCACTGTAAAACCAGATGGCTTTACAAGTACACATCGTCATGCTGTCTAGTTAGTTCAAAAAAGTAGTTCATCTTCTAATAAACTCTACCGTACCATGCTAATCGTATCCCGTCATTTGAGTATTCCCTCATACATATATATGTGGGTGTGTGCGTGTGCTTATTCCATTATCTCCCCTCCTCCTCCTCTAATTCCCCCTCCCTCCTTATGATAATCCCCCTCCTCTGCTCTCCTATTCCCTCTTGCTCGCTCCCCTCGTTCCCACCAATAATCTCGAGGATCATTACGCTTTCTCCCCATGGAGAGCTACGCCTGTGGACATGTTCTGGCCAGAAAGGAAAGATTATAGATTGCGTCTTGCCGACTATCCTCCGCACCTAACAATAAGAGGGTACAGAGAACACGATCGAGCCCATTACAGTATACCCTATGAAGATTGGAGTTGGCAATTAATCATAAAATATCAACCTGCACGAAAAATGACAGCCTTGTCTACCGGAAAGCGCACGCGTTCCCCAATCTAATTCTGTAGATAAGTACGGTATCTCTACCGTAGTACCACCCACAGCCGTCAGTGTAAGTAAGCCGCACAGCTGCCCCTTGCTTCATTGTCTCTTCCCCCTTCATCCCTCTCTCATCCTGTCCAGCCATCCATCTCTGCCCCTCGTGATAAATGCGACCCCCCACATGCCCTGCAGACAGACTTCGTTCCAGCACTTAACTATTATAATAAGAGGGATACGGTATCCGGATTACTGTACCTCTTGCTGACGCAATACTGTTGGTTTTCACGTGGCGCCGCGGCGCTATCTGGTCATGCTCCTCTCGATAAGATATCGGCACTCACTGATAGCGCTAGCTAGCCGTGGTCGTGCGATAAGCCATCCCAACGCACCATTAGACTTCTTCATTCCAAGTATAATGGAGCGCTTCACGGCTATAAATAACCTCGAAGCATACGCAGACGCTAATTCCTGGTCTTTTCGCTGGATCACCCTCACAGGAGAGTCCGCCATAGCGTCACTATGAGTTGGTAGTTGTGCATAAACACGAAAGGGTCCGAATAGCAAGCTCCTCTCATAACCCTCTGTGAGATCCTCCTACAAACGAGCCTTGTCCATCAGGCTTTAGCAACGACGGAATGCAATTTACTGCCCCCCCCCTCTCTCGGGGTCCACTCAAACGAGAGGGTCCAATTCATCAAATTGGATCACCGCTCATCCCCCACCACGACCTCCTTTGTCTCCCTTCTTACTGTAATCACGAGACTGCGGTAATCGCTAGGGCTACCGTATCCTCTAGACAATAGGGGTCTCGTGTGTGTGTGTGTGCGTCCTTCCTTGTCCGACCTCTCCTCCCACTCCCTCAGAGAGGGGGGGGGGGGTGCGGGGGAGGGGGATGAGGGAGAAGAGGCAGAGCCCTCTTCCCAATCCCCTTCTCTCTGCATAATCCTCCCGTGCTCTCCTTCATATCCACCCGTCTCCTCTGGCCATCAACTTTCCCATAAAAGCCTGGAGAGTAGGAGGAGGAGGGCGACCGTCTCTCCGCTTTTTAGCCCCCCCCCCCTCTTTCCGTCTCCTTCTCCTTTCACCGGCTCTCCCCCCTTCGTACAAGCCATTCACGGGGCCGACGATCAATGCATGAATGAACGAATGCTGGAGCAGGGAAATAGCCTCTGTGCAGCTACTACTATACGAGACCGTACACAGCTCATACAATAGTAGGCAGAAAGCAGTTGTCTCGCCACCAGAAGGCCATATATCCTTGGCAATTCTGCCTTCATGACATTTCACGATTCATGAAAAGCAGATCGTGATGAACAATCAGGGAACTTTCATCGATTACAGCCGAGAAGTTGTTACGATGGCCTTTCCAAACTGTCGTCCGCTCTCCATTCATTCATTCTCTCCTCTCATCATCTTTGTCCAATCGGACACGGTAATGATAGGTCGACCGTCTCTCCTCGTCTGACATAATGAGCATTTAGCGACACGGGGTAATGAACCGAGAGAAAGAGGGGAGAGATAGAAATATACTACAGAGGACGCGTGACAAAGTGTATGGAGGAACACCATACTCTTTCCTTTGTACGGTCCTACGTACGGTATGCGGTACGATCGGGACGCGATTGCGAGATCCCATAAGGGACGACACTAGAACACGGTTTTTTCTCAAGCCGACGTCTGTACATGAACCACAACCACCCAGAGAATATATCGTCGAGCAAGCATTCAACAGGCCAGCTGTCACTTAGCATTTCTTCGAATGCGAAAGAACTGGAGTCGAAATCAACTCGGAGTTCGGAGTTTAAAGCGGTCACCAAAGAACCATTGCACACGTGGGCACGGTTGCGGGTACCGTGGTTGGGTGGCTTACTGCAAAAAAATTCCATATATTCGTTAGCTGACTGCAAACTAGTATCTCAGCGAAATTGTGTGATATCTATGTATGGGTGAACCACTGCAGTAAGTTACCGGCAGACCCTGCCCTCGTACGAACTATTGAGTGTCTCCGCTTTTTGCCGCCCTCACGTGATGCTCTCGCAACACATGGCCATTGCTGCGATAGTCTCTTCAGCTGTAACAATTGGCTCGGTGCTTTGCTCTGGGTTGTGAAGGTTCCCAAGACTCTGGTGATAATATTTATCAACCATATCTGACATCACTCCCTCAGATATATATAATATACGCTGTTCTGTTTCTGTATTGTTCCTTCTCTTGTTTACGACTGTCTTCGTGTTTTCACGGCCTTCGCCGTCTAATCTACGTCGTTTATTGTTCCTATTGAGTGGTACGATCGCTGAGAGAGATACTAAAGAGAGACAGCAACAGAATAATGAGAGAGTGGAAAGAGGGGGGGGAAGAGAAGGAGTCGAGAGTCTCCCGGAGAGAAGAGAAGAGATCTATCGAGAGAATGGAGGACACAGAGACTAGAGAGAGAGAGACTACCATACAAAAAGTGCTTAGGTGCTGGGGCGAAGAGAATAGCGATAAGAGCTCTTGGAAAAGTCTATTATCTCGTACTCACCACTACGGCTTTGCACGGAGCCTCTAAGCACTAAACATCATTGTTCATTATGCTGTGTATGATGCAGCACATATGCTCTCCGGAATGACATACTCTAGCCATCGATAAAGGTTCCCCCCAACATATTCTCTTCAACCTTCACACGCCACTTCCACTCTCTGATTGCCTTCACTTGTCCATTCTTCCCTGTCCAATACCCCACCCTCCCTCTCCCCTCCCTTACTTTCCCTTTCACTACCATACTCAATCATCTCTTGGCAGGAGACCTCACATCTCTGGGAGGAAAGGGCATAGCAAGACGAAAGTACAAAACTGAACATTTAAGAGTTTTCTCAAGAAGTTTACGATTCTACAATTTCTTTAAATTTCCAGTTTCAGAGTCTTCTGGAAGAAGAACTTATGAGGTGGCAAAGCCTATCTTACGGACGATTGAGTCGTTTAGAAAGTTCAGTCAAAGACCGGAGAGCCACATCGAGCTACAGTGCATTGTCAGAGGAGAGGCTCAGGCTCACTGAGCAAATACACACAGACAGACAGACCCTACGAGAGAGATGGAACAGACACACCGACCCTTCGAGAGATCCTCTTACAGGGGGGAGTGTTAGGGGGGGGGGGCCCTGGCTCGCTTCCTCCCTTTGGAGTCTCCCCTAACCTTCTCTCTGGGAACCTTCCCCTCACTACAGGGTTCTCGGTCTCTGTTTGTTCAGAGGCCTACCTCCCTCCTCTTGCCCCTCTCTTACTTCTCCACCACCTGAAGAGCCACACTTGTTAGCACTACAGGCAGAGCTACAGTAATCCAGGCCGGGGATTGCGGGGAGGAGGGTAAGAGGGGAGAACAGGAGAGATCGGACGGTCCGATGACCTTCCTTCTTTCTCCGCTCCTTCCCTCACATGCCCAATTCATTATCTCTCTCCCTGCGTCTCTCTCCTCCTCCTTCTTCTTCGCCTTTCGACAATTCGAACGAGGAGAACGAATGAGGAAGGGAGAGAGTGAGTGAGTGAAAAGAAAGGCAAGAGATCGGCAGATGGAGAACTGTTCTTTGTGGCAAGTGTAGCAGAGCCAACTCAGCAACGATTTCAAAGACAGACACATGAATACATGCCACGCTCTTGAGGTGATCATACATTGATCAAACTCAAAATCAGATTCAAAATGCAAAATCAGATTAAGCACAGCGAAAGAGCCGGCTACGGGCGGGCAATCACATTGGTGATATTCGCGATCTGATAGATGGGACGGGAGCGAAGATGGAGATGGAGATGGAGACCGGCGACGGCCGCTCTCATATACCGTCGACCGTCGTGAATTCCGCGAATCGAGCGCGAACGGCGACGGTCTCGTCGATGAGATTAGACGGGGAGAGAGTGAGAGCAGAGACGCGTTCGAGCATCCAGTACGGCGTTCCTTCGGCTTGCGAAGACAGGGACAGTAATCGCGTTGCGTTCCCTGATGATGACGACGGGAGCGTTCGCATACGTGACTCGGCAGCTCGGCCGTGACGGTGTGGTCCGAATACGGTCTGCGGCACGGTCTGGATGGAGGCGCCGCAGCTACGGGTGCGAAGCGATCGGCCGCCACTCCATTAGCCAGAAAGAAACGTTCCGAGGTTGTCGATCAGGCCGGCGGTAAAGGGCGGTGAGACGGAAGGCCCGTGGTGCGCAAACGGGAACCGCGGTCTGCCAGAGGAGCAAGGCTGGAGGCACGCACGATCGCGTCCAGGCGCATCTTGAGTCCGTACCTGAATGTTGGGATGTCAGCTACGGATTCAAGCAAGAACATCTAGCAGACGTAAAGCAAAAGTGGTTGCATAAGAGCCTTCTTATCTTGGGAAAGCTCACAAAATTGGGGCACTTTTCGAAAGGAGCGCGTAACTAGTTGTACGACGGTCTCACCTTACGACAGCGACGAAGTCGTCTTCGGTGGTGACGTTGAGCCGATTGGCGTCGGCGTTGGGATAGCAGGGGTATACCAGGTACTGGTGCAACAGTCGAGCCAGGCCATCAAACGAGTCCAGCGGGTCTTCTACACGGTAATGTTGGCAGAGGGTGGGGGGGGGGGTGACCGTGTGTAGGGCGCCATTGAAGGCGCGCATCCAGGGAGCGTCCTCGCATGCTAGAACGTCCATATAGCATTCGCACGGTTGTAGCTATCGTCGTTGGGTCGAGTACGGTTGAGGTTTGCATTATGTTTTGTCGGTTCTCGTATTCAAAATTTTTTTCATTCTTGATTGGACTTGCGTTATTTAGCATAAGAGCACAGCCAAAAGTGTGCAAGTAACCGACGGAAGTCGGAGTCATTATCGCAAATTTGAATGCGGGGATCGACAATACAATAATCAAGCTTTCTCGATCGCTATGCATGGGTAAACCGCTCTAGAAAACTGCAACCAAATTCTCCATTACATAGTCCGTATTCGCTTTAAACTAACCCAGTGGCTAATATCTTCCAAATGTAATACGAGAATCGCCCCAAACACGTTCTTCGCATCGCCCTGGTTAGCCCTGTATGTGATAGGGTATCATGCCATTTTCCAGCTGTCACTAATCGAGCAATCAACCACATAGTTTGTAGATGCCACGGTCAATCCTTCGGATCGCGTCAGACACATTAGCTACAACTTTAATATGATCCCAATCAGTTCCCGATCCGATACTGTACATCAGAAGTGGGGGCCACCCCTTAAGACTTCCTTAACCTCGTCTGAAGTCTGACTCTCTCCATTTCCCGTGCTCTCTCCGCCTGCGTATCAGCCGCATTAATCAGCGAGAGAAGAGTGATGAATCGCTGGCGACACGGAGGAGAAGGGTATGGAGGGGGGGAGGAGACGAAGGGAAGAGATAGGAGAAGGTGTAGAACGAGAAAGAAGATGCACAATGGGGCTTTCGGATTCTTTGACACCCTTTGTGCATTGTACACGCTGGTCAATCTCTTACTTAGAAATCTAAATAGTATGTCTTGCATTGTAATTATACGCAACATTTGGGACGCTTTATTAAAGGCATCTAGATCACCTGGTCACTTGGCACCCCATACCTAGCAATGTCCAATTCTTATATTACTGGTGTTTCCGAACCGTCTGGGATACTGTAGTCAAATCTTACTAGAAAAATGCAGTGCTCCAAAGATTAGCATCTCTAGTTGCGCTGGTGCTGCGCAGACATACGTGGGCAGCGGGTCTGCCCCGGTAACTAACTGCAGTGGTTCTCCCATACATAGATATCAGCCATTTTCGCTAAGATATTATTTTGCAGTGAGCTAACCAATACAAGGAAAATGTTTTTGCAGTAAGTCGCCCAACCACGGTACCTGCAACTGTGCCCATCTATGTGCGCAGATCTAACTACGGTGTACCATCATACTTTCGCTTTAACATAGCGTAAGGTCTGCGTAGGGTATTCTATCCAGTTTCCTTAGTCAGATCTTCAACTTACTCTCTCCCTTCAAGGCCCGAAAGAGTCCTATGCGAGGATCGCTTACACGCCATACCTTGGACAAGCAGATCTCTCTCTCTCCTCGCCCACACCAAATCTTGTGCATACAGTCGCCGTCCTCCCCCTCTTTCTACCTCAAGTAGAGAAGAGAACAGGGGGGGGATAGAATGAGAGGATCACGTGCAAGATAAAGGGCAAGCGACGGAAGTCCGCCCCCGCTTTGATCTTTGATCTTCGCAAGTATCACGCTACGGTGAAACTCTATGCGTCGCATTAGCAACCCGGAACCCGTATCTTGTCGGGAGTTCATCAAAAGACTAATTGTAAGAAGATTCACTTACACGTACGCTATTAAGCATATAAAGTATGATGTCTCTGGCATACCGTAGAGGTGCCCAACAATGTCTCAAATGTCACGAGTTCGCATATGTATACCTCCATAACTACACCAATCAGCAATCCGCGCCCTTTCCCTTCTCTTTTGTCACTCCCCCTTTCCATAATCATTGCCCTTTATCCTCCAACCTCGGAAAGAGGGAGGGAGGGGGGGGGAGCGTAAAAGGGGTGGAAGGGGACGTGTGTAATTAGGCCAATTGGCGAGCAAGCCTTTGAGACGGGGAGCCCTTCCCCCCCCCCCTACTCCCACTACCCTACGCGCATACCTCGCTATATTGGGATACTGTAGGTGAAGGAAGTACTGAGAATGAGAAATAGGCTACGCTGTTAATTCAACCAAAAAGGAGGGCCAATGAGCACCCGGGTATTAGAAAAGAAAGGTTGCTTCTTTGGGTAAATTCGAAAATGTTTCAGTATGTTTCAAAAAAAGAACGATAAGACCGCCTGTTCTAAATAGTACGAACCCCGCTTTGTCAAGCAGAACATGAACAATAATATGGTTGACGAAAACGGTCCGTCCGTCGTCGTCATTCCTACTTTCGACGAGGGAGCGAAGCGGTATGAAGAGAGTCCAGACAAAGTAGGAATGGCGTTTACTGACGGAACATTTTCGCCAATAATATTTCCTATGATTCGCGACGAGTGCACACAAACCAACCAACCAAAGTGAAGCAAAAGAGTTCATCACACGAATGTCGTATCAAAGCCTAACAAGGCTTATCAATATATCACTAACAATAAGCTTTACCGCTTCCCTTTTCTACATATTGTTATTTCGCAGATGTTTTAGCCAAAATCATGGAAAAACTCCCACCCCCCCAATGTCTCTATGATCCACGAAATGCAAACGGACTTACTTGGCTGGATGCTTCTCGCCAGGCTCGCCAATGACGCACATACCTGTAGCGTGCAATCTACCGTATACCATGCACGGGAGGAGCTACCGTACATTATTTCAAGCTGACAAGGCCTGCCAGAGAGTATGCAATAAATTGCGCTTTTTCATCGCCTACCACTAAGGTTTCGTAGTGCCCCCCTTAAGCTTTTGTCGAGATCGTGCCCCGTGTACGATGCAACAGTTAATTAAAATCAAACGGGTTAAGGGATTCAAGACAGCTGAGCAGATTACGGTAGGGGACTACATTTGATGAAAGCACAGCGAACAGCCTAATTCCCGGCCGCCGACTTACCGGCCAGCCGGACATTTCCGGTAAACGGAATGTTGATCAGCAGCTCCTCGTCGCCGTCGGATTCCAGCCACACGGACCTGGTAAAAAAGCAGAGTATTGAGGTTAG